>JASPKZ010008305.1:0-87500 GCA_030220185.1 Diploptera punctata
GAGGAGAGAGAGTGGGAAATTTCTATGCATACTGGAAATATTGTTTTGAGCAACCGTTCTTTTTGTTGGCAAATGTAAAAACGAGAAATAGCATTGATTCATATACAGTAAAGAAACATAGGAGAAAGTAGTATCGCGATCACTCACTATGGTGCCACGTAAGATACCTACGTAATTGAAGGGTTGTTGTCGCATGCAATATTAATAGGAATCTATGTTGAATATTTTAGGCACAGAAATTGGTTATTGTGAGAGGTTTTGGGCTATTAATATGGATAACAATTTCGATGAGTTTCAAATATGTGAGGAATTATTCACATGTTCACGGATGAACAAACGTGGCAACAAACGGACATGACGCCATATTCGAAATCGAATTTCTCTATGGAGTTCATTGTCCAACATAAATACGTTGTCGTAATGATTAGAAAATACTAGACCAGAGAGTACTAGACATTGACTAATTACTTCCGTGGCTAATTATTTCACATAATATTATAGTAACTAAGATTAAAAACGTATCGGATTATTAAAAATTAATTTAAGACATCCACTCTGATGTACGGACATACCAACAAGGAATTGCGAACGAAATATTAACTCAGAACACTGGAAAGGATAGATGATAGAAATTCTTTTTTTGGCGAAAGGCTCGTTTCTGAATGTTTTTACAAATTAATAGTTGTGCGCAAAGTATACCTCGTAGTGATAGAAGCAACCGTTTGTCACTCGTCAGGTTGGCAATGAAAAATGCAAGGTCGCAAGGTCGTTATGTCCTGTAAATAATTATCCAAATTTTTAAAGAATTCTCTAAAGTAAAAACAAAAATAAATTAATGCGAATACGTGTAATGGTTTAACGAGAATATGTTTGTCGCAAGTAGACATGGGTTCAAACCCAGGGATAATGACTTCAGTATTATTTTAATCTCTCAAGAATCGTTTCCAGATGGCCGCAGTCTAGAGTGCATACGATACACTAGGTTGGGGATGTTGGATAGTTATTTTCACGGACATTGTTGGTAAATATAGCTGTATGAAATACCAAAATTTCGAAAGTTTATTTCCTTAAAATAAAATATGAAAGTGAATAAATTATGTGAAGAGGAACTCATATAAATGGAAATGATTAAATGACAATTGTCAAGTATTTATTTGACAAAATTGTAACGCTAACTGCTATTTTCTCCACAGAGTATATTGCTTAGTCTATGTTTTTTTGTACCGCTGTTTTGGGTTGTCGCTGGTTGGTTCAGCGTTTGGTAGTGATAAATAAGTGTACACCCGTTTATTTAAATAAACTTTTGGTAATTTTAATATATTAAATGCTAGGATTGGTCATTTAAATTTCACAGCGAGATGCGGCCATCTAGCATACGATTTTTTTTAACTTTAGTACGATATCGATAGTAATCGAGGAAGATAATCGATATATGGTTCGATTGTGGGCAATTGCTGGCTCTATAGACTTTAGCGCGTGTGCACTGTTGTTCTACAGGACTTTGAAAATATTTCATGTCAATTATCAATTAAGTGCAGTTTTTACGTATACTTAATAGTGAAGAGAACTTAGTGTTTTAACTTAATTAGAATAAGCTCTATCATCACAAATTAATATTTTTCATTATATAACCCAGATGAAGGTAACACTTTGGGAATGAATAATATGTAGGTAGTTATTACTCAACAACTTTGATACCCATAATAATAAATAACTAATAAATAATGGTAGCGCTAAAATAATAAAACAATAACCCTAATAAAATAGTCTAATAATCGGTGGCATTAAACTGAATATTTTAAAAACAAACCTTGCAGATGGGTTAGTGGAACTATGTAGTAGACGTGAAGTAATGAAAATTTTGTTTAAACCCTGCACAAACTTGCGACAGGGAAACGGTATATGAAACTAACTGAGGAAAGGAGCTAGATGAAATTAATTAATAAATTTAAATCAAACCTAAGGGATATAGGAACAACGATGATCTTAATAAGTATGAGCAAACTTACGGATAATCCTAACAAAATAATTGCTAAATTAAACAATATGATAATTAACACATCAAAAAAATGCTTAGGTTGAAATGAATAATGGAGTATCAAATTACGAAGACAGGTCATGAGGCACTATTGGAATTCACAATACGAATTTTAAATGGAAATTGCATCCTAGTATGTTAGATGGTAGACGAGCACCTCTAGCATGATAGGTCACTATGCAACTAAAATTCAAGAGTTATAATAATAAAATTCGTCAAATAAAAGAGGATAAATGGAACTTAGTGAATAACAAACTTGCAGTACGAGCTACGATAGTAATACTCGTACAATGATAAACACCTACCGGTAATATTAATAATATAAATAATAATAATAATAATAATAATAATAATAATAGTAATAATAATAATAATAGTAATAGTAAATAAATAATCACAAACCACCAGTAATATTAATAAAAATACTAATAATGAATAATTTTAATTGCCAGTAACATAATAATAATAATAATCATAAAATATTAAATTGATACTTAAAATAATAATAATATGAGATATAATCATAATATTGAAAGGAATAAAACTTAATAATAGTAATACTGAGATAAGGATAAACAGATAGGACTAGCCAGTAACCCTGATAATAATATTTCAATTAATTATAATACAAGAGGAAAACTAAACGTGGGAGGAATGACAAACAAAATCGACAAATAACACTCAAGTTGGGTAAGGAAAGGATAATAGAAACTAGTTATATGGTATCCAGGTGAGATTAATATGAATATAACAAGAAAGATAAAACTATTAATAATAATAATAATAACAAACCACCAGTAATATTAATAAACAATAAAATTAATAATAGTAATAAAATAAGAGTGAACTATCAATAATAATAATTAAGTTATGCTAATGATAAAAATAATAACAAAGGGAAACCACATAATCACAATTTTAGGAAATAGGACTCATTTTAGGTACATATGGATTCATGGAGAAGTTAGTTGCTTTACGAGAAAATAACATGAAAACCAATCTAATAAAGGGACGCTCTATGTTACGCCTAAGCGAAGAATGAATAATAGGTTCAAGTAAACAGCGGTTATGACAAAACAGATAATAGGAATTATTTTAACAACGCGAGAGACTCGAGGAGTGACAAACAGCCACAGGATTCAAGAAAGATGGAAGTGGAGTGTAGGTAATTAACTTGGTTAAAATTCCTTCTTCTTCTTCTTAAACGTAATTTGAAGGATTTTCATCCTGTTTATTTTCAAAATCACTCCTCGTAGGAAGACGTATTGGATGTGCATGCACATCTCTTGGCTGGTCTTCCTCATTTTCTTCTCTCGTCCATTGGTCTATCTTCTTTAGCTTTTTTTGCAAGTCGGTTATCTTCCATTCTTTCTATATGACCCTTCCAATATTTTCGTCTATCTATAATAAATTTGGTTATGTCTTGAATATGATATTTGTCCCTAATTTCTGTGTTGTCTATTTTATCAAATAATTATTTCCCATGAATAGTTCTTAAGATTTTCATTTCACATGTGCTTATTATTTGTTTAGTTTTTGTTGTGTCAGCCCTAGTTTCTGCTCCATGTACCATAACTGGTTGAACTGTCGTTTTGTATATGCGGGTTTTGTTTTCTATTCACATATGGTTGTAGCCTCAAATTAAATCTTTCATATATCCTGATATTTGTGCTGCTTTATCAGCTTGTTTCTTTACGTCTTTTATTAAATGTTTAGTGTTTGTTATTAATACACCTAAATAATTCAATTCTGATACTTGTTCTATAATTTTTCATTCCACTTCTAATTTGCATCTTACTGGTTCTTTTGATATTGTTAAGCATTTTGTCTTATTCGTGTTAAGGTTAAAATTTGTTCTAAGTAAAAGCGAACGGAAGAGGGGCATGGAACTTAGAGAGAATTATAAACTTTTGAAACGCGATAAAGAGTAGGACAGGCGTTGAAAGATTTTTTCGGAATTACCATGCATGCAGAAATGATCGGAAACAAATTAATTTATTCCCCTAAAATGTAGAAAATGGAGTCTTAGGATAGTTGACAAATAATTGGGTGTCTTAATCAATCTAGTGGTGTGTATTATTACTAAAAATTTGGGAACCCAAGGGCTACATTGAATGTACTCTAATGAAAATTACACGACAATTATTATACTCGACTTATCGTGACACTTGACTGAGATGCACACAGGAGGAAACAGAGAGAGAATCTACGGCCGGGATCTCTCCCTATGTGCACCTTGATAGCATATCAGTAGGGTTAGTGACCAGTTGAGATTAGACACACACAAATGGGATTTGGAATTTATTTAGATAATAAATGAACACTAGATCGCTTTAAGGCTCTCCATTCTTGGGCCCACACATCACTTGGAACCATACAAAAATAGAAATGAGCAAATAGATTGCAACCTAGGTCAATGTTCGGCTAAGTGACGTTTAGGCAGACACCCACACAGTAACAACTTAGGAAAAAATAGCACAAGCAGGGAAGACATCATACCTTGAGGCCGTGCCTAGCCTATGATAGAGCCACTGGGGTATGGATGCGAGGTCAGCGCGAAGATGAGAGAAACATAGGAATAGTGAGGAAGTTAGGGATTGTGCAAGTCGGACCCCCGTAATGACATGATCTGGAATCACAGACCTCAATGGTGATCCAGGAGTACTGGTCATAAATCCTTGCTGGCTTGGCACTGACGTCAAAGACCATACGGAACAAGAGCACAGATAGAGAGTTAGGCACCAGAGCACGAATATTGAACTATAATACAGATATTGAAGCAATAAAGAACACAAATCTTGAGGAAATAAACATTAGGAAGCAAGGTGAGCAAGAAACGAACCCCGTCTAGGAGAATAAGATCCAATCCACTTTTCGACGCAGTAGTTGTTCGGTAAGGCACCAACAGGCTTTCTAATAGTGATACAAAAGAGGAAAAAGATGGTGTTAATACAGCCAGTAAAGTCAGGTCAGGCACAACAAGCCATAATAGATAACTGTCTGCTAGCGAAGGATAACCATATATATATATATATATTATATATATATATATATATACCCCAGAATGTGAACTTGAGACTGAAGACATATTACATTAATTAAAACTTAAAAAAACAATAAAGGAATAGTTATAAGTACGGTACTTGTTTTATATTTTTTTTTTATTTCAGCAAGAGAACTCATACTTTTAGATAGGAGAATGTTTGTTTTCTACCAGTTCTTTTATAGCTTACTTTATGGTTATTCTGTTGAAATAATATGTAGGATTTCTGTATTTTTTCATGTTCATATAACTGTAGTATGTTTACAAAGATTGAAAAAGCTATGTAGTGTCCATTACATTTTGTTTTTCCATTCAGATGTGCAAATGTCCACTAATACTGCTCTTGACCTCCACCTGGAAAGGGGTCGTTGATAACTGAATTCAGCACGAATACAATGAAATTAATGGTTTATTGTAATTTAATGCATTGTTTGATTGAGATTATCGTATGTTAAGAACACTAAGATAGTAAAATACCTGTAATTTTGAATATACCTTTTCTATTAAGGACCAAATTTTGTTGGCAAAATATGTAAGGAAATAAATAAAAAAATCTCAATGCTTTAATTCTTCATACTTACTTACTCACTGGCACTATCGAACCCGTAGGTTCATGGCCGCGCGGACATAAGCTCTACATACATCCCTATCCTGAGCTAATACTCTCCAATCATTCCCTGTATAATCTGCTTCCCTCAAATCATAGTTAATGTTGTTCTCCCACCTCATTCTTGGTCTAACAACTGGGCGTTTTCCTTCTGGCTTTCCTACAAGAAGCTTCCATGCATGTCTTTCATTCCCAATACGCGCAACATGTCCTGCCCATCGCAGTCTATGAGACTTAACTGTACTTATTATATCTGGCTTGCTATTAAGACTATGTAGTTCATTGTTATGTAGTCTTCTCCATTCACCTGTCTGTTCACCTCTCTTTGGTCCAAAAATTTTCCTAAGAACTTTATTCTCAAATACTCGTAATCTCCTTTCCTCCCTTAGAGTAAGAGTCCATGTTTCGCACCCATATAATATAACTGGTAGAATAATAGTTTTATATATTTTCAGCTTGACGTTTTTTGAAAGGAGTTGAGACATCAAAAGTCTCTGCAATGCATAATAGCATGCATTTCCAGAATTGAGTCCATGTTTAATTTCTTTGTGCATCTCATTCCTATTTGTGATTATTGTTCCTAGGTATTTGAATTCAGCCATTTCCTCAAAATTTCCCCCATTTGTCATTAGCTGTCCATTTCCATTATATACTGATATTCTACGTGTGACCATATATTTAGTTTTACTGATATTAACATCCAGTCCTAATTTCTTAGTGTTACTCAATAGTGTGTGCGTGTTGGCCTTTAGTATCTCCTCGCTATTGGCCAACAATACAACATCATCAGCATAAACTAACAGCTTGTTAATACCATTCAGTTGTAAGCCTTCCTCATTCTCTAAAGATTTAATGGCATGCTCTAGTACAAAATTAAATAGTAGAGGAGATAGTGCATCTCCTTGCTTCAACCCATTCTGGATTTCAAAAGTGTCTGAAAACTGTTTGCCTACACGCACCCTATTCTTTGAGCCATTTAGACACATTCGTATAAGTCTAATTAACTTTTTAGAATTTCCGAACTCCAGCAGGATACTATATAACTTCTCCCTCTTAATTGAATCATATTTTTTTTTAAGTCTACGTATAGTTGATGTACAGTATACCATTATAGTCCCATTTGTTTTCTAAAATCTGTCTTATACTAAAAATCTGATCTGTTGTAGACCTGTCTCTTCTCAATCCACATTGATGATCTCCTAGAATGTCATCAATATAGGGAGTAAGTCTGCTTACTAATATATTTGTTAGAATTTTGTACGAAGTTGAAAGTAATGAGATGCCCCTGTAGTTGTTGCAATCAGTTTTATCTCCTTGCTTATAAATTGGTACGATAATTGATTCCTTCCATTCATCTGGAAGAGCTTCTTTTTCCCAAATCATACTAAGCAACCAGCATATCTTGTCCATTAAATTTTTCTCCCCTGATTTTATCAGTTCTGGTGCCAATCTCATCTAAACCTGATGCTTTATACATCTTCAATTTTTCAATAGCCATTTCAACCTCTAATGCACTTGGCTCGGTGACTAGCATTTCTGCTGTGTGTAACTTATCCTCCTCAATGTCCTGTTCTGTATGTACATTTAATAGCTGATTAAAGTAACTTTTCCATCTATTTAATATACTCCTAGAATCTGCAATCATATCCCCATTTTCATTCCGAATTATGTTTGTTCTAGCCTGAAACCCTTTCTTCTCTATACCAATTCCCTGATATAATTCTCTAATGTTCCTATTTTTTGCATTCATTTCAAAATCGTTAATCTTCTCTCTCAAATATTCCCTCTTTTTACTCTTTAGTAACTAGGTGATTTCCCGTCTAACACTACCCAATTGCTCTAAATTTACCTCTTTTGGGTCGTGTAACCATTTCATTTTTGCTAGCTTTCTTTTCTTTACAATCTCGGCACATTCCTCATCAAACCATTTCTTGTTTTGCCTCTTTTTTAAAAAACCAATGCTTTCTGATGCTGACAATTCAATAGTATCTCTTATAGCCTCCCATTCTTTATTTATATCAGTTTCTTCTTTCTTTGCCACATTGTCATCTGAAGATTCCAGTACTTCAAATCTATTAGCAATTTTGATTTGGTATTCTTGCCGCATTTCATCATTTTTCAAGTTTTTTAATTCATATTTTACAGAATCATCTTTAGCATTTGTTCCTCTGAGAAGCGATAGCCGTTGTCTGATTTTCACTCTGACCAGATGATGATCCGAATTGCAGTCTGTCCCTCTAACTGATCTAACATTAATTTGTAATTACTTAAATTATCTTATTGTTTATTGTTATTTTTGTTCATATGTCTAAAATAAATAAATGATTATTAAATGATATCTCTTATTTTTATTTGAACCTTTCCTTGAAAATCAGGGTCATCTTTTCTTTAATTCTAAGATAATGTAATGCAAAAAATAATGTTATTTCTAAGAAAATTTTGAACAAAAAGCCAGTTAACATGAATACTTTAAAATAATTAATTGAATTCTAAAATATTTTTGCAAGTTTTCTAAAACTAATCAACTGTTTTTCTGATGTTAGGAATATATTCCATGTATTGGATAAAGAGTAAGTTGAGGGTCTTGGAAATTGAGATGCAGTTCTGAATAGATATATTTATATCACTGTGAGGTTTTATTTAATAATAATAAAATTAATCAAATTTTACAGCTTGCCTCATACTTTTGTAAAGCAGTGGACCGGTTTCAAAAGAAGTTTTCCTTTCGAAACTGGTCCTAAGTTTATTAATAAAAAATGAGGTGAGCTGTAAAATCTGATTAGATATTATTATTCCAGGAATTATTTGAAATGTGGTATTACAAACGCCGAAAGTGACGACTTAGCCAATGGGGTCAACACTGATTAGTTATACTTTTATCGATAGATGGCGCAAATTGTTTTGAACTGTAATCGGTTTGTGTTTTCTGTCAACGCTTGAGGACTCTGGAATCTAGGCATCACTGAATAACATTGTCGTTGGTCATCTCTATAGTGGGTTATCTCTGAATTAATCCATGTTCCAAGATCCTTCAAGTCCTTTTGAAAGCCTTGAGATCACAATATCAGTTGTGTATAGGGATAAAAAGTAACTTATAATCAAACGATTATACCTCTGATTCTTATGACTTGACATTATTACAATTTTTTTGTTAATTGCTTCAAAATTATATGTGTAATTTTAGATTAAACTATAGAGCCTGAATTAATTAATTAATAAGAAATTCCTGAAAATCATTCTATAGATACACTTTTCTCAGCAACTATGGAGATATGGCTATGAAATTTTGCAGAACACTTTGTTCATTATATGATGAAGCTTCTGTAGAATTTTCAGTAAAAATAAGTCCTTTTTCAGGTATGATTTAATTATAAAGTATGAAAAATGTTATAAATAATAATATAGTACCTTGCTTTTATATTTTGCCTTCCTCAATTGGTATTGGTTTTTACTCAGAAAAAACTCGATAAATTATTAAATCATGAGGGCCTTTGAAAAATATGTTTCAGGATTTTAATAATATCAATTAACATGGCGAAGATGAATATGTTTTTGAAAGGTCTTCATGATTTAATAATTTAAAGAATTTCTTGAATAAAAATCAATTCTAGTTGATGAAAATGGATATTGGTACTATATTATCATTTATAACATTTTAAATACATAACCTCAATTGTTGTGATAACGATGAATGTAAAAAAATATTGAAAAAGTATGATTTAATAGTTTGTTCCTAAGTTGATACTTGCAAAATTATATTTTATGTAAACATGAATTTTGTTTTCAGGGACCTTGGCAGAAGTGCATTTCTATTAAATCGTGTGAATTTGGAGAAACATGTTTGATTGCTAATATTGTGTTGAAATTAATAGTAAACAAATACAGAACCATTATCATATGGCTGAGTGTGTGTGTTTGTGTGTGTGTGTGATATATATATATATATATATATATATATTATATATACTCATAATTAAATATGGGAAATAGGAACACTCTAAAAATATTAAAAATGGTGAAATAAAAAATTAGCTATTGCAGCATGTAAATTGTTGGAGAGTCATAAAATTGAAAAAGAGGCCAAACTTCTAAAACATTTGGAAAAACATTTAGAATTCACAGTTTGGGAGAAGATATATAATATTATAATGATATTGTGAAAAGAAAAATTAATGTCTGAACCAGGAATCGAACTGTGGACTTCTAGTTCTCCAGACACACTAGTCTGGAGAACTAGAGGTCCACGGTTCAATTCCTGGTTCAGACATTAATTTATCTTTTCACAATATCATTATAATATTATCAATTATTGGAACTGTGTTAAAATAACAGTGTTGGAAAATGTTAAAGAAGATATATATTCAGAAGAATAAATTTAGATCCATGAATTTCGAAATT
Source organism: Diploptera punctata (assembly GCA_030220185.1). NCBI lineage: Eukaryota > Metazoa > Arthropoda > Insecta > Blattodea > Blaberidae > Diploptera > Diploptera punctata. The sequence continues at coordinate 10,087 of JASPKZ010008305.1, forward strand.
CCTGATGACCGAGACCTAATCTCAAAGTTCATCAAATCAACAACAGATGGAGATTCCAACGAAAATCTGGTAGTCATAATGCCAATTGAAAACGGGAGGGATGTTCCTATTGAAATCTGCAGTTCCCGTGTTTAAGAAAACATAAACTGTGAGGTAAGATAAGAAATGACTCATTCATTATATATATATATATATATATATATATGTATATCAATCCAGAGGTCCAGGTCCAAATCCCGTTTGAGCATTTATTTTTCTTATCATGTTAGTTATTTTAATCATAGTAATAGCTTTAGCTATATAATACTAATTTTTAAATTGATCGTAAATACAAGTTTAACTGTGAAGAAACCTATCATTTTTTAATGCAGATGTGAGTGATATTTCACTACTCTGGTAGGAAGATCAATAGTCAGTTAAAGAGAGAAGTTAGTTAATAAATAGACTTAGATTTAAGACCTTACCTCATCATAATTGTGAGAAGTTAATGCTTGGTTGGGAACGAAGACTGAATTAATTAAGAGAGCAAAAAAGCTGAAGGTTTGAGGTCTGATTCCCAATTCAGGCAAAAATTCATTTGGCATTGATCCCAATATATGCACTACTCTAAAAGTTTGTTTGACACATATATCAAATCTTCAAAATCCTGTACATGTATTATGTTTTCATCATAAAACTGTAATGAATATATCATATCATCCCCTATATTAAGACCTATATCTTACATTTTTTCACGTCCCTTGTTTTAAAGCTTTTCTAATAGATAAATAGATGATCGGTTGATTAATGTTTTTGACATATCTGATTCCTAATAGCCAATTTTGTCGGTACATCCAATCTCCTGGTTGTAGATGTTTCTCCTTCATGCATAAATATACGGTAATCCCTGACTACAGGAGGTATTAGGCGTTCCACTAGAAAATTTAAAAAAATTGTTGCTGGTAATAAGTAACATTCCTGCTATCTCTAAATCCATGTGACCCTTTTTTCCCCCCTATTTTGATTTTCAATATAGAATCTGAACACCATTTTGAAATATTGAATTTTTTTGTGACACTTTTTACCACCATTCTGATATACTTACTTTTGGATTTTGTGTAACAAGAACTGCTTGAATGAAGGTGTTACTTGGAGACAGAATAGGACTGATATATGTAGTAACTTCATCAAGATCCAAATATTTAGCCTGAAATTATATGGAAATATGAAATTTTACAATTTTACAAAGGAATAAATATATGTCAGAGAGAAATTGAAGCAGTGTGCATTTTACTAGATTTTCAAACTGGCAATCTTAGTAATTATTGACTATAGAAAAATATACAAGAGAGAAAAATTATTTTAAGATAAAATTATGAAAGTGTTATTTGCACTAAAATGGTTCATATAAATAATCATAATAATTCTATATTATTTAACAAACTTACTTATAATATTCAATTTAATTTAAACAGGATCTGTCAAAAGTGACAAAATATACTTGACAATAGAGAACAAAAACTATAAAAACATAAGTCAGTGGCATGGATTCAACCCCCACTACTTCAACAGTGCTGGAGTAACTAATATATTCGTAATTTAGGGTTAAATAAAATAATAAATTTGTTAAATTTCATTCAAATCCATTATGCATGAACATAATTCAATTTTCCCAGTGTGCCACCAGACGTGCATCTATCACAATCAGCTTTGACAGAAGCCTTCTGCATTTACATCCCTACAAACTCCAGCTACCATAGGAGAGATGATTTCATGGGGTGCATAAAGGCCTACTATATTTTTGTGTATGATTGTCAGATGAAGGCAATGACTAAAAGTTGGTTATTTACTGGAAGTCTAGCTAACTAAGTCAAAGAGTCTAGTCTTGACATCACAAAAACCGGAGAGAGAATTATATTTCTCATTGATCGATTATCATGAGGTTTAAATCTATCGATTCCTTAAGAGTTAATTTGACAATGAAAACTGATTGGCTGATGCAGACAACATGAGTGGTTTAACAATACACATTTGTTAAGTAACATTTCAAAATTGTATAAGTAAAAAATTATAATATTCAATTTAATTTATACATTTTATATTTATTATGAACCTGAAAGAAACAAAATGAAACCAAATTATATGGTACACTTTGTCAGCTATGGTAATTATTAATTTAAGAAGCTTTATTTATAATATATGAATTAAGTCAGATAATCTTTTTACATCTCACTTTATAAAACTTTGTGTTTTCACAGGACCAGTTTCAAGGGCCGTTGCCCCTATCCTAAGCCAAAATGCCGAGTTTCGGCTGAGGATAGGGGTGATGGCCTTTGAAACTGGTCTTGTGAAAACATGGAGTAAAATATTTCTTTGACTTAATTTATAAACTGTAAATTACCTCATGGTGTTACTTCCTATCATAATTTATTTTTAAAAGATGTTAATTTATATTAAGCTATATAAATGAATTGTCCCGACCATAACCTAGTAGTTAAGGCTTTTGACATAGATCTATGGGACTTGTTCTGGATCGAGTATCCATGGGGGGAAGAAATTTTCTCATGGAATTTTGGCCAGTATGGGATCGGTGCCTACCCAGTATCATGAGGAATTTGGGTAGCTACAATAAGTAGCGACTCCAGGTTTGATAAAACCAGTTTAACAGCTGGAGGACCCGACATCCTGATCACATGTTACCCTACACTGGCTGGATGATCGATTAACATATGTGGATGTGAGCTCAGCAGTTGGCAGGCAGGCCAAAAGCCTTCTAGGCCTGTCGTGCCATGGAGTTTAGTTTTAGTATATAAAACTAAATAATGATAATATATTATTCATGGGAAGTGAAAGTAAACACATTACCGATACTACATTCATTCAAATGTGCTATTAATTTGTTTTCACGCATTTTATTTAAAGAGCTGTTGATAAATGTGATTTGTCAATTTATTAAAAAATGAATGTGATTATGTAATTGATAGAATACACAAGAGATCATTTTCATGCGGACTTTCCATGAGAAAAAGACCTCACACAACAAGATAGGGCAACACCAGAATTATTGGACTTAACAAAAAAAAGTATTTTAGTTATCCAACTTTTGAGAAAAATTTATGGTTAGTTGGTAGACATCAAATGCATTATTCTGTTTGAACTGTTTCTTATTTAATCCAACACAGAAGTATTAGTTGAATGAAAATTGGGTATGTTAATGTAGGAACTTTCATGAAATAGCCGTTTCCCACAGGAAACTATTGGCCATATTAGAACAAAATCTATTATGTTGGCTTCCTTTGGCAGAGTTATTAAATTGTATAAACAGAAGTATCAACTTTCCCAAAACGTATTTTTTAATATACCCTATTACTGTGGCAGGTTTCTAGAAACCCTCACTATTTATAAGTTGGACATTTCGTTATAGAGTTGGTCATGGTACTAGTGGTTACTATATTCGCCTCGGTTCCAAGATTTGCAGATTCCAATCCGGTGGAGGTCAATGGATTTTTCAAGGCATAAATATCCTTAGTGTGGGTTTCCTTTGGAAAGGAAATAATTCTGTGTGTCCTGAATTGTATATGTACGGCTTCAAAAGAAATTGGATATTGAAGAAAGAGACATCTGAGAATATTTTGTTGGTCCTTTCTCAGCCATAATTGAATTGCGATGCTGATGAGCATGATGACCTTAGCTGTTAAAAAGTGTAATTAAATAAAATAATATAATAATAATATAGCATTATGCAATATGAGTTATAAAGTGAAAGACACTTTTTTCTCGTATAGCTTGTATACCTGCTATGACTTTCCGAATCCCACTGCATTAGATAATAAAGAGCAGGGGTCACCAATTGGCAGACCGCCTTTGGTTTCCAGACCGGTTAAATATCGAATTAATACACATTTTTAAAGCCGGTTAAACATCGAATTAAAGCAGTTTACTAAATTTCATGTTATGATAATATTATTGTTTGCTCAGTTGGCAGTAGCCTACTGCTTATGGTCGGAGATTTGACTGAAGATGAACAGGATTCCGTTTGAAACCCGATATCGTGAAAAACACGAAATTTGTGAAGTGAGATACTTAAATATTAGTCTGACTATATGTTAAGTTTGTCATAAACTTCTTAATAATTATTAGAATTAATAACAGTGTACTACTGTACTGTATCCTTTTAGTATTTAGCATGTGTTTTGTTTAATTGTGCAATTCATACCCATAACACAATTTAAATAATTTCCTTAGAATATTAATTATTTAATAAAAGCTTCGTATGTTTAATCAACTATGGTTCCAGATCTCGACTGAATTTACTACTTTGAAAATATACCTCCATGAAATCTAATTGGTGACCTCTGAATATACCCCAGGTTGTCATTTCGACATTGTGGTGTTATCTCCTGGCATTGACTTAATTTAACCCATTTCTGAACTTGGGGTGCCTAGAAGGCGGAGATACGTTACTCGAATGATATGATGGATGATAAATGATAATGAAGAGCCAAGAGAATTCTTAACCTAAACTTAACCTAAATTGCAGCCATAAGCTACCCTTTAAGGAAAAATTCCTATGGTCTGACTGGGAATCGAACCTGAGACCTCATGAACAGTAGTCAGAAATGCTGACCATTGGCTACTAGTTGTACTAATTTGTACAAAAGGCATAAAACAAGATGGCACTAGAATGTATGTAAAGGGTAATCCTAAAAGAAAGGGAAAATCAAGAACCAGGATTTGGAGACTAATCATATAGATAATTTCTATTGCGATCACGCCAAGGCCTAACCGCAATGATATTAAAATGTGATAGGAACTATAAAAGCATATACGATATATGCTTGTTTCTTATGCCAGAGGATGAGAAATGAGTAATCACATTGAAATACAAATTAGTCATGCTCAAAGATCTTACAAGGTCTTTTTAAAATATAAAAAAAGCGAGTAAAAATTAATAATGTTTTATATCCTGGATCAAAACCGTGTCACAACATTCCAGGATGTAAATTCATATCAACATGTTTTGACAGAAAGACCAGAGATGTCCACATTAGATAAGGGTGAATTTGAGCTGCATGAAGTAAAAGTGGAACAGAGATTTCCATTTTGACATAGATAAAAGTTTTGAACTACATCAGGTGAAAGTCTAAGGGGGTTGGAAGTGAAAAAAACAATGAGAAATCCCTCATGGAAAATTAGGTGAACCTTTCACTCGAGTTTCCCCACGATTAGAAACTTAAAAATATGTAAATATTCGCGATTTTTCTAACAAAGTCAGAATGGAGTGGAGGACCGAAGCATTCGCTTCAGGTCCTCCTGGGGACGAGTGCAGCCTCTCCATGGCTAAGATGCATTTTAATACTATTATCAATGAAAAAAAGAGGCAACTAACAGAGATTTACAGTTGCTTTGTGTCGATTTAACCAAAGCATATGATAGTATTCCCCAGAAAATGTTATGGGTAACTTTAGACGATTCCAACATTACCAAAAAAATTAGTAGAAGCTATAAACGCATTATACAAAGGATCTATTTCGAAAATAAAAGTTGGAAATCACATAACAAAGGGATTTACTATTACAAAAGGTTTAAGGCAAGGTTGCAGTTTATTTCCAACTCTATTTAAAATTTATCTCGAAAGAGTACTAAGAGACTGGAGGAAAAAAATGTCAAAAAATGGGCATACCTATCCAAAATACACATGTACATTCATTAAATTTTGCAGATGACCAGCTATCAATAGCACAGGACCACGATGACATAGAATATATGACTAAAAAACTAAAAGAAGAATATGAAAAATGGGGACATTATATAAACATTGAGAAAACTAAATATCTGTGTGTAGGAGAAGAAATGGAAAATATAAATTTCAACAATGGAGAAGAACTAAAACCTAGTATTGAATGCACTTATTTAGGAACAAAATTAGATCATTCAGGCGATAACACAGTGGAAATTAAAAATAGAATCGCACAAACAAAACAAGCAATAAATGCTTTAAACTCTGTTTGGCGGAGCAAAAATATTACAAAAAATAGAAAATTACAAATATATCAAACCATAATTCAGAGCATTTTAACATATGGTGCTGAAGTCTGGCAAATTTCTACCAGGGAAATGAAAAGAATTTTAAGTACAGAAATGGATGTTTTAAGAAGATCAGCTGGAAAATCTAGAATGGATAGAATACGAAATAAAGAAATAAGGGAAATAATGGGTATACAAGTGGAGCCGGACATCATAGACATCATAGAAAAGAAAAGATTGCAGTGGTATGGTCATGTCAAAGGAATGCCAGAGCAAATATTGCCAAAAAGTGTTATGGAATGGATCCCAATGGAAAGGAGGAAGAGAGGAAGACCGAAGAAAACTTGGATAGAAGGGGTACAAGCAGCTATGAATATCAGAGGAATGGAGGAAGATCAATGGGTGGATAGGGAGGAATGGCGTTTGGTTCCGAAAGACGGCGGCAGCTGCCATGATACCGGATGATGATAATGATCAATCTACAAAAATCGTGTTTTAAGAATGGTCTTTTTTTCTGAGCTTTAGAATATTGTCTTATTATTTTAACATATGCTTTATCATGAGAAGACCAAAGGGTCAAACAAAATTATTATTAACCTAAAGTTGTTTTAATGGTACTCTGTCTGAGTATTATCAAGTTTTAATCTATTCGGCGCAATTCAACATGGCGATTTTTAACTGCTTTTAATAACTGGTTTTATATGTTTTGTTTTAATATTTCTCTTTGTTTTGTTTTATTTAAATAAATAATGTTATGATTAATGTATTTTATGTCTTTCGGGCTAAATGGCCGTGGTCTGGTATTATTAAAACTCGACGTTTCGTCTACTACTGCGGTACATCCTCAGGAGATTCTGCGTGTTCTTTGACTTGTTGACTCTTCAAATGTCGGCTGCAGACTGGCTGTGTGTTGGAAATCGTGTCCTTATTTATAGTTGAGTACTAAGGACACGATTTCCTACACACATCCAGTCTGCAGCCGACATTTGAAGAGTCGACAAGTCAAAGAACACGCAGAATCTCCTGAGGATGTCTACCGCAGTAGTAGACGAAACGTCGAGTTTTAATAAAACTAGACCACGGCCATTTAGCCCGAAAGACATAAAATACATGAATCAAAATACCTGCCGTGAAAGTCTACAATTTTACATAAATAATGTTATGTTATGGTTCCATGTGTTTCTATGTGAGGTATTCCCACCAAAACCAAGGCCAACCGCTCGGGCCAAGGACCACTTAAAATATAGAGATTATTTTTTACGCTGCGTTATGACTGGGATTAATCTCACTTATAACAATATCTTACATACATCAAGGACACAAATATAAATGTTATCACTAGGGCCCGGATTTTATGTAATATCAAATTAAGAAATTTGCACATAAAATGTAACCAAATTTGATGAAATATGCAAATAAATATATAATGAAATAATTCATCATGATCATCCGGTATCAAGGCAGCTGCCGCCGTCTTCTGGAAACCAAATGCCATTCCTCTCTGTCCATCCATCAATCTTCTTCCAATCCTCTGATATTCATAGCCGCTTGTACCCCTTCTATCCGAGTTTTCTTCGGTCTTTCTCTCTTCCTCCTTTCCATTGGGATCCATTTCATAACAATTTTAGGCAATATTTGCTCTGGAATTCTTCTGATATGGCCATACCACTATAATCATTTATTTTCTATAATGTCTATGATGTCCGGCTCCTCTTCTACACACATATTTCCCTTATTTCTTTATTTCATATTCTATCCATTCTAGATTTTCCAGCTGATCTTCTTAAAACATCCATTTATGTACTTAAAATTCTTTTCATTTCCCTGGTAGGAATTTGCCAAATTTCAGCACCATATGTTAAAATGCTCCGAAATATGGTTTAATATATTTGTAATACGGAACTCAATACAAAGAAAACTAAAGTGATGGCCTTTTGTGGGAAATACCCTATACCTAGCCAAATTGTTTTGGATGATGAAATTCTAGAACGAGTAAACGAATTTAATTATTTGGGTTATAATTTAACATTTCAAGATAAAGCTGATATATCAAAGAAAATCACAAATTTTACAAAAACAACGGGGATAATTAACAGTATAATGAAACCATCTTTAGTACAGAAGAATACAAATTACGGCTTTATAAGGTTCTCGCAAGACCAGTATTAAGATATGGTAGTGAAGCATGGACAATACGAAGAAGAGATGAAAGCCAAATAACAGCATATGAGATGCGATTTATGCGCCGTACAGCAGGCTACACAAAGTGGGACCATGAAAGAAATGAGAAAATTATGGAAGAGTTGGATGTAGAACCCATTCTTCACCATATACAAAACTACCAGAACAACTGGAAAGCCCATCTTCAACGAATGCCATCTCATAGAATTCCAAAAGCCATACTTCGCTACTTCCCCTTGGGATCGCTGGGACGTCCAAAAAGCGCTGGATGGAAAATTCCTCTTTGAAACGGTAACATGCCACACGGCCTAATACTTGCATGGATGATGATGATGATATTTGTAATTTTTTTTTTGTAATATCCTTGCTCCACCAAACAGAGTTTAAAGCATTTATTGCTTGTTTGTTTGGGCGAATCTATTTTTAATTTCCACTGTGTTATCACCTGAATGGTCTAAATTTTGTTCCTAAATAAGTGCATTCAATATTAGGTTTTAGTTCTTCTCCATTGTTGAAATTTATATTTTCTATTTCTTCTCCTATACACAGATATTTAGTTTTCACTATATTTGTATAAAGTCCCCATTTTTCATATTCTTCTTTTAGTTTTTTGGGCGTATATTCATTGTCATCATGGTCTTGTGCTATTAATACCTGGTCGTCTGCAAAAGTGTGGGAAATAATTATTGTAAAATTCAAAATTTAATTTATTTGCTTCAAAAATAGAAGTTCAGCAGGTAGGCAAGTCAAATTTCTAGATTAATCCTTTATCAGTTCTCTTCTGCTATAAAGTACTGAAGTACAGGTGTCTCCCATTCTAGTGTTTAAGTCTCATTGGAATGGTATGCACAATTTAATTATAATATACTTTTTCAAATGTTCTGTTGTTATGCACAATCTTCTGTCTGGCAATGTTTTATAAATAGAGAAAGATTGCTCAACTTCGCAAGAAGGCAATGATGTATATTCATACAGAGTGATTGTGCTAGAAATCATATTCTGAGGGGGTTTTACAGTTGTGTAGTTGCCCCGAAAAGAGATCGAACTGACAAAAATCCGAAAGTTGAGTTTTCAGTGGATTAGTGATCTATCCGGAGAGTATCACGGCATGTAAAACTATCCCTGCTCACTTCCAGACCTGTTTTATTTATTTTTAAAAGTTGGCATTTAAAGCCGGATATTTACCCATATTTATTAATAATAAGGGTTATTTTATTTATTTATTTTATATGAAAGGAAAATCAGTTAAAATGTTATAAGTATGAATATTGAGAAATTCATATTTGTTATATCATATAAAAAGCAAATCTGAGTAAGTTATTGTTGAGAATATCATGTGGTTCTAAAAAGTTCAAATAAGTTAAGAATTTCAAAGGAGTTAGAGATAGCAACTGTCACATTTACTTTGAAGAGATTGGATAACTTGGATGCGAGTCAACCAATAGCACTCATAGACCAAGTTGGTTAACCATTCAGATTTGATTGTCTTAATTGGAACAGTGGATTGTGGGAAGAAGATCCTTCTCAATCTGAACTTCGTTGCACTGGAAGATGTCATGGCGACAAGTCATGATTTTTGTAATATTGAGTATAAATTTATTTATAAAAGGAGGAAAAGTGCATCACCTTACCACATATGAAATATAACATATGTGCAGTTAATTTCAATTCGAAACAAACATATTTTGTATGGTACAATTTGTGACAGTTGAGTCTGAAATAGTAATTAGTACCACCATTTTATAACGGTCAAAGTATTACCGATATTAAAGTGAAGACATACAAGTTTCAGAGTAATTTAAAATAAATGAAAGTGTGAATAAAGCGGAAACTACATTTTTAAAATTACTCAGTGTATTTGTTAGAGTAGAAACCATTTTTAATTTTTCTTCGTGCCCCTGAAGGGAACTTCAAAAGCCGTGGAAATTAAATTGAACCCAGGACATCTAGAAGGAATCCTACTATCCATTGATAATACAAAGCGGTAGGTGGCAAAAACATCTCCTTCTTTAAGATACAACATGGTGCATCTTCAAAACTACTTCTACTTCAAATTGCGAGCAAAGCGGTGCAAGACACTACTCCTTCAAATGGTGCTGCAATGTGGTCCCAAACAAATAAGTGAATGTTAACCATGAGAATGAGAGAAAAACTACAAGCAGAAAACTACAATCGTTTACAAAATGCATAGAAAAGTGAAACTAGTGATTTTTTATTTTCTTAAACCAACGATCTTGAGAAATTTAAAAGTTGTTTCACATAAGAATCTCAAAATGACCATTAATAAAGAAAGTGGAAAAATTACCAAATTAAACAGTGAAAGTGAAACACTAGGCTTTGATGAAACAAATTATTAGTGATAGTCAGATAAACAGTGTAAATCTGAATGAAACACCTCCTTGGATAGCTCTATTAACGAATAAAACAGACGAAATAAAAGAGGACAATTCTAAGCTTAGTAGAAAAATGGATACTAACATTTCTAATCTTAGAGAAGAAATCAGAAAAGACAATTCCAATTTTAATGATAAAGTGGAGAGTAATATTTTAAAGCTTAGTAATAAAATGGATGAAACTAATTCTAGTTTGAGAATAGATAACTTAGATAATGTTGAGTGATTCCGGGTTATGTGGCTGTGGTCCATAGTTGGTGTTGATACCAGACGTTTCGCCCTCAACTGCGGAGGGCATCTTCAGTGGCGAGTGCTTCTAGGCGTGTTTCCTGGTCGGAAGATCTACTTAGAGTGAGCGCTGCGGACGTTGTGGACGTTGTATTAGTCGTGGGTGCAGGGTGAGTGGGCGTGGCTCTTGCTGATTGGCTAATGGTCGTCTCCTTATTGTCCCTAGTGTTAATGCATTTATTTTCTAGTGTATGATACCAGGCCTTAGCCAGTTTGATACCTTCCTCTTTTCTGTTGATATTTCCCTTATGCTTGTATATTTCTATAGCCTCTCGGTATAATCTAGGGAAATAGTAGGAAGTTGTGGCTAAAACTTGTGTATCGTCGAATAGAATCTGGTGTCCATTCATAATGACGCTGTTCTGCTACAGCTGATTTATCCATTTCTCCTTGTCTGCAGTTTCTTTTATGTTCTGATAAACGGGTGGCTATACTTCTTTTCGTGGTCCCTATATATGATTTACCACACGAACAAGGAAGTCGATATACGCCGCAAGTGGAGAGAGGTGGCCGAGGATCCTTAGCTGAGCGAAGGCAGTCTTCTATTTTTCTTGTAGGTCTGTAAACTGTTTTTATGTTGTATTTTCGTAGGAGTTTTCCGATTCGATCTGTGACTCTTTGTACATATGGTAAGTAGGCTATGCTGGTTGAGGGTGTGTTATCCATTCTGACGTGCTGTCTTCGTGGATGTATGGTTTGTCTTATTTCCTTGGATGTGTAGCCATTTTTCTGGAAACAATTGAACAGATGGTGTTGTTCTTGTTTAAGGTGTTGTGGTTGGCATAACTTAGTCGCTCTGTCGAACAGTGTCTTAATGACACCTCGCTTTTGTCTTGGATGGTGGTTAGAGTCTTTGTGCAGATATCGGTCTGTGTGTGTAGGTTTTCTGTAAACTGTATGTTGAATTTCCCCATTGCCAGTCCTTATTATTTGAACATCCAGGAAAGGAAGTCTTCCATTATCTTCTTTTTCCATTGTGAACTGTATTTTGTTGTGTCTGCTGTTAAGGTGTTGAAGGAAACGTTCCAATTCTTCACTGCCATGTCTCCATACTACAAATGTGATGACACATTCGTTTCCAGAAAAATGGCTACACATCCAAGGAAATAAGACAAACCATACATCCACGAAGACAGCACGTCAGAATGGATAACACACCCTCAACCAGCATAGCCTACTTACCATATGTACAAAGAGTCACAGATCGTATCGGAAAACTCCTACGAAAATACAACATAAAAACGGTTTACAGACCTACAAGAAAAATAGAAGACTGCCTTCGCTCAGCTAAGGATCCTCGGCCACCTCTCTCCACTTGCGGCGTATATCGACTTCCTTGTTCGTGTGATAAATCATATATAGGGACCACGAAAAGAAGTATAGCCACCCGTTTATCAGAACATAAAAGAAACTGCAGACAAGGAGAAATGGATAAATCAGCTGTAGCAGAACAGCGTCATTATGAATGGACACCAGATTCTATTCGACGATACACAAGTTTTAGCCACAACTTCCTACTATTTCCCTAGATTATACCGAGAGGCTATAGAAATATACAAGCATAAGGGAAATATCAACAGAAAAGAGGAAGGTATCAAACTGGCTAAGGCCTGGTATCATACACTAGAAAATAAATGCATTAACACTAGGGACAATAAGGAGACGACCATTAGCCAATCAGCAAGAGCCACGCCCACTCACCCTGCACCCACCACTAATACAACGTCCACAACGTCCGCAGCGCTCACTCTAAGTAGATCTTCCGACCAGGAAACACGCCTAGAAGCACTCGCCACTGAAGATGCCCTCCGCAGTTGAGGGCGAAACGTCTGGTATCAACACCAACTATGGACCACGGCCACATAACCCGGAATCACTCAACATTATGATTACCGGCCGTGAAAGCCTGCATTCAACTAGATAACTTAGAACTTATGAAATAAATTAATGACAATAATGTGAAGTTAGACCATAAGCTTGAGAACATTAAATTAGAATGTAAACAGAATGATAGTAAGCTAGAACAGAAAATATCTAGTATTAGTAAAGACTGTAATGAGAAAATGGATAAATATAGAAGGGAGGTGAAAAATAATAATGAAAGAATTATTAATCAATTAAACACTGACCTTTATGATAGAATAGACAAAGTTGATGATATAATTAGTGATGTTGAGATACCTTTGATTGAAGTCAGACAAACATGCCAAGATAAAATTCTTTAATTAGGCTCTGAAGTCCATGATAGATTTAAAATGTCAGTGGAAAATGTTATCTTGTACAGAGATGAACTAAAAAACAAGGATAACCACTGAAATGATTAAAATTAATGAAAATACTGAATATATAAATGATAAAATAAAAAGATGGATTGGAAAAATAGCAGAACTAGAAAGGAAATATAATCCGAAAGCTAATGGAAGTAAAGAAACTAAAGAGGAAAAATGAAATATCTGAAAGTATTATAATGAGATAAGCAATCTGTCTTCTAGGATTAAAACTAGTTGCAAAATACCAGCTAATCTTTTGGCTGATATTAATTTTACCTCGTTTTTATGGTAAGAAAAATCAAAACCCAATAGAGTATTTAAATGAGTTGGAGGTATCTTTTGAAATTAAATACATTGAGGATAGGTTCAAAATGTTCTTTGTCAAGAAAAGTCTGAAGGAAATGCTGAATCATGGTTTAAGATTGCATATCACGATACCATGTCCTATCAAACTTTTAAGAATGCCTCCTTGGGATATTTTTCGGGACCCAAAAGGCAAAATAGAGAATGGAAATAAGTGGTGGAAAATTCAATATTAATAATAAGCAGAGTCACTTAAACTACTTTCTAGAAAAAGCAAAAATGGCTTCTCTGTTGCAACCACCCATCGATGAAAAGTCGCTTATGTCAATGTTGTCTCACCATTTTTCTGATGTGATCAGGTACCACTTAATTGTAGCTAGACCTCAAAATGTGTCAGAAATGCTAGAATTATGGGCATTTAATGCAAAATAAAAGGGAAATGGATAATAATGACAAAAGAGAAAATAATCATACATATAAAAAAATTGGGGAAGGGGCAGAGCCCAACTATGAACAAAAGAGAACTGATAATTACCAAAATGGTAATAAATAAAGAAGATTAAACAAGGTAATAAGTTTGTTCAAAAGAGGAACAGTCTTAATAAGAATAGAGCGCAAAACGATAAATATGTAAACCATAACCAGAATGGATGGTTCATATGGAACGATAATAGACAAGTCAGGCAAATAAATTTCATGGAGATACGAAAAGTAGAAGATGATTGAAATAAATTCTGGACTTCTCCAAGAAGAAAAGAAGGGATACATATGGTAATGAAAGTAGGGAAGGTTATTTTCAGTGACAACAGTCAACTGAAAATAACGAAAGGATAGGAGAAAATAGAATTGAATTTGTGATAATTAATATTCAAAGTAAAAATCAACAATATAGTGAAATGACGTTCACTAATGAAAATCCTAGACGTGACCTTGAGGCAAACTCTAGGGTGCCTCCGCATACATTTAAATAAATGCCAGATGAATACAAGGCTCCGCTATGTAGGCCTATTTGAATCGTTAAGAACAGATCATACACATATAAACATCAAAAGCAGACCTATCGCTCTTATAGAACAGGTAGATGAGATGACAGAAGACATTTTATCTCATGGAATTATTCAAAAGTCAAATTCTCCTTACGCCAATCACATCTGTTGGGTTTTAAAACCTAACGGCTAAATTCGCCTATGTTTGGATAGTTCTAGGACAATTATTTTACAGTTCGGGATAATTATAGATCCGAAACTATAGAAGCAACTTAAAAGTATACTGGAAACAGTTACATAGTCCATGCTTGGAAGAAAAGGAATCTTTATTTTTCATTAGATATAAGCCTTTCTGTTCACTAGTAATACCATGAGCATTATTCACTTTTTCTTTAATTAATGTGATAATATCATATTTATTTAGGTCATCATTCAAGCAATACAACAGAGGAACCTCTTTAATAATAACATGGCAAGAAACACATTCAACATCGTCGCATTTACATTTGACCTCATGTCGATGTACTCATTTTCAATTTGATGGCTTCCTTCGCCCTCGGCTTTATCATTGGAAACGCTATAATCATCAATATTATCTTCTATTTGGCTCCCATGACCATTACCAAATTCACTCTCCTGGTGAACAACAATATTTTCATAAGAAATGTTGCGAGTGATTTCCAAAGTATTGATAAATTCACAAGTCACTTTGTGACTCGTGAATTCGTGACTCGTGAATTTATGTAGAGGATTTGGAAATCAAGAGTGCCATTTGTTAGGACTATTTAACGAATACAATTAAGCTGTTTACTCAGAAATCATTATTCGAATATAGTTACCGATATTTATAATATTTATATATTTTATGAAAACAAATCAGAAATGTAAGGATAAGTTTATTCACTGCAACATCATCATATTATTTATTGCCAAATAGGATCGCAATATTGTAAGAATGTACCCTAGCGGAGAAATAATTAAATACATCAAACTATATATTATAACCAACATTGTAGGTTATTAATTTACTTTTTTTAGTAAACAACTCAGTAAAATCAAAGAATCTGTTAATTATTTGCTATATTCAATGTATTTATTGGAGAGTCAGTCATGCAAAATAATGTTCTGACCTGTTCAGAATATTA
This sequence comes from Diploptera punctata, assembly GCA_030220185.1. NCBI lineage: Eukaryota > Metazoa > Arthropoda > Insecta > Blattodea > Blaberidae > Diploptera > Diploptera punctata. The sequence continues at coordinate 25,659 of JASPKZ010008305.1, forward strand.
AAAAAAAGGAGGAGCTTTCTTTTAACAAAAGCATGAGCTGATAAAGAGAAATTGATAATGAGCGAGGTGAAACATGACTGTCATTCGTTGCAAAACAAAAATTCATTGAAACGTGATTGGTCATTGACTACCATTTAGGGCATGAATTAAATAGTCTATAAACATGTGCTCTTGAGCTATGCCACTTTCATTTTACTGAGGTTTTTATTTTCCTCATACTCATCGTTTAATGGGATGACGACTCTTAAATTATTGTCCTTGCAAAAGGAAATGTTCTTTCTCTCAAAGTTAATTGATAGAGTACAGTCTACTTCACAAACTCTCACTGTCATTATTTTCTTTTCTTTATTAAACAAGAAATTATAAACTTTCTGGTCTATAGTAGTATTAGAACAGCCACTTATCTGCTTTCCCAATGATCTCAGTTCCATAAATATTTACAATAACTTTGGGCAGATGCCCTGTAACATTTAACTCTTTCTCATTCAAAGGCATTTCATTTTGAGATTTTGAGATATTAATATTATTATTCATTAAATTGTTATTATACCTTCCATTTGAGGTGGATTGCTATCACCGATTAGATCTGTTGATGAAATTTTAGAAACATTTTGTGGCCCATTGAAGCATATTTCGACCCCTAAGTTCTTAACAATTGAGGTACATAGCGAAGTCCTATATGCACCTTGAATTAGTTTAAATTATGAGTAGGCAACCCAGAGTTTGTAAATCAATGGTAAAAAGAAACACTTTTGCCTGAACCGGGAATCGAACCCCAAACCTTTAGCTTTCCGTGCTAACGCTCTGTCCACTGTACTAATTCAGGCTTCATTCCCATCCAAGCAGAAATCCTTCCTTTACTTTACTCTCCTGGTCCCACATTCAATTACAATGAATCATGATTCACAAATACACAATGAATGGCTTCTACCTGAAGAAGACATGTAGGGACTCCACACAGCTATAGCATTTTATATTAAATTAATATTGAGAAGATAGAAATAAGTAAATTAATGAACACAATTAAATTATTGTAAATCAATGGTAAAGAGAAAAATGTTTGCCTGAACCGGGAATCGAACCCCGACCCTTTAGCTTTCCGTTCTAATGCTCTGTCCACTGAGTTAATTCGGGTTTCATTCCCATCCAAGCAGAAATCCTTCCTTTACCTTACTCTACTGGTCCCATTTTTCTCTTTACCATTGATGTACAATAATTTAATTTTGTTCATTAATTTACTTATTTCTGTCTTTAATATCTTTAGCTTCTCAATATTAATTCAATAAATAATGTTATAGCTGTGTGGAGTCCCTTCATGTCTTCTTCAGGTAGAAGCCATTCATTGTGTATTTGTGAATGATGATTCATTGTAATTGAATGTGGGACCAGTAGATTAAGGTAAAGGAAGGATATCTGCTTGGATGGGAATGAAGCCTGAATTAGCTTTGCGAACAGAGCATTAGCACGGAAAACTAAAGTTTCGGGGTTCGATTCCCGGTTCAGGCAAAACGTTTTCTCTGTACCATTGATTTACAATAATTTAATTGTGTTCATTAATTAATTTATTTCTATCTTAGTAATAGCTTCAGCTTCTCAATATTAATTTAATATATAATGCTATAGCTGTGTGGAGTCCCTTCATGTCTTCTTCAGGTAGAAGCCATTCATTGTGTATTTGTGAATGATGATTCATTGCAATTGAATGTGGGACCAGTAGAGTAAGGTAAAGGAAGGATTTCTGCTTGGATGGGAATGAAGCCTGAATTAGCTCAGTGAACAGAGCATTAGCACGGAAACTAAACGTTTGGGATTCGATTCTCCGTTCGGGCAAACATTTTTCTCTTTACCATTGATTTACAATAATTTAATTGTGTCCATTAATATACTTATTTCTATCTTAGTAATAACTTTAGCTTCTCAATATTAATTTAACCTAGAGTTTACTTCAAGGTCATGTCTAGGATTTGCATTAGTCAATGCCATTTCACTATGTTTAATTGTTAATTATCACAGAATCAATTCTATTTTGTCCTATCCTTTCATTATTTTTAGTTGATTGAAAATTCTGTTGTCTCTAAAAATAACCCTCCCTATTTTCATTCCCATATGTATTCCTTCTTCTCTTACGTCTTCTTGGAGAAGTCCAGAATTTATTTCTATCATCCCCTACTTTTCCTATCTCAATGAAATTTACATGCCTATCTTGTCTATAGTCCACCGCTGTGGTCTCGAGGTAGCGTGCTGCCTTGTCACGGAACGGGCCCGGGTTCGATTCCCGGTCGGTACAGGCTCCTGGGTGAGGGTTTTCAGGGGTTTTCCTCACCTTTAAGACAAATGTCAGGAAGCTTAGGGCCCAACGGTCCCCGAAAATCATCCGGCCATCATCATCAACATCCTTATCATTATAATCATCATCCTTCAGCGGTCTGGAAGCTACCACACATACATTTTCCGTAAAGCTGCAAAGCATAGCATGAAAATGCTATGATTGCAGTGAAAGACCTGCCCTCAAGCAGAATTACTATGGATGAATCATGACTATTGTTGTTTCCTTTGAACCATCCATTTTGGTTATGGTTTACATATTTATCGTTTGGCACTCTCTTATTATTAGGAATGTTCCTATTTTGAACAAACCTATTAGGGGAGAGTGGTATAAATCCTGGACAAGCCAAAATGGACAATTCCGCCACCATTTGTTCCCGCCTCGTTATTTGTGAAACTTGCATTCCTTCACTGTTTTATCGGTTATATTTTACTGTTATTATGGCGGTGCTAATTATGATCGGTGACCTAATATTCACAAATAGTGTTATTCAAAACTTCAAATTCACTGCACATATATTTTAAACTATCTGCAGTAATATGGCGCACTATTCTTTAAATTATTAATAAATTTGTGCTCAATATTTAAAAATCATGTCCGACCATTACAGTGAAGGACTTGTAGCCATACGTCTTCCAGTGTAATGTTCAGATTCAAAAGGATCTCCCTCCCACAATACACTATTTCAATTAAGCGATTCAAATCTGATTGGTTAATCAACCTTGCCTATGAGTGCTATTGGTTGACACACATCCAAGTTATCCAATTACTTCAAAGTAAATGTGGCACTTGCTATTTCAATAAATGTGGCAGTTGCTGTTTCAAACTCCTTTGAAATTCTTAACTTATTCTAGAACTTTTCAGAACCACATAATAATCTCAACAATAACTTATTCAGTTACACTTTTTATATGAATTTCTCCATATCATACTTATGACATTTTAACTGATTTTACCTTGAATATAAAAAAATAAAATATTAAATATATATATATTAAATGTAGTAACTTCTATTATCATTGATATGGCTGAATATCCGGCTTTAAACTTTTCCAAGTGCTTAATTTTACTATATAACAAAGAATACAGTATTGCTGTAGAATGCATGTTTCATCTTACAAGTATCAGCTCGACTGACTCACTCCACCAGAAGCCAGTTGCACTGCATGGGCAACGCGAGTTGATGACTCACTGGCCGCAGTCCACTGTTCCCATTAGTGGGGCCACAAGCTGAGTGAGACTCATTGTATATAAGAAATTTGTCTTTCTTATCCTGGTTTTTTTGCTATTGCATTGTATAGAATCGCACAAGAATTATGGATTCAAAAAATTCCAATTATTCCAAGAGTGATTACAGAATATGCTCACAAGAAAACTGGAATAGATATTTATTCATCTACAAAAATAGGAAAAACTTTTGCTATTGATCATGGAACAGGAATATCTATATCTACGAGATCCCTTGCACCTCTTGCGAACAAACATATGTACCACATACCAACAGGCGGATTTCCTGCTGAATTCAAGAACATAAGGCTGCAGTAAATCGTCAAGAACCTACATCAACTTTGGTGCAACACATGAAACAGAGGGGTTGCAAGATCGACCTCACTGGATCTAGAACGTTGGCTAAAATAGATAATGAAAAATCAAGAATCTACACAGAAGCAATAGAGATTCAGAAAGGCCACATTCTATGAACACTCGAGATGATGCCCAAAGATTACCATCTACATGGAAAACTGCTCTCGCTGCCCACTATGTCATCCCCAGAACAGTGAAGAAGATATGAAGAAAACCACGGTTGGGCAACGTGGAGCATGGTCGATGCTTGGATGGGTGTACGGCTTCCGAAACGGACCACACTGAAAACTGAAGGCGTATAACTACATAAGAACTAAACCTTGGATGGGTGTACGGCGACCAGACCATGATTGGATGGATGGACGGCCAGCAGAGGAAGAGGTAGGACGTCCTGATTGTCGAGAAGCGCTCCAGCCTACCGGCAAGTGAAGCCTCGCCCGGCGGCATCCGGGATCGATTCACCTTGCACCAAATCGTGCCTGCAGCAGCGTATAGCGCAGCCAACCGGCAGCGCCAACGTAGAGCGGCGACATTGCAAAACTGTCACTGACAGCATTCTCTTTCAGCGAGGGTTCTATATCCTACCTATCTAACCTCATAGCACCTATACCTCAAAAGGCAATAGGCCTTATCTTGTCAGCCCCTACCGAGGCCCCTATCCCAGGGTCATGTCAGGGCAACTCCAACCGGTGATACCATTTCCCTATCCACTAATAAGAACCCTCAAAAAATGGGAAAGCCCAAAAAGGAGAGAACGAGCCACAACGTCCACCAATCGCGCATCGGACGCGTAAAAAATCTCAAGCGGAGAAAAAGCCATCTTCAACACCTGCAGTATCGACTGCCGGTAAAGCCGAGTACCCATTAATAGTCTCCTTACCTCCGGAATCCTCACCGTCAATTGATGTCTTTCATTCCCCATATGTGCAATATGTCCTGCCCATTACAGTCTACGAGACTTAACTGTTCTTATCATATCCGGGTCCCTGTAAAGACCATGAAGTTCATTGTTATGTAGTCTTCTCCGCTCATCTGTCTGTTCATCTCTCTTTGGTCCAAAAATTTTCCTAAGTACTTTATTCTCAAATACTTGTAATCTCATTTCCTCCCTTATAGTAAGAGTCCATGTTTCGCACCCGTATAATATAACTGGTAGAATAATAGTTTTATATATTTTCAGTTTAACGTTTTTTGAAAGGAGTTGGGACATCAAGAGTCTCTGCAATGCATAATAGCACGCATTTCCAGAATTGTCCCTATGTTTAATTTCTTTGTGCATCTCATTCCTATTTGTGATTATTGTTCCTAGGTATTTGAATTCAGCCACTTTATCAAAATTTCCCTCATTTGTCATTAGCTGTCCATTTCCATTATATAATGAATTTCTACATTTGACCATATATTTAGTTTTATTGATATCTATTTCCAGTCCTAATTTCTTAGTGTTACTCAATAGTATGTGCGTGTTGTCCTTTAGTATCTCCTCGCTATCGGCCAATAGTACTACATCATCAGCATAAACTAACAGCTTATTAATACCATTGAGTTATAATCCTTCCTCATTCTCTAAAGATTTAATGGCATGCTCTACTACAAAATTAAATAGTAGAGGAGGCAGTGCATCTCCTTCCTTCAACCCATTCTGGATTTCAAAAGTGTCCGAAAACTGTTTGACTACATGCACCCTACTCTTTGTGCCATTTAGACACATTCGTATAAGTCTAACTAACTTTTTAGGAATTCCGAACTCCAGCAAGATACTATACAACTTCTCCCTCTCAATTGAATCATATGCTTTTTTTGAAGTCTACATATAGTTGATGTACAGTGCCATTATATTCCCATTTCTTTTCTAAAATCTGTCTTATACTAAAAATCTGATCTGTTGTAGACCTGTTTCTTCTAAACCCACATTGATGATCTCCTAGAATGTCATCTTATAGGGAGTAAGTCTGCTTACTCCCATATATTTTGTAAGAATTTTGTATAAAGTTGAAAGTAATGAGATGCCCCTGCAGTTGTTGCAAACAGTTTTATCTCCTTTCTTATAAATTGATACGATAATTGATTCCTTCCATTCATCTGGAAGAGTTTCTTTTTCCCAAATCATACTAAGCAACCAGCGTATCTTGTCCATCAACTTTTCTCCCCCTGATTTTATCAGTTCTGACCCTATATATATATATATATATATATATATATATACAGAGGATAGATTAATTAATTACATTTTATTATTTCTTTGTACTTTTTCATATATATAGTAGATAGGAGCTGTTTTTCCTTTGTCTATATTTAATTATCAGTGTTAATCTTAATTGTGAAATTACAATAGGAAGTAATAATATAAGGTTCTTCTTAATTAATTGGTTGAGTCTTCTTTCATCTTACGTAATGTTCGTTGATTTGTTTTAGGATGCATTTCAAAACATCTATGTTTTATTTTCAGCTTGTCCAAACTGGTGGTCTCTATGTTGTCGGTTCTGGATGTCGAATCCTACTTTAAATCCCTACTCCCCTCCTGTTTGTGGTCCAAAGAACTTGAATATCAAATTTTGTTCCCTGAAAATCTCTCCTTGTTATTCTAGATATATATCTTCTACCATATGGTGAGTTCATTTGTGTTTTCTAACTGTATTAATAATTTGGTGTTTACATGAATTTTATGTTTTTTTTGACCAAACATGAACAGCTGCTGCACTTTTTCCTACTTCTCCTTTTTTTACATTTCTTATGTGTTCCTTAGTTCTAATGGTTAAATTTCTCTCTGTTATGAGTATGTATATCTTATCACAATCTGCACACTTGCATTTGTCATATTCCCTATTTTTTGCCATCATCAATTTTTTTCATTTTTGTTGGTTTTTATTAGTTCATTTAGGCTGTAATCAATTTTTGGTGTTAATCTGATATTATATTTTTCAAAAATCTTTTGGAATTTATTGTGTGCCCAAAGATAGAGTGTGAATTTCCTGTATTTTTTTCTTTTGGTTTTTCTATCTGAAGAGTGCTTTCTCCTCAAAATAATTTTCTTTTGTCACTTTAATTATGTGCTTTTTCCTCTAACTCATAATTTTCTCTGTTCAAGGGTAGGTTTACCAATTTATGTTCTATGCTATTGAAGACTGTCATTTTGTGTGAAATATGTTGAATTCTGTGGACTTAATACAGTTATCTGTGTGTGTTTCTTTTGTATGAATGCCAAATTCTATTAATTATTATGAGTTGGGGATTTTTTAGCCAAATTCTATTTTCTTTTTACTTAATTTCTATGCAATTAGAACCAAATTAGGAACTGAAGAGAACAATCAATTACCATTTTTGGATCTCAAAATGCATAAAAATGAAGAAGAAAAGAAAACAGAATTTGGCATTCATAGAAAAGAAACACACACAGATAACTTCATTAAATCAAATGGGATTCATCCATATTTCTCTTAAAATGGTAGTATTCAACAACTTAGCACATATTTTGGTAAATATACCCTTGAACAGAAAAAAATATGAGTTAGTAAAAAAAAACACATAATTAAAGCAGCAAAAGAAAATGGTTTCGAGGAGAAAACGACACAAAAAAAATTGATGTGTACAAGAAAAGAGAAATTGAGGAATGAAAGCACTCTTCAGACAGAAAAACCAAATGAAAAGAAATATAGGAAATGCACATACCATCCAAGGGCTCACAATACATTTGAAAAGATTTTTGAATAAGTTAATATCAGAGTAGCACTAAAATAATGACCCAGCCTAAATAAACTAATATAAACCAACAAAAATGAAAAAAATAATGATGGCATAAAATCAGGAATATACCATATGAAGTGTGCAGATTGGATAAGATATAACTAGGGAAAAAAAAGAGAAATTTAACCATTAGAACTAAGGAACACATAAGAAATATAAAAAAATGAGAAGTACAAAAATCCGTAGTAGCTGCTCAAGTTAGGTCAGAAAAACATATAATCAATGTGATCACCAAATTATTAAAACAATTACGTAGAAAACACAAATGAACTCACCATATGGGAGAAGATATACATCCAGAAGAATAAGGAGAGAATCATAAATTTTGAAATTTCCAGGGAAAGAGATTTGATATTCAAGTTCTTCGGACCACAAAAATGGGGACTAGGAGTTAACATATAGGAAGACTAATAATGTAGAGATCACTAGTCTGGACAAGCTGAAGATAAAACATAGATGTTTTGAAATGCATTCTAAAATATATCAAAGAATATGAGGTAAGATAAAAAAATACTCAACTTATTTATTTAATTTTAGTTATCATCAACTTTACTGTGTTATTAGATCTTGTTCAGTTTTGCCAAATAATCTCTTAGTATCTAATATTATTGTGGTTTCTGTATTATGTAAATATATGATTGTCCTGATGAGTGGAAGAGAAAACCACATGGCTTTAACTTCACCAGACTAATTAAATAAATAATATTAAGAATTTATAATTGATTTTATAAATATTTAAAAATAATATTGTTATTAAACTTACAGAAACAGTGAGTGCAGTTTCATTTGAATTGGTAGGGGGATAAATATTCACTTCTACTAGTCCATCTGTCGACAAGGTATATTCTTCTTCTTTATATACATTTTCACCAAAATTAAAGGAAAAACCATATTTCACAATGACAGGATTTTTCTGATCTTGTACCGGAGATCCATCATAGTGAGAAACTTGTATCTGTAAAAAAAAGCAATATCCATAAAATGTCAATCTTTTGTTATCATAAATTTAATTCAGCAACTGATTTTGGGGATGCACTACTATTATTTAAAAGTCACTAAAAATGTACATATTACTGTTGTAGAATGCAATTAGTGAACTGAGGTATATATATATAGTTCTTGGTGAGAAAGAAGTATGAAAAATAGGGAACAATTCTAAAATTCTAAAGAATTTGACATAAAAACTAGAAATTATGATATAAACAATATGGAATCTACAAAGTTAGCTATGAATCATTAAAAAAAAAATTATGAAACTCATGTTAGAGACTAGTCAAGTTACCACACTAGATAACATGTTCTTCAAATTCAATTGGGATGCAATCTCTTGCCATACCAGAAGAAAACTTAAGATAAATTTCATACATGTGTGGACTAACTTATCCAAATCCTAATCTAACTTACTAAATGTAAGACGTAGTAATGAAAGATGTCATTAAATGTCATAATACAAGAAAAACATGTTGATATCACAAACTTTTAAGTTATGTAATCATTATCATTCAATATGGTTCAGAACCTGTAGCTGTATAGTTCATAACTGTGGTCCATTTGTTACTTTGAGTGTACATGGTGGACTGCTCGAATATCCCTGTTTTAAAATTGTATGTGAAGGGTAAACGGTTGAAGATAGAAACTCACAACAATGTTTATATGAAATTTAAATCCTGCTAGTAGATGGTGCAAAGACACGGTTTTCATTCCTAAGTTATCATTTATTAAAATGGCAACACCGCAGATGAAAGAAAGTGCAAACTGTTGGCATGCGGAGTTTAAATCAATATTGTTACAGTTCAATTAGTAATGCAAATATTTACATAGGTATACAACCGAATACATACAACATATTCACAGAGAAAGTAGTTATTTTTTATCAAATTGTACTTCAAGTACACCACAGAAAATTAAAAGAATTAAAAATATCTTCTGTGGGAAAATCTAGAATAGAAAAAAAAAACAATGTTGCACAATGTTATGCCCAAATATGAATAAAATATCTGGATGTTAAAAAAAAGGTCCTAATAACTAATTCACTGGCACTATCGAACTCGTAGATTCATGGCTGCACAGACATATGCTCTCCACATATCCCTATCCTGAACTAATATTTTCCAATCATCCCCTGTGTAATCTACTTCCCTCAAATCATGGTCTACCAATTGGGCGTTTTCCCTCTGGTTTTCCTAAAAGGAACTACAATTATACTCTTTCATTCTTTATTCTTGCCACATGTCCTGCCCATCGCAATCTATGAGACTTAACTCTTCTTATTATATCTAGTTTGCAATAAATATCATGTAGCTCACTATTATTTAGTCTTCTCCATTTGCCTCTCTATTCACATCTCTTCAGTCCAAAAACGTTCCTAAGAACTTTGATCTCAAATACTTGTAGTCTTTTCTCCCCCCTTAAAGTAAGATTTCATGTTTTGCATCCATATAATATAACGGGAGAACAAAAGTTTTAGATATTTTCAAATAATTGGGAAGACAAGAGTCCCTGTAATACATAATAGCATGCATTTCCAGAATTGAGTCTATATTTAATTTATTTGTGCATCTCATTCCTATTCGTAATTATTGTTTCTAGGTAATAGAATTTAGCTACTTCTTCATAATTTCCCTCATTTGTCATTAACTTTCCATTTCCATTATACAATGTATTTTTATGCGTGAACATTTATTTAGTTTTGATATTTACTTCTAGTCCCAATTTCTTAGTGTTACTCAATAGTGTGTGTGTGTTAGCTCTTAGTATTTCCTCACTAACACTTCTTCTACTACTACAAGGTTTAGGCTATGCAGCCTGTTCCGGCGAAGTTAAAAGTGGAGTCCATCTTCTACGTGGTCGGCCAACATCTCTTGTTCCTCTGGGATTATACAGGAAGGTTCTTTTTGGTATTCTTTCGTTGTTCATTCTCATTAAGTGTTCTGTCCATTTCTTATTATTTTCGCTGATTTTATCTTCAATTTTATATATATTTAATTCTTCTCGTATAGTTTCATTCCTTATTCTATCCGCTCTTGTGCATCCTTTCACATTACGTAAAAATAGCATTTCCGCAATCTATATCCTGCTTTTATCCCTTGATTTCATTATCCAATTTTCACTTCCATACAACGACAAAGGAACAGCCATTGTTTTATATAATTTAAGTTTCGTATCTTTCCTTGTTTTCCGACCTAAGGTTCTTTTTATGGTTCCACAAATAGCCTGAAATTTATTTACTTTATTTTCTATATCTTTATTTTCTCTATAAGTAATATCACATCCTAAATATTGGAAATGTGATACTTGTTCTATTATTTTGTTATCCAGTACAATTTTTTATCTAATTCCATATTTACCAAGAAATGCCATTACGTTTGACTTATTTATTGATATTTTACAATTATATCTATTGGCTATTAATTTAAATTTATATGCTAACATTTGGAGCTCATTTTCAGATTCTGCTAAAAGTACAACATCGTCAGCGAATAATAAAGCATTTATTTTATCTTTATTATCAATTAATATTCCTTCATTAGTTAAAACCTTCCATTATTTTAGAATATTGTCCATATAAATATTAAATAATATAGGTGAGAGTGAACACCCTTGTCGTACTCCTTGGTTTATTTGAAAAAAATGTCTTATTTTTAGTCAACTGAGGGTCAATACAAATATTTGTTCCATAGTACAAGCTCTTAACAGTTTCTATAATCTGAATAGGGAGGTCTTTTTCTTTTAGGACATTCCACAATATTTCCCTGTTTACTCGATCAAATGCCTTATCTAAGTCTATAAATAACAAATGCGTTTCTAGGTTTTTTCTCGTCTTTTGTTTATTATCTGATTCAGGGCAAATACTCCATCGGTACAAGATCTTCCTTTTCGGAACCCGTTTTGTTCTTCTGCTAGTGTTACTTCAGTAACACTTAATAATACTATATCATCAGCATAAACGAACAGTTTATTAAAACCATTGAGCTGCAGACTTTCTTCGTCCTCTAAAGATTTGATGCTGTGCTCTAGTACAAAATTGAATAGTAGAGGAGACAGCGCATCTACTTGCTTTAACTAATTGTGAATTTTAAGTGTCCAGAAACTGTTTGCCTATATGCATCAAACTCTTTGTGCCTTTTAGACACATTTGAATATGTCTAACCAACTTCTTAGGAATTCCAAACTACAGCAGGATATTATATAACTTCTCTCTTAATTGAATCATATTCCTTTTTGAAATCTACATACAGTTAATGCACAGTCCCATTTCTTTTATAAAATCTGTCTTATACTAAAAATCTGATCTGTTTAAATCCACATTGGCAATCTCTATTATGTCATCACTATAGGGAGTAAGTCTACTTACTAATATACTTGTTAGAATTTTGTATGAAGTTGAAAGTAATGAGATGTCCCTATAGTTGTTGCGATCAGTTTTATCTCCTTTCGTATAGATTGGTATGATAATCGATTCTTTCCATTCAAATGAATAGTCTCTTTTTTCCAAATCATACTAAGCAGCCGACGTATCTTGACCATCAAATTTTCTCCCCCGAATTCATCAATTCTGCTAGGATTCCTTCTGAAACTGTTTCTTTATAATCTTCAATTTTTCAATCACCATTTCAAACTCTAATGAACTTGGTACTGTGAGTAACATTTCTGCTGTCTGTAAATCATCCTCCTCAATTTCCTGTTCTGCATGCACATTTAATAGCTGATTAAAGTAACTTTTTCTATCAATTACATATATTCTTCAAATCTGCAATCTTATCTCCATTTTCATTCCTAATTATGTTTGTTTTCGCCTCAAATCCCTTCCTCTCTATACTAATTCCCCAATATAATTCTCTGATGTTGCTATTTTCTTTTCATTAATTTTTACATCAATGATCTTCTCTCTCAAATATTCCCTCATTTTACTCTTTAATAACCTAGTGGTTTCATGCCTAATGCTACCCAATTGTTCTAAATTTACTTCATTTGGCTAGTGTAACCAATTCATTTTTGCAAGCTTCCTTTTTTTACACTGTCAGCACATTCCCTCATCAAGCCATCCTTTTTTTTTGCTTCTTTTTTATACTACTACAGTCATTAAGTTCTGAGACTTTATGCCTGGAGGGTAGGCACCCACAAGAAACTGAATGTCTCACAAGATGCCCAAAATTAGGCGTACACTTAAACAGAACCACATCCTCCCTCAAAATAGTCGCCTTTGGCCGTTATGCACTTTTGCCAACGTTGGTATAGCTGCTGGAAGCACCGCTGTTGGCAGGAAGGTCTCATATGAGACTCTTGTGGCACTCATGACCTCTTTGGAAGAATGAAATCTACTCATACGTAGGAATACTTTCATGCGAAGAAAGATAAAAAATCGTATGGTGCGAGATCAGGTGAGTATGGAGGGTCTGGAAAAACTGTCACCTGTTGCTTGCAAGTTCCTCTTGGACAAGGACAGAACGATGTGCGGGGGGCATTGTCGTGTGGCAACAGCCAATTCTTTGTAGACCAAATCTCAGGTCGCTTACGGCGAATTGAATTGCGTAAATTGCCAAGGAACTCTTTGTAGCAGGTTTTGTTTACAGTTTCACCTTCTGGGAAGAATTCCATGTGAACAATTCCATTTGAATCAAAAAACATTTTAAGCATCGCTTACGGCGAATTGAATTGTGTAAATGGCCAAGGAACTCTTTGTAGCAGGTTTTGTTTACAGTTTCACCTTCTGGGAAGAATTCCATGTGAACAATTCCATTTGAATCAAAAAACATTTTAAGCATCGATGACCTGTCTTGTCACGGTTTTTTCTGTAAATGGTCATGATGGCTTTTACAGATGGCGGATTGTCGTTTCAGTTGCGGATCGTAAAGGAAAACCATGTTGCGTCTCCAGTTTTTATCCGGTTGAGAAACATCGGATCGTCGTCAGCACTACTGATGAGGTCGCCACAAATCGTCATGTGATCATCACGTTGGTCTTTCGACAGGATTCCTAGCACACTTTGCTGGGTACACGAGACATGTTCAGGTCATCAGACAGAATTTTGTAGCAAGTACTGTAGCTGAATACTACCACTGCTACCAGATCGTCTACTGATTGGGAGCGGTTAGCATGCACCAAAGTTACAACTTCTTCGATCTTGCATTTAGTTTGAATTGTTTGTGGTCGACCAGTACGCACATCATCTTCCAAACTGTCTCTTCCTTCCAAAAAAAAAAAACCGTCGGTGCCACCTAAACAAAACACTGCGACTCAATGCGTACTCACCGTAAACTTGCTGCATCATTTGATACGTTTCCGCAGCGATCTTGCCTAATTTCTGACAGAACTTGACGTTTGCCCATTGCTCAAACTGTGACATCTTGAGTTCCGACGTGCGCATTCAAATCACCGTCACAACAAAGACTGTAGTTCTGCTCGCAGTGCATGCACTCAACTGTCTCTTGCTGGGACGAGAGACTAACTGACAAGGTACCATACAATGGCGCCACCTATGCCCTCAGTCTCAAAACTTAATGACTATACCACGTGTAATGTATGCTTTCTGATGTTGACAAATTAATCGTATCTCATATAGCCTCCCATTATTTATTTACAATAACTTTTTTCTTCAGTTGCCACATTCTCATCTGAAGATTCCAGTATTTCAAATCTATTAACAACTTTGCTCTGGTATTCTTTCCATAGTTCATTATTTCTCAAGTTATTTAATTGAAACTTTTTAGAATCGTCTTTAGTGTTTGTTCCTTTCATAAACGATAACCATTCTCTGATTTTCACCCTGACTAGATGATGATCCGAATTTCAGTCTGTCCCTCTAACTGATCTAACATCGATGATACTATTGTACTTCCATTTGTCCACTAATACATTATCTATCTGATTCCAAGTTTCACCAACTGGAGACATCCAGGTGTATTTATGAATATCCTTATGATGTAATGTTGTGCTCTGAACAATAAGATTCTTTGATGTAGCAAAAGTGACTAATCTAACACCACTGTTGTTATTGTCTTCATGAAGACTGAATTTGTCTATTGTTGGCCTGAATTTGTCTTCCTGCCTCATTTTTTGCATTAAATTCTCCTAAAAAAATTTTCTTATGATATCGTGAAAGGCTATCAAATACGCATTCTAATTCTACATAGAACTCACCCATGATCCTGTCATCCTTATCATCTGTGTACATTTACGATTGCAAAATCATGTCGTTTACCCTTTAGAATTATATATGATATCCTATCACTGACAAACTTAATATCTCGGATATTTAAAGAGGATCTTCCGTGAGACAAAACAACCCATTCCACATTCAGGTTTTGCTGCAATCTCATTATATAATGCAAAGCTTCCTGATTCCTCATTACCTTCTCCTAGCCATCTATCTTCCTGTAAAGTGTAAACATCCAAGAGCGATTTATCTAATTCTTGCGTTACTATGTTTAGTGCCCCACTACTATATAATGTCCTAGCATTCAGTGTTCCTAGAAGCATGACCCTGTGTTTGAACACACAATGAATTCTCTGAAGTAGTCCCCACCTTGAAAACTGAATGGGGAGATTATTTTACCTCCAGAAAATTTTACCCCAATGGAAACCATGCCCGGATTTCTTGCCAGTTGAAATTTTACAGTGAAAAATGGTCACTATTTCTACCAAGGTACTTTTTTCGTCTGGCTTATCACTTTCAACCTGTCCAGCATGGGTATCCATTTGGCAGCCATGCTAGTGCCGGCATAGCATGTCCTAATAGCATTTTTAATTAATGTAGTACAAATTTCGCTGCCAGTTTATTTTCATACTTATTTAAATACTTACATGTACTGTATGCATAAGACCAGGTTTAAAATATTCTGCTGAATTGATTATTTCCAGCTTGTAGTTAAATTTGTGTAATGACACTTCAAATGTTGTATTCTGCTTTCGACCGGTAAGAGCCTCCTCCACAACGACTTGAATCTCCAGAGAACCATCGTACTGGTCATTCAGCCTTTAATACAAAATACAAATAAGAGTGTAGAGTTACTGTTACGTTTTTTATTAGTCATTTCATACATCTCAATAATGGATAAATCATATTTGAAGAGAAACATTATACGATCAGACTGGGGCTTGAACCAAGAACCTTGGCTTTCTAGGCCAATACTCTATCGACTCAGCTACCTGAGCAAGGTCGAATCTAAACGCAAATCTGTCTCTAATATACGCTATATACACTATATATAATATTTCTTTTATATACGTTGTATATAGTGTATATAACGTATATAAGAGAAATATTTGCATTTAGATTGGACCGTGATCAGGTAGCACAGTCCGTAGAGTATTGGCCTAGAAAGCCAAAATCCAGGGTTCAAGCCCCAGTCTCAGGATATAATTTTTCTCTTCAAATATGATTAACTGTTATGTGTAATATCATACCATATGGCTTAATTTGAATAATAGCTTTGCCGCTTAAAAGTAAATGTAAAATTCTCGTTAAAAATACTTCGAATAGAAGTCGTCTGATTGAATTGTTAATAGCGAGAGCCAGTGACGAGGCGTTAATGGAAGCACCTAGCTGCGTCTTATCGGTGTCATTTCATGCGTTTGCAGTTGAGGGGAAAGTAAAGTTCGTTGCCCTTAGTAATCAAGTAGCAAAGTTTTATTAATTTTACTTAGTTTAATTGTTTATATTATATAGTTTGTATGTTGTATTTTATTGTGACCTCGTCACTAGACAAATAGAGAAAATGTAAATTGTGAATTTTCAAGTGTTTCTTATAATTTATATTATTCCGCATTTTGTCATGAGTGAATCGTTTAGATGCGAGTTAGCGAAGAGCTTCCAAGAATCCTCTCATGTTAGCAGCTCTGCCGCGAACGTTTAAACCTTCAAACGGAGTTGCAACAGCATCATGAATAGGGCTCGGAAGTTGAGGACCTATAAAATGCCTATAACAGACCTTTAAAAAGACTTAAAGATAATTCTAGAAATGCCTAAAAACTGAAAAAAAGTTCAATTGAAATTAAATAATAATTTTAGTTTCAACTGCATTTTAATTAATGTAATAACATTGTTTAAAAAGTAAAAGATTCTAGCGAAATGCGACACATATTGAGAAAAAGATTGATGACTGAAAATGCATATTTAAAAAATTAATTCTGTCCATTAAAAAGGAAATTATTGGACAATTTACAATGAACGATTTTTTCCACCTAGAATGAACTCAGTGAACACGCAATTGATATCAGGCGATCAGTAAGCTAGTTAAAAACAAATTTTGTGAGGGTTCCGCCTTTTAACTTTTCCAGGAAATTTTCTACAAATGTATTTGAAATATTCTCATTCCTTGTCCAACGATTTGACGAATTGTTTTATCATACCTAACTTGACATGTAATGGTGGAAGTATGATTTTGTCTCTGCTTAGTAATGGCTTGTTTATTACGTTGGCTTTACTGACAGTTAAGGACTTTCTCAAAGGCCACACATCTTGTTCCCAATGAAGTTGCTTTGCACTACTATCTTACAAACAAATGGAGCAAGGGTATTTTGTTTATCCACATGTATTTATACATGGAAACTTATCCAGATGCACGTTGTGAGTACTTTAATTTTGTCAAATAATTGAGATCACGGTCGATGTGCGGATTGAAGGGTGCGAGAGTGGGGATCACCTAATGTTTGTATGCGCGAAAAAATGCGCAGAAATCAAATCATGACTGGAAACATAAATTTTATTAGTAAGAAGCCATTCATAGTTTAAAATATAAGATACGAAAAAAACATAAAAACTAGATCAGCTTTAGCACTTTCGTGAATACATTCGTAAACTGTGCACTTGAATAAATAGAAATTTGCAGAGATATCCAGGGCAACATTTAGAGCTGTGTAATCTACTTTCTCCCATTCTTTCTACAAGTTCTTTTCACTGATTCTTGTTGTTACATATCATTTCTTTTATGGAGTATATCTGCAGTTTTTCACGGATATCCTCATAGGATAATGAAAACCAATAAGATGAAACTAATTGAACAAGAAAACAAATCAGGAATTTATCAGATCAAATGAAGGGTTGTATAGGGGGAAAAAAAGAAATTTGAAAACAAGGGTGAAAGATCATCTTAGAAATGTCAAAACTGGCGAAGCGGAAAAGTTAGCAGTAGCTGCTCAAGCTTGGTCTGAAAAACATCTAATTGAATCAAAATCAGTCTAATTAAACAGATAGAAAAAAAACTCACGATCTGGTAAAAAAATCCACATTAAAAAAATACAAGAAAGAAAACTTATGAACTTCTAAAGTCCCGCGGATTCTGACTGAGTCCGGAGGTTTATCGGTCCACCAACAGAGGGAAGAAGAAGTAGTTTCTCTGATCGACATAACATCAGTCGACGAAATATTATTGAAGATGAAGCTGCCTATGCTTTTACACTTCAGTATAATTAGAAGACTGGATATGAGGTGAGGTATGAAGTATTTTAATTTAATATTAAATTAAACCTTATGATTTTTTCTTATAAAATTCAATATACAGTTTACCACGGAAAAAGAATAAAATGGAAAACTCTCATCCCTGGATTTTCAGATAATACGAAACAACAATGGAAAAATTTAACATACGGTTTATAGAATACCCACACACACAGATCAGTATTTACATAAGAACTCTAATGACCACCCGAGACAAAATCGAGATGTCATAAACACAATGTTCGACAGAGCCGAGAAGTTATGCCAACTGCAACATCTTAACCAAGAACAGCAACATCTTTCCAAATATTTCCGGAAAATGGACAAACATCTAAAGAAATAAGACAAACCATAAATCTACCAAGACCACAACGCAGAATAAATAAGAGGATCTTCAAGTACGAGTAATTTGGACCCCTGTTTTGAATTTTGTTGTTTTTCCTCTTTTAATTAATGTTTGAATTTTCTTTAATTACAGTGATCATCATTAGTCTTGTAACTATGAAATAGCATTGTCATTTTATTCAAATATGGGAACATCCTCATAATTTATAAACTTTTTTACATTACAAGAAAGGTTAACTTTAACCTCCATATTCGGATAAAGTGGACCAGAGAGCCCACCTTTGCTTTTAATCTATTTTTAAGTTTAGTTACTCTATTAATATATACGGGCAGGCACAGATTAATCTGAAAATATTTATGACTGATCATAATTAAAAAGCGTTGATAGGTATTTAATGTTTTGAAAAATTATTGTTGATTATAACATGTCATTCAACAGCAGAAAGCGACGGTCTTTGAGTTTAGTAAAATTGTAAGGATATTAAATAACATTAATTAAGTGGATAGTTTTTACAGATAGCATCCTCATTGATAAATATATATGTCTTCGTGTAAAGTGGACCCATGTCCTCGTGAAGGGTTCACATTAACCGAATTACTTTGTTATATTTAATTATTTTATACAACCACCATGTCACATAATATCAAATCAACCCGACAGTATATTAAAACAACATCTACACAAAATAACATATTTAGGCGTTTTTTTCAACATTTGTAATATTCAATAACAGAAATTAAGAACTGATTCTTAGCTTGAAAAACTTTTAAACTGGTCATATTTATAAATATCACAAATAAACTCTTCTTCGCATAAATAATAAAATAAACTGGCCTTGATCCCGTCAAAGTTGTTGTGGGGAAGAAATTAAAATATTTTCTGTTCGAGTGCAGCACCAATTAAAGAAAATATTAACAGGGTCCACTCGAACAGAAGGGTCCACATTACTCAAACTCTCCTATACACATTTGGTTATACAGCATTCTTGCTGTATGTATAACGGGTCATGGACCGTATTGGTAATCTACTACAGAAACAAAACATAAAAGTCATCTATAGGCCTACACAGAAAATGGAAAATTATCTTCACTCAGGAAAGGATCCCTGGCCACCACTCTCCACTTACGGCGTATATCGGCTTCCGTGTTCATGTGCAAAATTATATATAAGAACTATGAAAAGAAACATAGCCACCTGTTTATCAGAACATAGAATAAACTGCAGAATAGGGGAAATAGAAAATTTGGCTTTAGCAGAACACATTTTTATGGAAAATGGACATCGGATTCTGTATGAGGACATACAGGGTTT
Source organism: Diploptera punctata (assembly GCA_030220185.1). Classification (NCBI taxonomy): domain Eukaryota; kingdom Metazoa; phylum Arthropoda; class Insecta; order Blattodea; family Blaberidae; genus Diploptera; species Diploptera punctata. The sequence continues at coordinate 45,408 of JASPKZ010008305.1, forward strand.
AGCCACAACATCCAATTGTTTCTCTAGGCTATACAGAGGGACCTTAGACATTTTAATAACACAAAGAACATTTCAATAGAAATGATGATGATATATAACTGGCTAAAGCTTGTATAGAACATTAAAATAACAGGCGTATAATCATACGTAATAACAAAGGGACAGAAAAAAACAGATTCTAGATGGACAGCGACTATCCAATTAGCTTCGACTTTGTCCAGCCATATGGGATCAAGCACAAGTATAAATACTGGTTTCTAGCAGTCTGCTGCTCTTTTCAAGTCGCCGTCTCTGTCCCGAAGGATCAAGGTTACTCATTATGTGGCCGTGATCCGTAGTATGCTATTGTACGACTGCGAAACTCTTGAGTATCTTTGCGAAAAGCCACAAAAATAAACTACAGATATTACAGAACAAATGTCTCAAAATTATACTTTCGGCCCCGCGTTACACAAGCATAACGGAGATGCATGAGGCCACAAAGGTACCATATATTGATACTATCATAACTGAAAGGGTTGTATCCATGCTCCGAAACATAAATGATCATGGGAACCCTATAGTACGCAATATAGGACACCTTCCACAATGGTGTACTACACATAGAAACATATTCGACACATTAAACCCCCCATAGTATTCAGCATGAAATAACCAAGATCAGAAAAGTCAGCGCAGATTGGTGTGGATCATTCCGGTCCTGAGAGAGCTGAGCTCATCAGCGACACATTTTCGGATGCCCAAATCAAGCGAGATCTATCTGCTTTGGAATCAAACATCAACATTATATCAATAGCAATAGCACATGCTAACATAGAATAAATTCCCATATAACCGCCGTATAGGCTAGGGAAAACCAGCCAAACCCAATACTGTACACACCAACGCGAATTCGCCGTCAAGTCCCAGAAAAAGGCAAACTGGACAGCACAAATAGCTGTCAACAACAGTCAGTCAGTCTGCTGCTCATCGCATCAGTCAGCGTAGAGAACTCAAGCAATCAACATGAAAGCGAGCATTCAACTCTTACGTAAACCGGCCTAGGCCGACTGTACAATTGACCTGCGTATTGCCGCATCTAGAACGTCTGCGAAGTGATACTGCACTACGAAAGGAAAAATCAACAATCGAATGGTGGCTAGTAGTTACAATGTGTGTTATGATTGGTTGAATCTTTCATTCTATATTGAGCAGCGATGGCAGCAACAACTAGAACAGTCTACTAGACCATCAAATAGCAACCTCATTGGAGCAATGGAAGTCCCTACCGCTGACCGATCAGAATGCAGATATAACCTACGAACACATCGCGGTGAACGGTATAAATATGATATACAGTGGGCAAAATTGCTAGTCTCAAGACAACCCTTGAGGATGCCAGACGTAATCTCTGGCGAAATGTCGGGGAACTTCAAGCCTTGAAATCAACAGCCTATAGCCCGGAAATCTTCTTCAAGATCATCATAACTATTTGATTGTTTATTGTACAAAGTGGAATTGTGTGGCTGTACTGGCAGAATACAGGTATAGTGTCTAGTTTTCGTGTAGTGTCTGTATGTAATCGATAGGGGCTAGTGGCAGCTAATATAAAATAAGTGTTATTGTCAGCCAATAGGCTTCGAGCCTGTGGCTGATCTATACCGGTTATGATAGTGGTGTATTATCGGTGTTATAACCTAAAAGGACTGGTTATACAGGTAGCGTAAAAAGGCGTGAAATGATAATAAAAGTGGTAGATATTATTTATCTGAGACTTATTTTCTCGAGCGGCACGCAAGAGGCTTGGAAGCGGGCGTGTTATATTTAGCCGAGAGACAACGGGGGTTGCCGACTTGTTCCGTTATCTCAACTTGGAATGCGCTGACTCAGTTAGAAATGACACACAGTTACAATAGAGCAATTACTACAGCTTTATTTAACACATATATACCCTTCAACATAAAATAATAAACCCTTTAAAATACAAACACTTAACCTAAATAAGCTGTTAAAGACTTGAATTGATCGCTATATAAAGCACACTGTTTTATGGCGCTGAATTTAAATACGTTAAAAGACTTGTATGAGAGAGCTCAGATCAACTAATTGTAATAACTTTAACTTATTCTGAAACATTCCATTTATTATCAATTGAACGGGTGAGTGGAAAAAGGATAACATTCCAACTTCCTAGTTTGTGGGAAAACAAAAAAAATAAGTTTACAGAAAAAGCTAAGAGTGCTATCGGAAAATTTATTATTAGTGAATTGTAGAGCTAATCATTAAGTGTTCGCTCAAAAAATCTCATAGTTAAATACTTACTTGTTTAGTAATTATTAATTATTAAATCTGTTGGAATAGTATCCTTTTTCCACTCAATGTTTTGTCAATCGATAAAATAATTAACTATTATGTTTTTGTGTCATAAAATGTTTTAATAGTAAAAAAAAACACTTTAAACTGTTTTTACTTTACACAATGCTGACCATGATACGAGTCTTCATTCATCCTTATCACTGTCTGCTGTATTTGAAGTGGATACTTAAGGATATCTTCATAGAATGACTTGTACTCATCAGGTATGTAGTGCGTGACTTTTGAGATGTCTTGTATCTTTTTGATGTTGATTCCAAGTTTCCCAATATATGCTGCAGTAGTAGGAAGTTCCACATAATCTTGTTTTTTCAACCTGAAAGTTCCATGGTGCAGACCATCAATGTATTCGGAAGCCTCGACACAGCCTTTCATCTTCTGAGTAAATACAAGTTGTCTGTACTTACTGATGTTGAATGTCAAATTTTTTTATTTTCAATATCTTTACATGTTTTCTTGAAATACTGTGGCCACCAGCCTTTGAAGTTGAGTACCTGGTTGTTTAGAAGCCTCTTTACTTCATATGGAGGGTTGAGTTCCTGCATTTCGAATGATGTCATCATACTGGTTTGGAGAGTAAATCCGATCCAATCTTCGAACTTGTCGTTTAATGACTGAAAATGTTCTGTCACATGGCAGAAAACTATGGCCTCGGATGGGTAGAACTGGTGAATAACTGAGAATCTACCATTCATTGTTAGCGTTGCAAGCAACCTAGTTAATGTGTGGTTGCGATTCTGGCCAGCACATGCGTCGCTGAAGACATACAGGATCTTTACTTCTTCAGAGATCTGGTTAATGAAATCCAGAAGACAGCTGCATACTTCATTAGGACCCCTTAGAGCTTCACCCTCTGTGTACGTATAGAAAATTGAAGTACCACGGCCAATATCATGAATATTAAATACATAGTACCAAAGTTTACGGAGATAAAACATTTCTTGTACAGGAATGAAAGGGAGAGGCATGTTTTGCATGAAGTCAAACGCAATAGCCATGACATCATTTCTTTCCTTGCAGATATTCTTGACATTCTCCATCTTACTGTAAAATTTCTTTGCTCGCCTCTTATGAACTAGTAGCTCGGCAACAGCAGCCCTTTTTGCCACATCGTTCAGAGTTGAAGACTTTATTTTTGTGTTTAAGTCTTCAGAGGTTGAGCAAACGTCTACTTGTGGCCACCAAATCGGTACCCGTAGTTGTCATTGAAATGTTTCAAGTAGTACTCATATTTTATGACTCCCTTCAGATCAGGATGTTTTTTAATGAAGAGACCATGCATTTTTGAAACTGTCAAACTTGAATCGAAATATGTGACTGGAAGAGATGAGTAATGTGATTCTTTTTTAGGAAATGAGGATATATGATCATCTATTTTTATGACAATGTGTGCATCAAGTGTATTCCCCCGATTTTGGCTCTTCCCTCTCATATCAACCGGTGACTGATTAGTTGCAACAAGCTTGGTTAGGCGTTGGACTACTTTGCTGGAGATTGCATGCAAACTTATGTAAGCATTTCGACAAACTTCGACTCTGCTTGTCCCTTTAATGGCAAAGTACTTGAAGACGACAAGTTTTGTTTGGAATTCTTTGTTAATGGACGGTGTCGAGCAACATCATATCTTTCTATCAGCCCCATAAGAAATGTATCCTTTTCATTTTTAGGACGACCATTGTATATATTATCAATTATTGAACCCTTCTCCTCACACTGAAGTTCCCATACACTTTTTACGGCAGTTACAATCTGGACCAGTTGTTTAGCTTCAACTAATAAACCTTTACATGAAACAAATTCCTTGCCTTTCTGCCTAGCAAGTTTCTCTTTCTCTTTACATTGTAAGTCTTTATTAGCCTTACCTCTCTTTCGTTCAGGTTCATATTCTTCCTCGGAGTCACACATACTTTAGGACACAATACCCTGTCTTACAACAGAACTACAAAATAATGTAAAATATAAAATAAAAGCAATGACAATAATAATTATTGTCATTGCTTTTATTCAGAGAACTGTGATATGCAACTTTATACAGTGAGTAATATAACAACAATGAACTCCAGGTTATTAATTTTGTTACTGACAATAATGCCAACTTCATGAATACACAATATTGAGTAGAAAAAAGATAATATTCCTGGAATGTTATCCTTTATCCACTCAACTAAAATTTCAATGCTCGTTTTAACAATATATAATACTGGAATATAACCCTTTTTACACTCATTGGATAGCTTAAGCAAAGATCTACAAAATGGCTATTTCAGTTTAATTTCTCAAATTTTTGGAATGTTATCCTTTTTCCACTCACCCGTTCAATTATAGAGAGTATTATCTCGTATTAATTTTATAAGTTATTTATTATGAATTGTAGAGAGTATTATCTCGTATTAATTTTATAAGTTTTTTTATAACTAGTAAATATAGTATTGAAATTCTAAGTTATTTCATTCTTAGCAGAATTTCACCTGGACATAAATTATTGGAAGTAATAAACTGAGAGAAGAACTCATCTCCAAATCAAAGCAGTGACTTCTTTGCTAGCTGCTTCCAGTCTATCTTTCGTCTCAAAATCGCGGGTATATATTCGATTTTTCCAGCTTTCCTATTTCCAAATTTGTGGAAACCTTAGTTCCATTTAACCTTCAAAACTTTCTAAATTTTACCTAATTGTGGAATAACTCTGGTATTTTCAAGCCCTGATTGTATAACTACTTATACAATTGCATTTTTCTACAGTTGTTTATGTAAACTTATATAAGCGTCTATCCATAGTCTGTCAAAACATGTTGATATTTTTGAAACTACATCCTGGTGTTGTTACGACAGGTTTCGACAACCTCAATGAGTCCAGGATAATTTTATTATAAAATATTATAAAATTCTACTCTTTTTTATTTCCTAAAAGCTCTTGGTATGGACTTTTGAGTATGACTAATTAGTATTTAAGGGTGATTATTTATTTCCTATCTTTCGGTATAATTAATTAGTATATTTTACATATAGTTTTATAGTTTTTTATAATATAATTAATTAATATAAAATTATAGAATATTCACCTGAAAGGTCCGTCTCCTCAACTTAATTATGATTTAACTGTAGCGCTTTCGGGACTTGTCCCATCATCGGCAGGATTCAAAACTGGTGTTTCACTGAAGATCTGGTAGAGGGGGTTGCATGTATTGGGTTCGTTTTCGTTTATCAGGCTGTCGTTGTGAGCTGCTTTCATGATTTCCATCTCTTCGAGTACGTTTATCTTCGCTGGATTATTTTCTCTGTGCATCACTGTTAGGGTGTTTTCAATATTTAACATGCGATGTCCTTCATGGATAACGTGTTTTGCATAGCTTGATTTACCTTCTGCGTGAACGAAGTCTCGAAAATGTTCTTTGAATCTGATGTTAAAACTCCTGTTTGTCCTTCCTATATAAAATTTGTTGCAGTCCTTACATGTCAGTTTATAAACTCCTTTGCTGTTGAAAATGTTATTTTCTTCAATGTTATTGTTTATTATGTTGTTTAATTTGTTATTGGTTCTGTATGCTATTTTTACGTTTTTATCGGCTTTCTTTAGTGCATTGGCTAATTTTGTCGTTTCTTTTCCTGTGTATGTAAGTGTTATCCATGTTTTCTTGTTGTTGTCAGATTCTTTTTCTAGTTTAGTTATGTTGGTTATGTTGTTCTTCCTTTTTTGTTTTTTTACGAGCTTATCTATGAATTCTTCATTATAGCCATTGGTTTTTGCCATATACTTAATGTAGTTGAGTTCTTGGATATAATTGTCTTTGCTTAATGGGAGTTTCAACATTCTACTGACTAAGCTATTAAATGTACTAATTTTCTGTTGAAAAGGGTGTGTAGAATTTTTGTTTATGGCCAGAGCATTGTTTGTGGGTTTCCGGTAGATACCGATTTCTAGTTTATTGTTGTGTAGATTTTTGGTTATAGACAAATCTAAGTAGTTTATGCTGTTGTTAACTTCTATTTCTTCGGTGAAATTGATTTTTTCATGCATGTTGTTTAAGTCTTGTAGTATTTCTTTTTCTTTTCTGTTTTCATTTTCATATATTACTAGTACATCATCGAAATATCGTGTTATTAGTTTTATGTTGAGGAGACGGACCTTTCAGGTGAATATTCTATAATTTTATATTAATTTTGAATAAACCTCAACGGAACACATCATGAATCTTATAAAAGTTGATAATATAGTTAATAGTCCTATTTTTGTATAATTTTCCTTACGATTATGACCTGTTATAATAATCGGGGTGTGGTCACTGCACCTTCTATTCTAACTACATACTAAGTCTTGGCAACTGCCAAGGGCTCTGTCGATTGAAATGGACGAAGAAGAGAGCTACAGGCAGCTCAATCTCTGGGACGATGCGTTAGTTAAATTTGAGGCTCTTATCAAAACTAAAAAAATTAAAGAGGGTAGCAATTTTTTTAAATTGCTGAAAAATAAAAGTACGCTATTCATAGTGTTAATTTACTTACAGGCATACCCAGAGTATGAGCATACTGACAAGCTTGGGACCTCACCTCGTTTTCCCTCGATCGGTTGAATGGCATAATGAATAACGAACCAGACCAATCAATAATGTACCATGACTTACTCATGGAAGTAAAAGCTATTGCAGTGGAAGTACAAACTGCCTGCTTCTTCCATGATAACATGCGCAAAGAACTATAAAAATCCAAAAGAGAAAAAATAAAAAAGTCATATAGTAGCTGCAAAAGAAATAGATAAAGAAAATGATGAAAAACCTAATGAACCCAAGAAAAGAATTCATATAGTGGAAACAATAAAGTCATCCTACCGTCAGGGAAAGCAGGTCCAAACGCAAGCTGTGATCCCAGCATTGGAAACTCAAAAGAGATTTGACATTTTGTTAAAAATAAACATCACTGCAGGGGAGAACTCCTGCTGGCCCCTCAGCAAGTAAGGATAAGGGGAGTAACACAGCGACAACAGTTCTGGGACCCTCAAGGATAAACACCACCAAACAAACAGATCAAAATCAACCTAAATTTGAAAGGCCCCCAACTATTGCTGTAATAGGACACGGGAACCTTTTTAAAATGATTCGAGAAATAAGAAAAATCAAAAGTGATCTCAAAGTTGTGAAAACCTATGAGGGTCTTCGATACTTCAGTGGAGGATTTTCAAGAGTTCTTTTTTTTCAAAAGTGTAAATAAACAATATTATACTTACCAACTCAAGAAAGATTTTCCACTGAGGGTAGTATTCAATAAAAACGACAAAACAAACGTCAACAAAGGATGGAGAAAACACTATCCTACTACCCTTATTTGTCATCGAGCTGGAGAATACAGATGCATCCCGAGAAATTTACAATATAAATCACTTGTATACAGTTGTCGCTGTTGAACCATACAGCCCGAGTTCCTGGGCTCAAACAGTGTTTCAACTACCAGAACTTTAACCACACCTTCGCAGGGTGCAACCTAATGCCCCGCTGCGGTATACTCTCAAAAGCACATAACCATAATGAATGCCCCGTAAAAGCGGAGCCACAACTCGATCAATCCAAACTTAAATGCGCATATTTCGGAGCATCAGGCCACCCTGCCTCCTATCGTAGCTGCCCAGCTTATGAGGCAGCTAAGCAAGCTTATATAAAAGCCAGAGAATCCAAATCACCCACATCTAATGTCCATCAACGCTGTACTTTTACTTCTGTAAAAGTAAATTCAACCATATCCTTCAGTCAGGCCATAAGTTCTGGCACTCCAGCTCAACAACGCATTGATCGTAGCACTGCTCGAGCTCCGATACCGCGACTGTACTTCAACCCTTACTGTCCGGACAGACACAACATGCACTCCAAGATTTTCAGCATATATTGGCTGGCTTTAAATCTCCAAAGGAGCACTTGTTGTTCCTGTCACAATTGGCGAATATGCGTCTTGGTGACAATGGCTAATTTCGCACACGGAAGTTATCTCAACGTCCTGGCATTTAATGCCAATGGAATAGCTAGACAGACTCATGAACTAGAAAAACTCATACAACAACGAGATATAGACATTCTTCTCCTCATTGAAATTCATCTTAAACCCAAAGATTGGTTTCAAATCCGTGTCATACCGTAATGGCCGTCTTGACAGTCCCCTTGGAGGAACAGCCATTTGTATCCAAAGAACTACCAGTCATAGAGTGGCCAACATTCCAAGATTCCAATTTATTGAGGCTATTGGAATATTAGTCCCAACGTCCCCAAATGAAACCATCTTCATTGCTTCTATCTATAAATCCCCTTTGAGGCAATTAACCTGACACGAACTCAATATCCTAACTCCTGTCTCGCGCAGCTATTTGCTTACAGGGGATTTTAATGCTAAACATCATTTCTGGAATTTCGTGTCCAAAATGTCTCAAGCCTCATAATTCAAAATTATTGTCAGCTTCAGAACATAAAAATCTCTGCTCGAAGGGATCGCATACTCTTTCGTCACACAGCTTTTGGCATCTGATTCGACATTCTTGATATAGTCCTTTCGAAGAATGTACCTATATCAACATACATTAACACCATTGAAAATGCACTAGACTCCGATCATATACCAATATACTTTAAAATTACACCATATTTTCAATTATCGCCGCCTTTTTGTATACAAAAAGCGCAATTCGACTGGCAGAAATACACTTACATGCTCAATCAATGAATTGAGCCTACACAACAACATGAAGACGTCATTTTAAATTCCCAGGCGACGATGAAAACAGTTGTTAGACTATCTACAACACCAACAAACTACACTACACCACAAAAATAGACAGACCCTTACTTACTTACTCACTGGCACTATCGAACCCGTAGGTTCATGGCCTCACGGACATAAGCTCTCCATACATCCCTATCCTGAGCTAATGCTTTCCAATCATTCCCTGTATAATCTACTTCCCTCAAATCATAGTTAATGTTGTTCTCCCACCTCATTCTTGGTCTACCAACTGGGCGTTTTCCTTCTGGCTTTCCTACAAGAAGTTTCCATGCACGTCTTTCATTCCCCATACGTGCAACATGTCCTGCCCATCGCAGTCTACGGGACTTAACTGTTCTTATTATATCTGGCTTCCTATAAAGACCATGTAGTTCATTGTTATGTAGTCTTCTCCATTCACCTGTCTGTTCATCTCTCTTTGGTCCAAAAATTTTCCTAAGAACTTTATTCTCAAATACTCGTAATCTCCTTTCCTCCCTTAAAGTAAGAGTCCATGTTTTGCACCCATATAATATAACTGGTAGAATAATAGTTTTATTTACACTTCAAAATTATTTATTAACAAAGCGCTATTAACTTCGATTATACAGATGTTTTGGATCCCGTCAACACAAAAAAGTATACAATCGTTATGTTCATCTGGTACGGAACCGATTGCAGAAACTTCGTTAGGACCGATGGGAAGAGTCTATGACACAACAAAATATTGATCGTACTCCTCCATGGGATATCCTTGAAAGAAGTAGAGCTCCTGCTCCTCCTTCTGCAATAAGCAGCAATGGTACCCGGGCCTAGCACCTCGGTGACAAGGCCCAGGTCCTTGCTACACATCTGGCAAAGCGTTTCCGATCACATGAACTCACTACCCCAGTGCATGAGACTGATGTAAACAACGTTATTACTACATTTCTAGCTACTCCTATCCCACATGCCCTTCCATACATCCATCTCACAGAGGTGCGTACAATTGTACGTAATCTCAATCCTAACCGTGCCACTGGCAGCGATGGTATTTCGAATCTTGCTGTCAAAAATCTACCCATCAAACCTGTATTCCTTTGCTCCAAATCTTTAAATACTGTATTAAGTTACAGTATTTTCCTAACGTATGGAAACTTACCAAAATCATATCCCTACCAAAACCCGGCAAGAATCCATCAAACCCAGACAATTTATGACCAATCAGTCTGCTGCCAGTGCTGGGCAAAATTTTGGAGAAAATAATTTTGTCAAGACTCAAAATTGAAGTTGCAGACAAAGCTCTTTTATCACACCACCAATTTGGCTTTAGAATTTTACATAGCACACTCCGCTTCATCTAGCAAGACTGATTGATCATATTGTCACGGTTATAACAGGAAATGCAGTACCATGCCGTATCCTGGACGTTGAGAAGGTTTTTGATATAACATGGATAAATTTCAAATTTCGGGCTCCACTTATTAAATTTTATTGCAAAATACCTCACTGACTGAAAACTCTACGTTTCGGTCACTGGTTATAAATCGGACTGCAAGGCAATCTTATCGGGAGTTCCCCAATGTGCTGTCCCATACTGTATACGTTGTACGTATCAGACCTTCCTACTATCCACTAAATCGAGACCGCATCATTCGCCGATGACACCTGCTTCTTTTACCAGACTACCTTTAGATCTCTTCCTAATCGAATCCATGTGTTCCAAACCGCTCTAAACCCTATATATATCTTTGGTTCCAGTAGTGTAACATAAAGACAAATACGGCAAAAACCCAGGCGACCCTTTTCATTAAATCAACCAGACGACCTCCCATCCAACTAACCTTGGGAACTCAAAATCTCTGCTTAGATCCTTCAAGCTTACGTTCAAAATTCACATTCGACATCTACAAAATAAAGCAAACGCAGCAATTACAATTTTATACCAATTTTTCAGGTCGAATTGTCACGCAGGACAAACTTTTACTGTATAAAAGATTATCCGCAGCATGCTACTGTACGGATGTGAGGCATGGAGCATCCTCGCAAAACAGCATAAACGACGAGTACAAATTATACAGAATAAGTGCTTTTTCAAGCACCATGTTTTACGAGGACCTTTTCATTAAATCAACCAGACGATCTCCCATCCAACTAACCTTGGGAACTCAAAATCTCTGCTTAGAACAAATTATACAGAATAAGTGTTTCTTCAAGCACCATGTTTTACGAGGACGCTTTTCATTAAATCAACCAGACGATCTCCCATCCAACTAACCTTGGGAACTCAAAATCTCTGCTTAGAACCTTCAGCCAAGTATCTTGGGGTCCATCTGGACCCCAAGCTTACGTTCAAAATTCACATTCGACATCTACAAAATGAAGCAAACGCAGCAATTGCAATTTTATACCAATATTTCAGATCGAATTGTCACGTAGGATCAAACTTTTACTGTATAAAATATGGTCCGCAGCATGCTGCGGAACGGATGTGAGGCCTGGAGCATCCTCGCAACACAGCATAAACGATGAATACAAATTATACAGAATAAGTGTTTTTTCAAGCACCATGTTTTACGAGGACCCTTTTCATTAAATCAACCAGACGATCTCCCATCCAACTAACATTGGGAACTCAAAATCTCTGCTTAGAACCTTCAGTCAAGTATCTTGGAGTCCATCTGGACCCCAAGCTTACGTTCAAAATTCACATTCGACATCTACAAAATAAAGCAAACGCAGCAACTGCAATTTTATACCAATATTTCAGGTCGAATTGTCAGGTAGGATCAAACTTTTACTGTATAAAAGATGATCCGCAGCATGCTACTGTACGGATGTGAGGCCTGGAGCATCCTCGCAAAACAGCATAAACGATGAGTACAAATTCTACAGAATAAGTGCTTTTTCAAGCACCTTATTTTACGAGGATGACAGACCTACAAAATGTTATGCAGCTCCCCCATATTTTAGCCATGATAACTGAAAACGTAAGCAAAATGTATAAATTTACATATTTGGACACAAATGTTATTGTACGCACTATGGGACGCTTGCCTCAGTGGCGTGATGTCCATAGAAACATATTCACCCGAGTTACCCCTCATTAAATTCAGCCAGAGAATTGGTGATGTGGTCTTATCTGGAGTAGCATGGCTCATTCCGCACTGCTAGATTTCTGACTCTCGGCTTGAAGGCAGTGTGGTTTCTGATGCCCTGCTCTAGCTCATCAGATCCCAATCTCTGTCCACTGTTCATCACCATCGGCACGCAAACACTAGCGCAGCCAAATAGGCTCAAGGTTAATTGTACTTAACTCCATAACTATAGCCACTATCAAATTAGCTGCCAAAGTTGGTTCTAGTATATGCAGCTCACTGGGCGAAGCTAGACTTCGCCATATTCAGTCAGTCAGTCAGTCTGCTGCCCATATGCAGCAGGGTGTCTGACCAAGGAACATCACCTAGAAGAACTCGCCACTGAAGATGCCCTCTGCAGCTGAGGAAGAAACGTCTGGGGAAAATACCAGTTATGGACTAAGGCCATATAGACCGAAATTTTACCATGACTTCCGGCCATGAAAACCTGCATTCTACATGGTGGAACGGCATAGAAAACCCTTACCAGTCAGCTGCTAGTCTTGCATCCACATGTATTAATCACAGAGGCAGATGATTATTATCTAGCCAGTGTAAGGGTGACTTGTATCAGTTTGACAAGTCCACCAATGTTTACAACTGTTTTTTCAACCTGAAGCTGCTACTCATTTTAGCTACTCAAATGTTTATGAATCGTGACACTGGGTGGGCATCAGTCCCATTCTGACCGAAATTCCATGAGAAAATGTCTTCCCCCTGAGGACTCTAACCAATGCAAGTCCCATAGCTCTACACCAAGGCATTATGCCTTAATCAGTCGTATGTGGTACAGGACATAAGTGCGTCTATGTACACTCTGTCACATTACCAATCTATGCAGACTATACAGTACCATTGCAAAAACAACTATTCATGAGAGACATGGAGATGTGTTAAGACATGTCTATATTAGGGTGTAATTGCATGTTATTAATAGGGAATTGTACAATAACAGGGCCAGCCAGTTAAAAATCTGATGGCTGATTAACCCAAGGCCAATTCTCATTAGTATTCTTACTAGAACGAAGCAGTGCTCCTAGATGATAGAACAGCAGTCTTGGAATTACTGAAGATGAACCAATAAGGTTTCAAAACCGGTATAATTAGAAGACAGGATTTTAATGTGTTCCATCTTCAGCTTTATTCAAGTTTGAATAACAGCTGAAGATGGAAGATGTTTCTGAAAGGCCTTTGATGAAATTATTTAATCCAAGTATTAGTTGAGGTGGTTGGTTCAAAATGGTATTGATAAATACTCACCTCAAGTCCTTCGCAATATCAAAGTCAATAGCCACTTTACCATCAATATGAACTACTTTACTAACAGGAATCAGAGAGATTGGCTGCAACGATCCAGAATTTACTGTTGCAGTAACTTCACCTTCTACAGCTTTTCCATATGTATATCTAAAAGAAAGCAAAACAGTTATTTTTATATTAGGATATACCATTGAATTGTAAAAAAAAACAATGTATAAAACATATTTTTTAAAACCTATATGAATTCAGGGAGCCGAAACATGAGTAGTAACAAAGGAGGATTTAAGTACAATTCAAGGAAGAGTGTACTTGAAGAAAACCAGAAGAGACAGAATACAGAACACTACAGGGTATTTCATGTCTGGAAAATAGTATTGCTCTTATGGGAATGCTATTGCCACTTGACGCCGGAGACTGAGTGACTGAGACGGAAATATATCTCCGTCTTCTCCTTCTAGCAAATTACAGCATTAACATAAGTTTCGGAACAATTATCTTCACTACTGCTAATAAAATATAAATCGTTATCATTCTAATGTGGTTAATAAGAATAATATTAAAATTTGTAAATAAGTTATTCAATTACATGTTTTAATTTAATTAAAAAATGTATATAATGATTCACGAAAAAAAATATATAATAATAATAATAATAATAATAATAATAATAGCTTTATTTTACCTGGCAGAGTTAAGGCCTTAAGGCCTTGTCTACCACTCAACCAGGTTTAAAAAAAAATACAAACAAAAAATAGTCTTAAATCTAAATTACAAGATATATTTATAAACGATTACAAGTTATGAATACAATACAATTAATATTTATAATGTATTTTGATTTACTCTAAATTTAACGAATTAAATATATAATATGTACAATATATATAAAAAACAGGAAAAGATTAATGACATAGTATAAAATTAAATAAATAGAGAAAAATTAATTATTAGACAACAGGTAACTGTATAAGCGTGACTTAAAGGTACCAAGTGTGCGGCAACCCCTGATATCTTGAGGAAGGAGATTCCAGGAGCGGGCAGAGGCTACTGTGAAGGAAGTAGAATAGGAGGAAGTGCTATGAAGAGGAATTGTTAGCAGACTGCTATCTTGTGATCTAGTGTCAATATTGTGGTAAGAGGATAACTTCTCAAATCTAGACGCCAGGTAGGTAGGGATGTAGGAATTCAGAAGCTTGAAAAGTAGTGAAAGAGAGTGCAATTTACGTCTGTCAGTAAGACGGAGCCAAGAGAGGTTATTAAAGTGTTCGGAAATATGGTCATAACGGCGGATATTGAAAATGAATCGAACGCAAGCATTATGAACACGCTGCAGTCTCTGCGACAAGTCATAGTTTAGATCATTATATATAATGTCACAATAATCGAAGTGTGGTAACACAAGATTCTGCACAAGGATTTGTTTTAACGAAACTGGGAGAAAATTCTTTAAACGTCTAAGATAATGTAAGATGGAGAAAGTCTTTTTACATATGTGTTTCACTTGTGTTTGCCAGGTTAAATTTGCGTCTAGATGTAGTCCAAGATCTATTACTGAAGAAGAATAAGGGATGATTATATTATTTATAGTAATGTTTGGTAGTGTAGATATGTCAAAGGTTGTAAGCAGTCTTTGTTGTCCCATTAGAATTACTTGTGACTTGTTAGGATTTAGATTTAGACCGATACTTGAAGACCAGTTAAAGATGGATATGAGATCGTCATTCATTTTTGTCAAGCTGTTATAGAGAGAATGAGGAGGTGAATGTAGGTAAATTTGGAGATCATCAGCGTAGAGGTGATAACGGCAGTGCTTTAGTACAGTTGGCAAGTCATTTATGTAGATTGAGAAAAGAAGAGGTCCGAGAACACTGCCCTGGGGGACTCCAGCCGGCACGTTGCGCCAAGACGAAGATCTAGAGTTTAATGAAACGTATTGTTGACGACCGTGCAGGTATGAGTCGAACCAGGATACAGCGCTGTCAGACAAGTGTAGGTGCTTGAGCTTTATCATAAGTAAGTCGTGGTCTACTGTGTCAAAAGCTTTGCTGAAGTCAAGTAAGGTTAAAGGAGTCAATTGACGTCTGTCCACGGCTTCACGAATATCTTCAGTAATTTTTAGCAAAGCTGTTGGTTGTGCTATGACCATATCTAAAGCCGGATTGATAAGGATCAAGGAGGTGATTTTCTTGGAGATATTCAGTCATTTGCTTATGTACAATATGTTCCAGGGCTTTAGATAATGTCGGAAGGATGCTAATCGGTCGGTAGTCATTACAGTTAGCAGGTGTACTTATTTTTGGTATAGGCCGAACTCTAGACTGTTTCCATACAGTAGGGAAGATAGAAGTTATAAGGGAAGCATTAAAAATATGAGTCACTGTGGGTAGTATAATGTCAATGATTTTATTTAGCATTAAAATGCTGATGTTATCTGTTCCTTTTGCATTGGATTTAATCCGCTTGAGTGCTTTTTTAACGTCTATAGGCGAAATGTCGTTAAAGTGAAATTTATCTCTTCCTATATGGGGGGATGGGGATAAGTCTTTAAGAATGTCTGTTTTAGTCTTGTTGTCTGGAGGTGTCATGGGTATTGAGGTAAAATGTTCATTTAAGTCATCTACAGAAATGTCTATAGAGTCAGTTGAGGGATTCAACTGTCTAAGTCCCATTGCACGGAGATTTCGCCAAGTGTCCCGTGCACTTATTTCAGGTCCGATTATACTGTGGGCGTGTCGTAGTTTGGCAGTGCGTATAGTTTGTGTAGTTGTGTTTCTAAGTTGTTTGTACAGTTGCCAGTTCTCGTCATTTTTATGTCGTCTGTATATTCGGTATGCTTTGTCTCGTTTTGACATAAGTTCACGTATTGAGTCATTCATCCAGGGTGCAGGGGGGCGGGAAAATCGTCGGGTTTTTACTGGTGCATGTCTATCATATAGTTGTAATATCAGTGTATTAAATGTGTCTCTACTTTTTCATCAACTGATCTAAGATTCCATATTGTGTACCAAGGTAGTTCTAAAGCGTTCTGATTTTAGTTTAGTATCGTCTATGTTTTGTAAATTTCTGTACGTAATCAATTTAGAGCGTCTTTTAGGACATTGGAGTGAGTATTCTACGAATACAATGTCATGAGCAGATATGCCGGGAGCAGGAATTTGTCCATATGACAGTACTTTCTGTGGATGTGTAGTCACTATTAAGTCCAGTAGAGTGTCGGTATTAGCAGTATGATGTGTGGCAGAGAAAGGAACAATTGTCATATTTAAGCTTTGGAACATATTTTTAAGTTGTATGGCTGGTGAGTCAGTCTGAAGAAGATTTGTATTAAAATCGCCTGCGACAATAACGTGTTCATAATGAGGTAATGAATCGTTCAGAGCGTTTTCTAGATCCGAAAGGTGCCTTATTTTTGGAGGTTTGTATACAATGCATAAGAGACATTTTTTTAGACTGGCTTGAATTTCTACGAATAAGAACTCGGGGCGAGCGGAATATACAGAAGGGGACTTGTGGACAATTCTTGGATTAAGCTCATTTAATATAAAGGCACAAACTCCTCCACCTCTTTTATCTATTCTGTCATTTCTGAGCAATGTATATCCGTCTAGGTGAACAAGGGACGAAGGTATGGAAGGGGTCAGCCAGGTTTCCGAAATTAAAATGGCGCTCAGTCCAAGAGATGAAAATATGGTTTCAAACTCATCAAAGTGGGACAGAATGCTTTGTGAATTTACGTGAGCGATTTTAAGTGATGATTTATCAATAGAAAATGCATTCTTAAGTAGACTAGTAGTATTTGTTGTTGGAGGGGATGGTTGGGATTGAGGAATGTTGCTACCTGCGTTAAAAGTTGTCTGCACAATAAGAGGGTGATTGGAGAAGGTGAGTGAGTCAGAGGTTGCAAACATGTCTTCATTTGTCAGCTCAATGTTGCCAATAGCAGAAAGTAAAAATAAACTATGTACTGTAATAACTCTAATAAAATTAAAATAATTTAGCTAAACAAAGAACTTAAATTAAAATAAAACAAGTAAGTTGTCCTAAATAAAAAATAATAAACTTAAAACTTACCTAAATTAGAAATAAATTAACAATATAATTGTTAGCAAAGAAAAGACAAAGTAAACATATTTTACACTCAGGTCCTATCTAGTTGATATCCGTAGAAGATCTAATTTTGCGTTTTTCGCCATTCACTTTAGCTATGACGGCACCGTCCATTGTCCATACATTTTGAATACCGTATAATCACTCACGGGGGAAAAAAACAGATTTGGTGCTCAAGTTATTTAAGAATAATCCATGCAAAATTTAAAAAAAAAATGCTGTGTATATCATAAAACAATTAATATAAAATTTGAGATTGGTATCTATAATGCCAAAATAAATCACCTATCCACTCTGTGCTCAAACAACATCGAGTTCTTTCCATTCTTATCATAAACAAAATTCATGTTCTTTACAGTCTTATAGAGGGTTGTCATGGAAGAACTGGGAGATCAGCGTCATTGTTAACTACGTTTGATGTCATGATAATTGGTGGTCGATTTTTGGAAAAAGTTATGCAATTTACGACGATATTTAATTTCATTATTAAGAATTTCATAATCCTATTTCCCATATTTAAACTACTGATATATCATTTGTCTATTGTGTTATCTTGGGTCTAGGACTCTTTTTTTCTTTGGATATATTACGGTGACACTAGAAACCTAATTACGAATTTTATATATTGTGACCACAGAAACACCGATAGCTTCAGAATATTATCAATGAGTAAACCACACCTGATATATCAGTTGCGTATTATTATTTGGTCACAGATGTATGTGTCAAAACAAGGCTCGTTGGAAGGGGAAGATTCAATGTTACCTCTGCTAGCCACCGTTCCAATAAGTGAGTTCACCCCCTAATTTTACTAAATAATTCAGTAATAAATTATACGTTGCATAATTGTACTTTTCATAAATTTCTCGACAAAGTTGCAGGTAAAACTAATTAATTTTTTATTTCAAATGCATTAACTAACAAATCAATCTTAGGCCTACATAAAAGGACACTTTTACAAGAAAGAATTGCTCCATAAGAGCAATGCTATTTTCTAGACGTGAAAAACCATATACAGTAAGAGAAATTTGAAGTTGGATAAAACACAAGATGAAATGGAAGATATTAGATTAACATGGTATGGCAATGTTATAAAATGAATACTGGAGAGATGCCAAGACAAGCACTGGAATTTAGATTAGGAGTGAAAAGTCATAGAGGTCAGCTGAAATATAGATGGAAAGAACAAGTTAAGCAGAGTGTTGAGAAAAGAGGAGGTGAATGGAAGAAAATTATGGAAATAGAGATATGGAATGATCGAGATAGATAGAGTCTTTCAGTGGCGGAGCGTGAAATTTCAAAGAGTGTCAACCGTCGTTTTATTTACAATAATATGGATTTAATATAGTGTTTGTTACATTATTTCTAATAAGTAAATGAAAGTCTAAAATGTACAACATGCAATTTTAGGAGTTTCAAATACAATAAACTAAGTTACTATAGGCATAGGACTTAGGAAATTGAAGGGCGTAATTGGACATATCAATAGTTCATTAAATATATAAATGCATGATTTTAAAACACCGCTTTCTCTTTCAGCTGGTTTCTAGAGCTTATATTATGTAAGTGAGCTCTATACGTCGGTAGCCTTGTTTTCTTTTCGAGATATTAAGGGCGAGATCTCTTGTTTTATTTTATTGAATAAAGTAGCAGATATTAAGTCGTTTTGAACATCATGTGATGTGCCAACGAACACAGTAGAAATGTCCAAATCGTTTCTTAATTTCTCATCTACAGTGCAACAATTCAATATAATTAGGCCCTAACTCTTTTGTTAGATTCAGAGTTTTATACATGCCCCCTAAATGGCAGTTCTTGTTCGGCTATGAAACACACAACTTCTATTATGCAGCTAAGAATGTACTTGTTTGCTTTAAAGTTTTCGTTATGCTTATCGGAATTAATTTTGATAGCCGGCTTCGGGAATCTTCAATTCTAGTGCTTTGAAACTTATGTAGCTCTATTTCACAGTTAACATGGGCTTCAGAGATAGTTCATGACTTTATCAGCACAAGAAAACTATTTACATCAGAAACCCCCAGTGTTACCCTAACATTTTTCTCCTTTGAAAATAGTAGAGAGGGCTAACAGTAAAGGGGACATGACTTCCTGCAGCCATATGTCTTGTTCATACCAACCTTCATGTCCTTCATTAAACGACGCACTTTTGTTCTTGTTTGACTTATCCATCCATAGTAATTCTGCCCGAAGGCAGGTCCTTCACTGCAATCATAGCATTTCCATGCTATGCTTGCAGCTTTACTAGGGAATTGTAGATGTGGTAGCTTCCCGTTGTTTTCCACACCGGTGAAGTATGATGATGATGATGATGATGATAATGATAAGGATGATGATAATGATGATGGTGATGGTCATATATTTCGGGGACCTTTGTCTTACAGGTGAGGAAAAATCCTGATAAAAACCTAACCAAAAAAAAACTGCCCCGACCGGGGATCGAACCCGGGCCCGCTGCGAGACAAGGCAGCACGCGAGACCACAGCGGTGGACTTATAATGCTATTTAAATTAGGAGTTGGTTTATAACTTTTTTCTTTCGAACAAAGCTTTGGGAGGAAAAGGTATGACTTAACAAGTCTTCAATAACACAAGCACATTTCCTCTCCCATGATAATATTTATGTAGTGGTTTAATTATTGTATTTAATACGCTCAGAAGTGTACACAGGACTTACTCGGGGCAACTGGAGTCTCGCTGTTAGCCCTTTCAGAGCAGCTACAGAGTAGCATTGGGCAGCCTACTACTCGGCTTGAAATGCAGCATGATGTACTACCGATCAGCTTTAATGCTCCTGCGCAACTAATTCTCAAGATCTCGTTCCATGAAAGCATCGGGAAGACGGCTAAATTGTGGGAATTTTAACACGTTGAAGCACATTAGATTGTAATGGATTGCTACAAGTATATACGCAACGCATACAATATGTATTATTAAGTTACTATTGTTTACAACATTTAGACTACTATCAATGCATTGTCTATCTCATTCTGGTATTATGTTTCGTTTTAATTAAATATCAAAGAGTTTAATTCCAACTTTTGAAAGTGTTAGCTCGGCTAACAGTGTTAAACATGGACCATAAGCTACTGGAGTCTTTGTCCAAAACTCCATCCCCTGCCAGGGACACAAGACTAGATGAAGAAGATTAAATGTAATAATAACTTTTCTGAAAAATGATACACATCAGCTTCTGAAAATGAGCTTTGTTCTTTATTTGTGTTTCTGAATTAGCTGACAGAAAAGATGGCCAATTCAATACCTTTAATCAGTAAATTTTAAAAGCTGGACAAAGGTTAAAAATAGAGTACAGTTAAACCTATCTATAATGACGACAACTGTAACAATAAACCCATATAAATCAATATTTTTTTATGGTTCTGACAAATTTCATATTTTAATAACATCACATATTACTCATGGTGATGAAGGCATTTTAGAAACACACTGTTATAATGATAGATGTTTTGAATTTCAGTGTTTTCTACAAAGAAATAATTTCAGCCAGAAGACAATAGAATTATTGACCTTAGTATTGTAGTAGGTTATTGACCGCGGCTTCCATAGAGGATGAAATTATATTTTATATAGATTTTTCAAACTAAACCACTGTCCTTTAATTATTAATGAGTTGGTTATATTGACTCACCTCATATTTCTTGATTTTATGCAGACCTGGTTTCGTTGCTTTTGTGCGACGTTGTCGATGCGTTACAACTGTTGTTTTGCAGTTGTCCATCCTGTATGTTAATTTCTGCTCCCTCTCCTGGCTGACTGATGGAATTCCAAATCAATGTTTTTCTTTTTTCCAGGAATTTGGAAATTCATGGTTTTATTTTTATTCTTATAGATGCAAATTTTCTCCCAATTTGTGAATTCCAAACTGTTTTAGTAATTTGGCCTTAGTTTCAATTCTGTGTTTTTCTGACCATGCATGTGCAGCTATTACAGACTTCTCTATTTCTCCATTTTTAACACTTCTAAGGTGTTCGTTCAATCCGGTATTTAAGTTCCTTTTTGTTTTTCCTATGTATATTTTTTCACAATCTTTGCGATCAATTTGATAAATCTCTGATTTGTGGGCATCTTCAATCTTTTCATTATTGTTGGTTTTCATTAATTTATTCAAACCATAATCATATTTCGGTGCTAATTTAATGTTGGATTTGCTGAATATTTTTTAAACTTATTAAATACTAAAGGATGTAAATTTCTTGAATTTTTTTACCAGTTTCTTTATCTGTCTGACGAGTACTTTCATTTATCACTTTTTGTTTCTTGAATTTATTTATTCTCTTATGAATTATCTTTTGTTTGAAAACCATTCTCTTTTGCTATTTCTATAATGTGTTTTTTTCTCTTTGTCAAACTTATCTCTGCTCATGGGAAAGTTCACAACTCAGTATGTTAAACTATTAAATACTGCCAGTTTATGGGCAATAGGCCTATGGTTAAAACCTGTTGCTTTAATATAATTATCAATGTGAGTTTCTTTCCTATAAATTCCAAATTCTATTTTCCTTTTTTCTTCATTTCTGATCAATTTATGGTTTAAAAATGACATTTCTTAGTTTTTTCCTCTTCCATAGTAAATGTAATTGTTTTATTATGAATATTTAATGGCATCTACTAATTGGTTTTGTTTGAGTATTACTACGATATCGTCCACGTATCTACTCCAATATTTGAAAATCAAAAGTTATGCTTTTGTTATCTGACATTCAAAGTTTTCCATAAATATATTTGCCAAAAATGGTGATAATGAATTTTCCTGCAAGTCCCATTATTTGCCTCTTGTATTTTCATCTGAAAGTGAAGAACATTTGATCTATGCAAAAGCTGGTTAATTTCATGTATTATTTTTTTGTTCTCATCATTTATCTTGTTTTCGTTAGCCATTTTTCCAAAATTTCCATAGTTTAGTCAGTTGAGATATTTGTGGATAATGATATGATATCAAATGATGCCAGTCTTCCTGAAGGTTCAATTTCTACATTTTCTAATTTTTCTATTAACTGGTAACAATTTTCCACAGCCAAATTTTCAAATTTGTTCATTCCTTTGAATTTATTACTTAACCATTTTGATATGTTGTCTGTCGGTGATGCCAAATAATTTAATTGAAATAAATTAAAAACACATACAGGAAATGTGAAAATTGCATTAAGACTCCAATAGGACTGACACAATGGTTTAAAGCAAGTGTTGGAGTTAGACAAGGGATTGTTTTATAGCCTTTTTGTTCAACGCCATAATGAGTGAAGTTACAAATAAAGTTGTAAGGGGAAGGCAAAAAATCAGACATCTTCACAGATGATATAATGATATGGGGAAATTAAAAGAATACCGTGGAACACAGACTTGAACGTGGAAAACAGTTTGAGAAGAATATGATTTAAAAATAAATATCGAGAAATCGGCAGTCATGCAAATATGTAGAAATCACAACGTGATTGAAATATTACGTTATCAGGAATAAATCTACAAAAAGTGGAACAAATACATATTTAGAAACAGTGATAATTGCAAATGGGAAAATACAGACTGATATCAGTAAAAGAATAGAGAAAAGTTTAAAAGTCTATAATTTAACTAAACAATTAACCTGGAATAAAGATGTACCCATCATGAGTAAAATGACAATGTATAAAACTTATTTCAAACCAGTTCTAACATATGCATCTGAGACTTGGACATATACAAATAAGGAATTGAGCAGAATACAAACTACAGAAATGAAATTCTTATGTGGAAGGCATATACATCAAGGGGATATAGTATAAGATACGACAAAATCAAGAAGAGATTAAACAAAGAAAAAATAACAACAGGCATAGAAAATAATATACTAAAAAGGTTTGTACATTTAAAAAGAATGGTAAAGGAAATACTACTACAAAGACTGTTAGATCTCAAAATACAAGAAAATGATCTCGAGGTAGACCACGAGAAAGATGGATTAATGAAGTGAAGAAAAGTTTACAAGAAAGAGGGGTCATTCCACGTCATATGTCCTATAATAAAAAATGGTCCCCACTCGACCATCTCAGATTTTGTTCAAAATTTGTGTATATGTGTACATGCATTTGTTAGGTTACTGTGCAAAATTATGGCTACATTGATACAGTGGCTCCAGAGCTAGGGCCACCTAGGTGGTCCTATACCATGTCATGAAGCACGCGGCGCTAAGAACTTGATCAACTTTGATATAACCTTGTGCTTCGACTGTAGTATCTACTACATTGAATTATTTTATACTAGTACAACTTTTGGTGCTGAATACAACTATAGCATTCAAATTGCTTGGAAATTATTACTGCTTATGATATTTGGTCTGACAGTGTCTTACAAAGTTTAACACAGAAGACTTATGCCATAATTTAAC
Organism: Diploptera punctata; assembly: GCA_030220185.1. Lineage (NCBI taxonomy): Eukaryota > Metazoa > Arthropoda > Insecta > Blattodea > Blaberidae > Diploptera > Diploptera punctata. Next base: position 69,380 of record JASPKZ010008305.1, read on the forward strand.
CATCGTTAATACAAGACAAAAGCAGCTGGGACCTTGATTTTCAGGCTGTTAACTTACAATTAGGTCCAAATTATACTGTAACGGTATTGTTTTCTGTGAGTTAATATTTCAGATTTTACTGACACCTCTTCTGAGCATAAAATTAAAAATTGCAATTTTTTTAGCATTTTTCAGAGCCAGTTTTCAATATGGCTCTGATCTTACTTTTACTGACATTACTAGAAAGAGCACATTTGTTTCTACAAGGGACATGAAAAAGTAAAATGCCTTAAATTACCCTAGCTGCCCCGCGTATCGGTGTGTTAGAGCACAGCTTTTGCTTCATATTCGAATAGAAAAATTATACGCTCAGACTGGGACTCGAACCCACAAGCATTGGCGTAAGCCAATGCTCTAGCCAATGCTCTACCGACTGAGCTATCTGGGCGAGTTCCAATCTAAACACATTTTTTTCTCTTATATACATTGTCAATTCCCCCACACAATATGCTATGAAACTTTTGCTGCTTCTTTTTAAGAAGATATTTATATTGGAAATTTTACATTACATTATAAAGCCAGTATGACTTCTTTCGATGTTTTTATTATTCATTTCATACATCTCAATGATGGGTAAATCATATTTGCAGAGAAAACTTATACGCTCAGGCTAGGACTCGAACCCAGGACCTTTGGCTATTTAGGCCAATGCTCTACCGACTGAGCCATCTGGGCGAGTTCCAATCTAAACAAAAAATGCTCCTCTTATATAATATGTCTTTAGATTAGAACTCGCCCAGATGGCTTTGTTAATAGAGCCAATGGAAAATTAGCATTTTACTTTTTCATGGCCCATGTAGAAAATAATGTGCTCTTTCCAGTGGTGTCAGTAAATATAAGATCAGAGATGAGAGTCATATTGAAAACTAGCCCTGAAAAATGCTACAAATTTACAATTTTTAATTTTATGCTCAGAAGAGCAGTAAATTCTGAACTATTAACAGTAAATTCTGAACTATTAACTCATAGAACACAATACTGTTACAGTATAATGTGGACCTGATTGTAAGTTGACAGCCTGAAAATCAAGGTCCGAGCTGCTTTTGTCTTGTGATAAACGATGGTTAAATTATGGCATAAGTCTTCTGTGTCAAACTTTGCAAGACACCGTTAGACCAAATACCATAAATGCTAATAATTTTCAAGCAATTTGAATGCTATAGTTGCATTCAGCACCAAAGTTGTACTAGTGTACAATAATTCAAAGCAATAGACACTACAGTTGAAGCACAAGGTTATATCAAAGTTGACCAAATTCTTTGCGCCGCATGCTTCATGACATGGCATAGGTCCACTAAGGTGGCCCTAGCTCTGGAGCTACTGTATCAATGGAGCCAAAATTTTGCACAGTAACCTAACAAATGCAAGTGCACATATGCACAAGCTTTAAACAAAATCTGAGGTGGTTGAGTGGGGACCCCTAGGACCCTTGACATGGAATGACCCAGAGGATAAGACTGGGGAACTAAAATACGAGTAAGAAAAGCATGGGAAGATAGAGATAGTTGGAGGCATATTTGGAATCAACCTTCCGAAAGGAGGACGCAATAAGAGGATGATGATGATGAGTCTGTTTTTTAACTATCATAGTCAGCATAACAAACTCAGAATTATGTAAATTTTGTTTAGTGTGACAAGGTGCCAAGATCTTAGAGCTATATAAAATGGACACAAGTTCCCATTAGAATTTTTGTATTGTTTGACATGGGCCCTACCTGTTTTGTAGCAATAGTTTACATTATATTTGTACCGGAAAATAATCCATTTCATAGAGTGAAACATTCTCTTTTTATCTGTCCAAGAATATTTCAGATAATATATGAACCAGCATTGAGATGGCAGTTCCAACCAGTCACTGCACAGCAGTTGTCATGGTTAGTAAAAGGAATGTTTCATAGTATATTACGATGCAAGGTTGGGAAGTGGTATTTAAAGAATCGCTATCGCTCGGTTTTTAAACATTTTCCTCAATTCTGCAAAACATGCGTTGTACATTACTTTTTGCGCGATGGTGTTGTCAAAATAATAAATAGTAGTAAAATAACATCTTTGTTGCAAATATGTACATTCATTATAAACAATTGAATAATGTTAACGGTGTGGGCTATGTTTATTAGTTGAAAATACAGGAGACCGTGAGCCCATTATTATTAATAAAATGACCGCAAGTATATATTTCTGTTTTATATTGTTTCAAATAAAATTCAGTCATTAAATATGTAGTGGTTTGTTTCGTATAATGTATATTAACACTACCTTTTGGATTTTTTTGTATATAACTTACATTGTATGTATTATGCATAGAGGGCAGTGGTTTTACTTCCCGCACGTGGGTGTAAATTTAATATTAAAGTATAGTTATTTAGGTTGGCAATCCCGAAATGTAGGAAGTTGAACTTTCAATCATGGTTGCCATTGCTGTAAGTAAGACAAAACACACTATCGCGCAAAAAAGTATTTCATTCATTATCGTGTACTTATAAGCAATCATATTACATTCCAAAACTTCTTAGTGATGTTATGTCAATACCAATCATTCCCTTTATATTTTTCCCACAATTTTCAGAATAAAGGAACACTTTACCACACAAAAATTATTTTCATTCAACGAAAAATATAAAAATGTAAGACTAATAATATAATAATAATTGCTATTATACTCTAGCATGTATGAGTGATAACTATAATTAAAGTTTACAAAAAAAAAATAGATATCAAAATTACTTGTTGTTCAAGTCAGTATCATGTTGGCAGCAAATTACATCTCAAAGGTCCGTACAGCATACGGAGGATAGCATTGAACTTCCTGTTTCAATGTATGTTACCTCTTCCAGTCATATTGGTTTTTATTATCCCTTTACAATACCTGACATAAATATCAATTATTCACATTAATTTATTATAGAAAAGAGGAAAAAAATTACGAACTTAAAACAAAGCTTATAAACATTCCAGATCTTAAAAAAACTAGTAAAGAGTTGGGATTTCAGAGTCAAAATAAAGCATTCATCAAATTCTAAGAGAAAAATAAATGATATATGAAGAGAAAAATTATACACTCAGACTGGGTTTGAGCCAGGACCTTTGACTTTCTAGGCCAATACTCTACCTGTTAATAGCGTATATATGAGAAAGATTTGGTTTAGATAGGAAATTGATCAGGTAGCTCAGTCGGTAGAATAACAGCGTATACTCCGTATAAGAGAAAGATTTGTATTTAGATTGAAACTTGCTCAGGTAGCTCAGTCAGTAGAGTATTGGCCTAGAAAGTCAAAGGTCCTGGGTTCAAGCCCCAGTCTGAGCGTATAATTCTTCTCTTCAAATATGATTTATTCTTCATTGAGATGTATGAAATTAATAACGAAACCGTACTGGCTTTATGATACAATGCAAAATTCCCAAATAAATGTCTTCTTAATGAAGAAGCCGCTATTTGCAAGATAGAAGCAATGGTTTCATAGCATTTGGTGCGGTGGAATCAACGGAGTATACAAGAGAAAAATATGCATTTTGATTTGAACTTGCTCAGATAGCTCAGTCGGTAGAGTCTTGGCCTACAAAGCCAAAGGTCCTGGGTTCAAGCCCCAGTCTGAGCGTTTAATTTTTCTCTTCAAATATGATTTATCCTTAATTGAGATGTATGAAATAAATAATAAAAACATTGATAGAAGCTGTATTGGCTTTATAATGTAATGTAAAATTCCCAAATAAATGTCTTCTTAATAAAGAAGCTGTCATTTGCAAGATAGAAGCAAAGGTTTCATTTGTTGCACGGGAATTAACAGACAAAAAATTGCATTTAGATTGGAACTTGATCAGATGGCTATCGGTAGAGTCGTAGCCTAGAACGCCAAAGCTCCTGGGTTCAAGCCCCAGTCTAAGCATACAATTCTTCTCTTCAAATATGATGTATCCATCATTGATATGCATGAAATGAATAATAAAAACAAAAAATATATGTCTAAATCAGGATTTGAACCCAATATTCATCACTAGTTTCTGTAGAGGTAGAGTGATCATTTTCCTTGTAGAAGGACATTCTACATTAAAAGAGACAGAATCTAACCATCAAACATATTGGAATGTTGAATATAATTAAGTATAATTTTTTATTAATACAGTAAGCAGTGATTATTATGCATTCATTTTATTTTATTATATATCATTTAAGATCTTCTTTAAATATTTCTCCTTTTTTATTATTTTTAATGAACTTCTTTCCTTTAAAATCTGATCTCTAGTAATAATCCATATACCTAAATTATGTAACAAAATGCTTAACTTGTACGTAATGTTTGAGAAATAATTAATACTTACTTGGCCTCAACTGTTGCAACAAAATGAGAATCCTTATAAGTGACATGCTCCGGAGCATCCACAGTGACTTCAAATTTTGGCAAAACATATTCAGCTACTTCAAATGACTTGCTGGAAGTTTCTCCTAATAGTGAGACTGTGATGGTCCAATCTCCCAGCACAGGGAATTCTGACAGATGCAATTCTCCTGAATAAACTCCATTGTTTGTCTGAACTTTAGCCCACTGCTTCACTCTGTTTTGTTTTCCATCCTACACAAAAACGTGGAAGATTTTAATAATTAAATAAGAAACAATACAATTTTTAGTCTCAGTATTAAAGGTAATTCTAGGTCTCTTAAATTTTATATAACTTAAGATATCATAAAAGCAGGTGAATATGTTATAAAAGGAAAAACAACTAACATCAACACTAACACTAACATCAACAACCAACTAACATCAGACACATTAACTATAATTAATTTCTGTGGCATGCGTTCAAAGTGAAACATTTAAAATACAACAATCTTATGTCCAAAGCGTTATTATTTTTTGATTTAGCAGGCAATCATATTCAAGTAAACATGTAAACATGCTTGAACCTGGATTTGAACCAATGATCTCCAGTTTTGCCCAATGACACACTAATCACTTGTACTATCAAGACATTCCTATTCAGATAACATTTCTTTTTCTTATATGATCTCACTTCTCCGTAGCGGAGAATCATTGCACAAATGCAACTGGGTTGCTTCTTATTCAAGAAGACTTTATGATGGGATTTTAACACAACTTTTTAAGCTGTAAAGGTAATATTATGATATTAATACGTAAATTGTACAAGAGATTGAAAAAATCCAACTAAGATGGTATGGACATATAATGAGAAGAAGGGACACAGAAACAAACAAAGACGTATTGAAATGGATTCCTCCTGGAAAAGGGAACTGTGGTAGACCAAACCCAACATGGATAAAGGGAATTCAAGACAACATGAATATTAATATAAAATTATAGAATATTCACCTGAAAGGTCCGTCTCCTCAACTTAATTATCATTTAACTGTAGCGCTTTCGGGACTTGTCCCATCATCGGCAGGATTCAAAACACCATTGTCTGATTTTTACTCTGACCAGATGATCCGAATCGCAGTCTGTCCCTCTAACTGATCTAACATTGATGATGCTACTATGTCAGCATTTGTCCACTAATACATTATCAATCTGGTTCCGAGTTTCGCCATCTGGAGATGTCCAGATGTATTTATGAATATCCTTATGCTGAAATGTTGTTCTAGTTGCCAAACTTATGTGCTATTTCACAGTTAACATTGACTTCAGATAGTTCATGTCGTTTTTCAGCACATGAAAACTATTTACATCAGAAACCCCCTTTGTTGTCCAAACATTTTTCACCGTCGAAAATAGAAGACAGGACTAACAGTAAAGAGAACTTGACTTCCTTTGCAGCCATATATCATGTTCATACCAACCTTCATGTCGGTTATTAAACAACACACTTTTGTTTTTGTTTGACTTATAATACTATTTAAATTAGGAATTGGTTTATAACTTTTTTATTTCTAAGTAAGCATCTGCAGGTAAAGAGATGAGTTAACAAGTCTTCAATAACTCAGGCACATTTCTCTCCCATGATAATATTTACTTAGTGATTTAATTACTTTATTTGATATGCTCAGAAGCACTGCGTGTACACAGGACTTACTCGGAGCAACCAAAACCTTGCTGTTGGCCGTTTCTAGAGCGCTAACAGGGCAGCTAGAGAGTGGCACTGAGCAGCTTGGTACTCAGCTTAAAATGCAGCACGATGTACTACCGATCAGCTTGAATGCGCCTGCGCAAAAAAATCTCAAGATCTCTTTCGATGTTAAGCCTCTGGAGGACGACAAACAGTACAGTGTGGGGATTTAAACACGTTGAAGCACATTGTATATTATTTGAATGCTACAGTGTATACACAATGCATACAATATACATTAATATGTTACTATTGTTTACAACATTTAGACTACTATCAATGCATTGTTATATCTCGTTTCCGTATTATGTTTCGTTTTAATTAAATATCAAAGAGTTTAATTCTAACTTTTGAAAGTGTTAGCCGGGCTAACAGTACTAACATGGACCCTCCGCCGATTAAACAGTTTCAATGTACAAAAATGTATTGTATCAAGCGTCTGTAGTTGTTTACAGCAATTTAAACGATTATGGCTATTACATAATATAATTTAATAAATAATACATATTTAATTCCAACATGGCAAAGACAAAACTTATGTGATACGAAAAAGTTGTTAATATACATGTATTTGAATTCAGCACAACAAAATTAGATTTAGAGATTTAATATTTGAAGGAAATAACATTATGAGGTTTCTTTTAATTATTATGAGTTAGGGATTTTGACTCATCTTATATTTTTTATTTTCTTGCAGATTATAGTTTCTTCACAATTCTGTGATATTGTCAAATCTTCCTAACTTCTCAACTGCAAGTTCAACAATTAGAAAGCATTGACAATATCACATAAATGTGAATAAATTATAGTCAACAAGAAAATAAAAAATATGTGGTGAGTCAAAAGTCCTAACGCATAATAATAATTAGGTTTAGAGACCTGTTAAACCATGTACCGCAGAAAAAATATAAAATTTGCAGGCCTGAGTTATAGAATTAGAATAAGAGGTAAAAAATAGTGGTTGCCTCTTTTCATCAATATGATAGCGCAATTGTAATTTAGTGAACATTTTTAATCTTTGTAATGACGAAAAAATGCCGTAGCTTGAATTTAGATCTTATTTGTGTGAGCTTTATTGAAAGTCCAGGATGCTGCAGCAAGAAGATGAAGAAATTGTAACTCTTTGGGAAATAGAAAAATCCACTTCTAGACAAACTTCCAACTACATTATGATAGTTGGACAATTGATAGTAGAGGAGGAGAACAAAGCAAGAAGAAGGTTTAGATTGTGCAAAAGTATAACTATTTACGAATATAAAAAAATTATATAATGTGCATCTTCACACAATTTGTTTTCAGTTTTATAAGAAAACAAAATAAAATTCCTTTTAATTCAAAGTTACATAAATGCAACATTTTGTTGTACTGTCATTAGAAGTTTCAATTTTTTGTATATTTGTATTAGTTTAGTGTACACTTAGCACAAATAAACAAAATTTCTTAAAAAATTGTAATATTTTAATGCTTGGTCCTTAATGATTAAATATAATTATATTGTGTATGTGCTAAATGATTCAGAAAATTCTCATTGTATAAATGAACTAGATAATTCATTTTTTTAATGTATTACTGGAAGTAACATTAAAAGGCTTTCAAGTTAAACTTTTTTTTGTAAATGTCCCAGGTTGTCTTTCGACATTCCTGGTGTTCTCTCCTGGCATGGCGTACTTGTAACCCACTTATGAGGTTGGGGTGCCTGTAAGGTGGGGTTACATTTCCCGATGATATGATGGGTGATGATGATGATAGTGGTGTGCCAGAAGAGTCCCTAATCTGAGCTTAATCTAAGATGAATATGAATAATGATGATTGCGATGGCCATATGATTTCGGGGACCATTTGGGCGTTAAAGTTTTCTTGACATTTGTCTTACAGGTGAGGAAAAACCCCGATAAAAACTTCACCCAGTAAAACTGTCCCGACCGGAGATCGAACATGGGCCCGCTGCATGACAAGGCAGCAGGCTACCTCGAGACCACAGTGGTGGACTAGTTAAAAATAAAAAAGGGACATTAATTTTTGTTTCTTGAATTAAATAAATAGCGAGTTTATGAGGTGAGATATCCACAACTAACTGTTTATTTATTATATATTCTTCATTAAATTGCTGATCTACTAGGTAAATCAGTTATAGATATGTCTAATTGCTTACTGGTCATGACTGTTTGGGTGAACATCTATACAGAATTGACATCTTAACTGCTCAAAATTGTTTATTGTGTTCTCAAGAAGTGGAAATGGATATGAATTCACTATAAAGAACTTAAACACAAAACATCTAAAATTTGAGAGAAAATATTCTGTTGTTAAATCAACAACTTTTACATACCTACCTACATTATTTATTTATAGCTCGTACAATGAAAACAAAGGAATGTTTATTTTTATACTCACACTTATATATAAGTCCAAATCTTCAGTGGGAGATGGTTTCAAATGGGAATCTAAAACAATGACTCTAAATTGTACTTTTTGTCCTGGTTTGTACATTGCTTTGTCAGTCTGAATAAATATAGAGTAACTCTTCTGTACGTAATCCAGAGTTGTGGAATTGATGAAAAGAAGTCCATCTATTCCACGGACAGTTAAATTGTAAGATCCTGGTCCTAGGTCAGGAATCTGCAAAGGAAATTAAATTCAATTATATCAGCTATATTTCATGTTATGGTGTTAGTAAATCACCTTTGTGTTTACTACGTCAACATTCCAAAGAAACACTTAAGCTGGGATGCTAATTTCTGATCAGACTGTAAGAAATAGACTGAAAAATGCAGGGTTCAGGTCTAGAATCCCCTTTAAAGCCCTTCGTTTAACACGTCAGCACAAAGAAGCCCGGCTGCGATTTGCTCAGAATCATGTCAACTGGCAGCTCTGTCAATGGAAGGGGGTTTTATTCACGGACGAATCAAGTTTTCGTCTAACAGGTTCTGATGGTCGTACACGTGTATCGAGACGTCGGGTGAATATTTTGATCCAGCCACAATTATTGAACGTGATAGATTTGGAGGTGGTTTGGTTATGGTTTGGGCTGGGATTACTATTGAGTCTCGGACAGAGCTTGTTGTTGTCCCACAGCTGATATTTACATTAATGGCATTATCCTCCAACATGTTGTACACTTTGCTTATGGTATGGATCCTAATTTTCTTCTAATGCAAGATAATGCTAGATGTCATACAGCATAGGCTACCAGAGATGTCCTGCAAGTATGCCAAATTCGGGTAATGGACTGCTCTGCTTGCAGTCCGGACCTTAATTCGATCGAGTATATGTGGGATAAGTTGGAAACACTTGTTCGTAAGCGTCATGCTGTACCTCAGGACCTTGAAGAACTTTCACCTGCACTCACCGAGGAATGGGAGAGACTGTAAGGAACTGGAGAAAGGAGCCTCTTTACCAAGTTCTTTGGAACACAGATCCAGGGCCAACAACTTGAAGAAAAGAAAAAAACAGTTTGTGAACAAGCTGAAGATGGAGCAATAGCTTTGAAACGATTGTCCAACAAAATAAACATATGAGGTAAGAATGTTAAAGAATACAAACTCAAATATTGTGTAAGAAGGCTTCTGCGAAGCATGCCTCTTAGGTGTAATGCGGTCATTCAGGCTCACAGAGGACACACTAAGTACTCTGAGTGTTGAAATAACCATAGAATCATTGATTCCAAAAGTTGTAAATCTCAAATTTCCACTTTGTTTTCTGTTACAAATTATAACTTGTTCGTATTGCTAATACTGTACAAGAAAGTATTGTTAGAATGTCTATTCTAATTTTACATAAATCTTCAATTTATAATTACAAAAGATCAAACATTAAATTGTTTCATTATTCATTCTTGTGTTTCGGTTTAAACATGTGTTGCTCTAATTTTTTGAGTAGTGTATATCTTAATATATAAAAATTTCGTGCCACGTTGTTTGTCCACGATGGAACCCTAAACTATTGAACTCATTTTAATAAAATTTTGCACACTGTGTGCAGTATGATCCAACTTGAGACTTAGGGTAGTTTATAACTAAATTTATAGTCGCGTTATTTTTATTGAAAATTATTTGTTTATTATCTAACAAAGAGTTATAATTATCTGTGAGTTCCATACGATTCTAACAGATGGCGGTGTAATTATCTGTGAGTTCCATGCGATTCTAACAGATGGCGGTGTAAGGTAATTTGGAAGGTAATAAGTTTATTATTTAACAAAGAGAGATCCAGATGGCTGTGCATTTTGTTGCAACCGCGAATTTCAATTGAATTACAAATATTGCTTATTTCAGAGTTTAAGTGTGTTCAGTGTTTATTTTATTTTCAATGTTATTAATTTCGTGCGTAAGTATTAGTCTTAAGTAATCTGGCTGAAAGACAGCAACTTAATTTAAATTTTTAACGTATACCTTAGCCACAGCAACGCGTGGCCGGGACTTCTAGTATATATACAGGGTGGACCGCTCGAATGGACCTAATTTCAATTGCTTGTTACTGGCAAACGGTTGAAGATAGAAACTTAAAACAACGTTCATATTACAGAAAAACTCACCAAGTTTTGATATCCAGATCACCACATCTCTATATGAGCCCCAGCAGTCACTGTGACGATATCAAAGCGATGAACAATTTCTTGCCAAGTACGTTGGAGTATGTCTTCTGGAATGTTCTCAATAGCCTCTATGATGCGCTCACGAAGATCACGAAGGTCTTTGACTGGGGTGGTGTAAACTTTATCTTTGACATAGCCCCAGAGAAAGAAATCCAGTGGTATTAAATCGGGAGATCTCGGGGGCGCCACGCGATTGGTCCTCCCCTACCAATCCAACGGCCAGGGAAAATGTTGTCCAAAGTCGTACGAACTTCATTGGACCAGTGGGGAGGAGCACCATCTTGCTGGAAAACGATGTTAGGCTGCAGTTGTTCAATTTGTGGAAAGAAGAACTGCTCCAGCATGTCAAGATATGTGGTACCACGAACAGTTTTCTCGGCGAAGAAAAACGGTCCAATGACCTTATTATGTGACAAACTGCACCAAACATTCATCTTCGGACTATCACGAACATGCTCTTGAATAGCGTGAGGATTCTCCGATCCCCAGATCCGCACATTATGCCGGTTTACCTTGCCTGACAAATGGAAAGTGGCTTCGTCCGAGAAGAAAATCTTGGTCATGAAGTCAGGATCAGCGCCGAGACGGTCCAGCATCGTATTGGCGAATTCCACTCGTTTCGGCATGTCATTCGGCTCCAGCAGACGTTGCACTAACTGCACTTTATATGCGTGCAGTTTGAGGCGTTTGTGGACAATCCGTTGTAATGTCGATTTTGGTATTTGAAGTTCCCGCGAAGCTCTTCTTAATGACTTCCGGGGGCTTCGCTCAAATGCGGCTTGAACATTTGCTACCATTTCATCGGATGCTCTGCGACCACCACCATGCTTCTTCAACACAGATCCTGTAGCTAATAATGTATCACGCCACTTCTTTATGCTTCTAGCAGTTGGAGCATCACGTTTAAACACACGCCGGAACTCCCTTTGAACTCTAATGATTGATTTAAACTCCGCATACCACAAACAGCTTACGCTTACGCTTTCATCTGCGGAGTCGCCATTTTCACAAACAATTAAATCTAAGAACGAGAAACGTATCTTTGTGCCATCTACCGACAGGATTCGAAACTTGGTGAGTTTTTCTGTACTATGAACGTTGTTTTAAGTTTCTATCTTCAACCGTTTGCCAGTAACAAGCAATTGAAATTAGGTCCATTCGAGCGGTCCACCCGTATATATATATATATATATGAACAAGAAAGTTTTCTTGGGTTTTCCGCGTCTTGGATTCAAGTTCGGTCTCTGGCCGCTGATTCCGACGTTTCGGTATGATCCCACATGCCATTATCAAGGAATGATAAGGTCGAGTCACAGGTTTAGATCTTATATAATTAAAAAAATGGAGTTTTCGCTGTGGTCCATTTCGGAAGACGTACACCCATCCAAGGTTTAGTTCTTATGTAGTTAAACACCTTCAGTTTCCAGTGTGGTCCGTTTCGGAAGCCGTACACCTATCCAAGGTTTAGTTCTTATGTAGTTATACACCTTCAGTCGTCAGTGTGGTCCGTTTCGGAAGCCGTACACCCATCCAAGCGCCGACCACGCTCCATGTTTGCCCAACCGTGATTTTCTTCATATCTTCTTTGCTGTTCTCGGGATGACATGATGAGCAGCGAGAGCTGTTTTCCATGTAGATGGTAATCTTTGGGCATCATCTCGGGTGTCCATAGAATGTGGCCTTTTCTCAATCTCTATTCCTTCTCTATAGAATCTTGATTTTTCATGGTCTATTTTAGCCAACGTTTTGATCCTGTGAGGTCGATCTTGTGACCCCTCTGTTTCATATGTTGCACCAGAGTTGATGTAGGTTCTTGACGATTTATTGCAGTCTTATGTTCTTGAATTCGGCAGGAAATTCACCTGTTGGTACGTCCTACATATATTTGTTCGCAAGAGGTGCAAGGGATCTCGTAGATGCCTTGTGAGTCTAGAGGTATTTTATCTTCAGCACACCTAAGTAATTTGGAGATGATGTTTTCCGAGTGAAATATAGTTCTAATCTGATGTTTTTGTAGTACTCGGCTTATTTTATCCGTAGTGCCTTGCACATATGGTAAGAAGGCAGTGCCTAAGGTCTACTCTTTCTTCTCCGATATGCTTGGTGCGTTTCTTGCTCGTTTAAACAATCTTTTCACTGCATGTTCGGGATAACCATTTGCTAGAAGTGCCCGTTTCAGTTGTTTTTCCTCTTCATGAAGATGATCTTGGTCTGTAAGTCGCAGTGATCGGATGACGAGAGTGTTGATTACTGAAGTTATTTGTGCCGGGTGATGGTGTGATGCGGCGTTCAGATATCTATCAGTATGAGTAGATTTCCGGTATACTGTGTGTGCAAGTATTCCTTCAGGTCTTCTTATCACATGTACATCTATAAATGGTAGTCGCTGTTCTTGTTCAACTTCCATAGTGAATTTAATCTGATCATGTTGGCTGTTTAAGTGTGTCAGGAATTCATTGAGAGCAGATCTACCGTGAGGCCTGATTACAAAAGTATCATCAACGTATCTCAAACATAGTTTTGGCTTAAGTTTTGAAGATTCAATAGCCTTTCTTTCTAAACTTCTTCTTCTTCTTCCTTCCAAGTATTAGGCCAAGGCCTGTTACGATCCTATAGAAAATTTTCCCTCCAGCGTTTCAAGTCTTATATATATATATATATATATATATATATATAATCTGGGAGCCATATGCATTCTAGGATTCTTACATCTTAATATATACATTGCTATATTCAACTATTTCTTAGTCAGTCACTGCAAAATAATGCTCTCACCTGTTCAGAATATTAAAATGGAAGAGCCTTCTTTCATATGATAAAACTTAAGTTGATAAGTATCGGGGTGAAACACAACTGTGATTGGTTGTAAAACAAAATTCATTGAAACGTCATTGGTCATTGACTCCCATTTGGGGCATGAGTTAAAGAGTCAATGTAAAGATCTCACATTTGTAAAGGGAAAGGGACCCCAACAGAAAACCTCTGGTGTTTCAGGTTGGGGGTTGTTCGTCGGGCTGGAAACTCACCACGTAAAAAGATCTTTCTCAGCAAAATAAAAAATAAAGGAAAAAATAAAACTTTTCTCAATACTGCTTAAACGATATTTAAGAAACTATGTAATAAAAGTTCTTTACAAATCAATAGCCAACAGCAAACGGAAGAAAGTAGTTACCAAGTTGAGATTGGCCAACTAACATGATTGCCTGCCTCACCACCTGGCAAATCTAGGAATAAATGATTCAGAAGTTTGCACAATTTTCAAAGCAGCAAGATTTGATGAACATTGTCTCCAAGAAGTACCCTCACTTAAATCAAGATAGATATGCAAAGACTTGTGGAATTAAATTGATAAGCTCAAATTCTAAATACCTGTCATTTATATTTAACTTTTATAGGAATTAATCAGTATGAGGTTTAGTCATTTGATACGATATTTCCTATATTGATGTATAGTTTTCTTATCGTTTGTTATAAATAACGCAGTAATTTTTTAAAAATACAAGTAGTTATTGTTTATAAAAATATACACTAGCAGTTATATTGTTGTATCTGAAATATTTTGAATGCAGGTCATCGTGGAATTTATATTTTGAAAAGAAAAATTAATATCTGAACTTGGAGTCGAACTCCAGCCTCCAACTCTGTACATTGGCATGCAGTCTATTACACATTTCGATACATGGTACAAACTGTAACATCTCTTTCCGCATGTACAATTCTCTTACACCCAAGTAGCTAGAGCTATTAATATCATCAGACAACTTCTATTTGAAGTATTTTTAATGAGAATTTTCATTACTTTTAAGCAGTAAAGCTTAACACTTTGGTGTTAAACTAAATATATAAAATATTAAGCTATATTGTTTAAAAGTAATAAAAAATCTATTAAAAATACTTTAAAGAGAAGTCATCTGTTGGTGTTGTTAATAATTATCTGCCTTCGGACATTTGAGAATTATATATGGGGAAAGAAATGTTAACACTTGTATCATGTTTTGAATGGTGTAATTAATGGACTGCACACCAACATACAGAGTTGGAAGTTCGGTTTGATTCCCAGTTCAGATGTTAATTTTTGTTTTCAAAAAATAAATTTGTCCACACACAAAAAATTATAATAATGTCATGTAATTAGATTCAGATATATGATTTTTTGATTATGAATTATTCACAATCAACTTCCCCTAATTTCCTTATAACTTAGTTATTTTCCTTTACAGATTACTGGCACCCTATTTCATATTGATTGTGTAAGCTATTAAAAAAGTGTGGTATAATTAATTGACACTGTGTAATGTCATTATAATAGGTTTCTTATTAAGTGAACATTATACGAAATTTAGATGTTTTAATTTAGATTTTAACATTCGAAATGATGGACAATTACTATTTTGAAAAGAAAATTATAATAAATCTTCCATAGTGATATATTGTACCTCCACATTATATGTTGAATATTCCTTTATTTCTTCTTTAGATGTATGTGTTTCGGATTTTACATACTCACATTGAATTCAAGAACTTGTGTGGAATATGGTTCCACTGTTGTAGTCTGGGTATGATTATACAGTTTTCCATCATATTGCATTCCACCAAGTCCAACTATAACAGTAACTGGCTGCGATATCATCTGCGTTGTTACCGCTACATGATACTCAGAGTTTGGTCGTAATGCTCTGGGTGCCAACACAGTGTAATATCTGAAATAACCAATGAGAGTTGATAAATAATTTGTAAAGTACTCACCAAATGTGTCAAAAGTTTGCAGACACATAATTTTTATTATGGCATGATAGTTGTTGAAGTAGTATTTCCTTTGCATTTTTCTACATTTTAATAAATAACTCATTGGTTTTAATAAATCTGGGGCCACAGGATCATAAACTCCCCATACATCCCTATCCTTAGTTAATATGTTTTAAACATCCCCTGTATATTTTCATCTCCTTGAGATCATGATTACTGTTTTCTCCCACTTCAATATCTCTAATGTTCTATTACTATAAAATATTCTAATGTCCTAATATTCCATGTTCTTAGGAACATGCCTCTATTCAAAAATTAATTATGGGAATTAATATTATGAGGTTTTTAATTAATAAAATGATTCATATCTGACCTCAAGAATGGGAACTGCAAATTTCAAGAGAAATCCCTCCCATCCTCAGCCAACATCACGACTGCCAAATTGTTGTCTATATCTTCATCTACAAAGTTGTCATTTGGTGTTGATTTGATGAATCTGGAGATCAAGTCCCGCTCACCAGAAATTTGTTCTTCTGAATATACATCTTTTCTCAAACTATCTATTCCAAAGGTTTTTTCAATTTTTTTAAAAGTTCAGCCTCTTTTTTCAATTTTATGACTCTCCAGCAAACTACGAACTGCAATAGCTGATTTTTCAATTTAATCATTTTTAATATTTCCAAACTGTTCTTTTTTTCGAGTGACTAAATTCCTTTTTGTTTTTCCTATGTGTACTTTACTGCAGTTTTTACAACTAATTTAATAAATTCCAGATTTTTTTACTATCTGGGGTATGGTATTAACTTTCTTATTGGTTATTAGTAGATTACCCAAGCTAAATTTATTTATTTTTCTTCTTCTTCTTCTTCTTCTTCTTCCTCCTTCCAAGTATTAGGCCAAGGCCTGTTACGATCTTATAGAAAATTTTCCCTCCAGCATTTCATAGGATGGCCCAGTGATCTTCGTCCTCTTGGTATATAATTATAAACACCTTTGGGGATTGATTTGAACTCATTCTTTCAAGATGGTGTTTCCAATTTAGTTGGTACTGTTTAATATATTCCAAAATTGGTGTAGTCTTCAATTCTTTTAATATATCGGTGTTCCTTTTCCGATCCCATCTGGTGTAACCCGCTGTTCTGCGCATGAATCTCACTTCACAAGCCGTTATTCTGCTTTCATGTTGTCTTTTTAGTATCCATGCTTCATTACCATAGGTCAACACTGGTCTAGCCAAAGTGTTATATAAACGTAATCTGGTGTTTTTTTGGTACAAGTGATGGTTTCATAACTTGATTAATAAGTCTCAAACTATTATTATAACTAGTAATTTTTTCAGGGATATCCTTTTCATCCCAGATAGAGAGATAATATCCAAGATATTTAAATTGATTAGATCTCTCTAAAATTTTATTCTGGAGACAGATTTTACTGTGTATGGGGTCCTTCCCATGAAATGCCATAATTTTAGTTTCGTTAATTGATATTTCCATATTAAAATTGGCAGCTATTTTTTGTAAATTATAAATTGATCCTTGCAAATCATTTTCTGAAAGTGTCAGAAGAGCTAAATCATCTGCAAAAAGAATAGCATAGAGTTTTAGGCACCTATTAATGGGTATATATCCTCGTTGTGTTTTCCTCCATTTGTTTATTAATGCTAAATTTATTTATCAGTATATAATAGGAGTTAGAATGTTCACAACTCATCTCATATTTCGAGATTCCATGAAGATGAAGGTTTTGACACATTAAGCATCATTATCTATTCTTCATAACTTATGTGAATATATGTATGTATGTATATATATATATATATATATATATATATATATATACATATATAAATTATTAAAAATAAAACTCATAGTGTCACTTCCTTAAATATTAAATTATTTATCGGTGCTAATGTGATACTGTCATTTCTTGAAATTGTTTTGAAATTTGTTGTGTATTTCAGGATGGTAAGTAATTTTCTTGAATTGCTTTTCTTTCTTTGAATCAGACTGCAGATGGTGTATTATTTTAATCTTTTTTGTTGTCTGAATTTCTTTAATTTATTTATAATTATTTCCTTTCCAAAGCCATTTAAACTAGATATGTTTAAAATGAGATTGTATTCATTCTTAAAGCCCTCTTCATTTAGTGGAATATGTAATAATAATCTGTATATTAAACTGCAGAAAACTGCATGTTTATGTGCAATATGATTGAAACCTGAAGATTTTATGTAATTATCTGTATGGATATCTTTCCTGTATATATTGAATTTTATTTTTTGTTGTTCTTTTCTAGTTTTGGGATTTGGTTATTCTTTCCCAATTCAATAGTGAAGTTCACAGATTCATCTTGAAGATTGAAAATTTTCAATGCATCTTCAATATATTTAGAATTTATTACAGAAAATATCATCTACATATCTATACCAACACTTAAAAATTCAAGGGTAAGCACTGGTAATGTGGCACTCGAGAAAACCCATAAAAAATTGGTCAAAATTGGTGAAGATGGATTTCCCATTGCCCGACCTGAGACTTGTTTATAATATTTTCCTTTGAAGGTGAAAAAAATATTGTCAATACGTAGTTTTGTAAGATTTAAGTATTCTTCTATTATTTCTCTTTCTATTTTCTAAGTATTCAGCCATTAGAAAAAAAAAATTAACATCTTTCAATTGGCATGCTA
>JASPKZ010008305.1:92500-327030 GCA_030220185.1 Diploptera punctata
TTACCCTTTAATGCATCTAAATATATCAAACAAAAGATAATAAGGGTGGCTGCATGTTTGTAAAAATTGTAAGTTGTTTCGATCAATTTTATAATATTATTGGTCATTTTATTTTATTTCATAGCGAGGAATGTATTTAAGATGTGGTGAAATGACAGGCGCAGGCGCACTGTAGTACCATAGGACTACGGAAATATTTCGTGTCAGGTTAAGTGCAGTTTCCGTATATTTAGGAAAAAAGGTGAAGTAAATCTAGTGGTTTAACTTAATCAGAATACCCTCTATCATTATACATTAATAACGTCCATTATATATCCCAGACCAAGGAAATATTTGGGGAATGAGAACATGTGGGAAGTTATAACTCGATCAATGGACCCCCCCCCACTTAATAATAAATAACCAATAAATAATGATAACATTAAAATAATAAATCATAACCTTACAAAAAATAAGTTAATAATCTGTGGATTTAAACTAAATAGTTTGAAATCAAACATTACCAACGGATTATGGAAACATGTAGTAGGACTGTGAAGTAATGGGAATTTTGTTTAAACTCGGCAGAAACTTACGGTGTTTGAAGATAACCGAGGAAAGGAGTAGATAACCTTAATTATTACATTAGATTAATCCCGAAGATTATGAGAACCACAATCAGTTATGACCAAACTACGATTAAGCTTAACAAAACTAAATAAAATAATATTAAATTAAACAATATCAATAATTAAATAATTAAAAAAGGTGAATATGGATTAAAGATATCTACAGAAAAGACAAAAATTATGGCATTTCAAGGTGTAGATCCTGTCAGAAGTAAAATTGTACTGGACAATAAAATTTTGGAGCAGGTGAATAATTTTACATATCTAGGATGCAATATCTCATATGAAGAAGAAAAGGATTTAAATGCAAAAATATCTAAATTTTTAAGAATTTTAGGGTTAATAAATTCTATCTTCAAGCCACAGTTAGTCCAAAAGCATTCAAGACTGAATGTGTATAAAACACTGGCTCTTCCAACTCTTTGTATGGTAGCGAAATATGGACGTTGAAACAGAAGGATATACAGAGACTTAGATCTGCTGAAATGAGATATCTTCGGAGGACTGCAGGATACACACTACTAGATCACAAAAAAAATGAAGACATCTTAGAAGAATTACACATGGAATCTTTAGAAAACAAAATTTCTGATTATAAGTCAAGATGGATGCAACATGTTCATCGAATGGAAGATCACAGAATACCCAAACAAATGTTAAGATATCAACCTGCAGGAAGAAGAAGACCAGGACGTCCACTCAAAAGACTTCTGGATGGTGTTTCTCTTGAGGCCGAAACAGGTCAACAAATGGCCTAAATTCGTACTATGATGATGATGATGATGATGATGAAAAAGGTGCTGCTGCAGTGTATAAAGGAGCCTCAATTTACGAAGACAGGACATGAGGTTCTATCGGAATTCACAATACGAATTTAAGTGGCGAATGCATCCGGGTATATTTAGACGGTAGGCGAGCACCTCTGGCATTAAAGGTCATTGAGCAACTAGAATTCGAGAATTGTAATAAATGTGTAAAATAAAAGGGGATAACCGGTGACTCACTGAATAACCAACGGGCAGTCTGAGCTATAAAAGTAAAACATGATAAACTAACAGCCATAATAATAATAATAATAATAATATAATAATAATAATAATAATAATAATAATAATAATAATAATAATAATAATAATAATAATAATAATAATAATAAATAAAACTAGATGCATTAACATAATGATAAGCATAAAATGTTATATCGATGCTTAAAGTAATAATTAATAATATGAGAAACAATCCGATGAAGGATGGCGGATAACGTTGAAAGGAATAAAGGCTAAATGATAATAATACTGAGATACCCAGATAGGACTAGCAATAATCCCGATAGTAGTATTTGAATAATCACAATACTAGAAGTGAACAAAATGGAAAGGAAGTGGCAAACAAAAAACGACGAAAAACCCTCAAGTTGGGTAAGGAGAGGATGCTAGAGACCAGTTGTGCTTTCCACGTGATATAACAAGGAAGATCAAACTATTAATATTAATGAAGATCATAAAACTTAACACATTGGTGAGGGGCCACGGAGATCTCCGTGTTTAAATGGCCAGCGCTAGACGACCGGTCACGGAGATTTCCGTTTTTACGTTTTCTATGGCTTCCCTGCCTCTTCGCTTTTGAATGAGGCATTCAATTTTGTTTCTTCTCATTGTGAAATAAATTTTAGTTGTATTTGTACCCCTCTCTTCTCTTTTATGAAATTGCCAACTTTACAGAATTGTTTACAATTTTATGACAGACGGCTGGTGAAATATGGAATTTTAGTGCGGGTAGTTAGGCGATTACGGGATACGTATGTAACCTGTAAATATATTTTGCAGAGCGGAAAAATTAAAAGAAACTCTATTTTGCGTTCTGGAGCCGAATTTATATCTGTGGCATCACGTCCACCAGGATAATTATTATAATAGTGTGGCTATAGCTGAAAATTTGCTCGAAAGAAAGGCGAGAGCTTCTGAAGCAATAAAGATTAACAGAAGGCTTCCAAAATCATTTGTGGAAGCAGGAAATAAACTCAAACTAGGAGAAAGTGTTTTTGTAGTAAGGGGGACCTTTTGCTACAAACATGGAAAGATAAAAGAGAACGTAAGAATGGTTAGCACATTGCATCCAGTCAACACGAAGTGGGGGAGTAAAGTGTTGAGTAAAGTTGTTAAAAAATGCCCTTATTGAAGTACTTCAATATAACAAGTATGTAAGGGTGTAGACAGGGCTGAACAATACCTATCATATTACTCCATCCTTAGAAAAAATAGTGGAATAGTGCTAGGAAAGTTGTATTGTGGCTCCTGAATTGTACAATCTTATGCTTTTAAGGTCCTATAAATTTCAAAATCCTAACAGCAAAATGTCAAACAGAAGTTTTTTTGCTTGAAACAGCCTCTTGTTTGGCAGTCGTGAAATTAGGAACAGATGACAGAGAAGACGAGGAAAGACAGAGAGAAAAGAAACCACTTCTAGGAGACCACCTCACGACCCACCAGGGAGGATAAGACATTCAGAAAAATAAATTAACACCAACTGTGTTTGGAAAGAAAAAAATACCCTCAAAACTTTTTCGCGATTTTAGTGAACACAAAAAAAAAGAAACTCGCTATGTATGCTCTTTTGCACTTTGCCTTTACATAAAGGTAAATGTTTCCAACGCTATCAAACCTCAATTTCTACTAGAAAGTCTAGTGAGAACACTAATAAATATTTTACTTATGCATTATTGTTATTGATTTTAAATATATTGATGTAAAAGCCACACTGTGCTAGCGCTGTTTAAAATTTAAAAGTCCACCCTACTGACAGAAATGTCCGGTCCAGCAGCGGTGGGTGCAACGGAGAGCTGTCGGTCACCAATGTGTTAATAATAAAACATAATAATAATAATAATATAACACCAGAAACATTAAATAATAATAATAGTAATAATAATAATAATAATAATAATATTATTATTATTATTATTATTAATAAACTTCTTCTTCTTCACTTCCTGGTTTAGGCAAGAGTTGCCTGTTCCGTCTTCACTAATAAATCTAAGACCATCTCTTCCGAGGACGTCCGACATCTCTCCTTCCTCTTGGAAAATAATGGAAGATTTTATTTGGTAATCTACTTTCTTCCATTCTTTCTACATGTTCTTTCCACTGTATCTTGTTGTTAAATATCTTTTCTTTTATGGAGTAGATCTGCAGTTCTTCACGGATATCCTCGTTTCTTATCTGGTCCATTCTAGTGCAGCCTTTTACTCTTCTTAAAAATTTCATCTCGGCTGCTTGGATTTTACTTTCTTGTTTGGTAGTGGTAATCCAAGATTCACTCCCATACAAAAGGACAGGGACAGCCATTGTTTTATAAAATTTTAATTTTGTTTGTTTATGGGCTTTATTATTCAATGTTCTATTTATTGTACCACAAATAGCTTGAAACTGATGTGTTTTGTGTTCAATATCTTTATCATACCCATAGCTGATGTCACATCCTAAATATTTAAAGTGGGATACTTGTTCAATAATTTCGTCTCTAATTACTATTTTTGCACGCAGAGTATTTCTTCCACAAAATGCCATTACTTTTGTTTTACTTATTGAAATTTTAAAATTATAATCGCTACATATTGCATTTAGTTTGTAAGCAGCCAATTGTAACAGATCTTCATCATGGTGTAGTAAGACTAAATCATCGGCGAAAATTAAGTTATTAATACTTGAGTTATTGTTCAATCTAAGGCCTTTGTCCATTATAATTTTCCATTGTTTCATAATATCGTCGATATATATATATATATATATATATATATATATATATATAAAGAGTGGGCGATAGACTACACCCTTGTCTAACTCCTTGATTTATTAAAATTTCTTCTGACCTTTTTCCATCAGTTTTTATCACTACTTTAGTTTCTTCATATAAGCCTTGGACTGATTTTATTAGATGGTGTGGATATCCTCGTTCCTTCATTATTTCCCATAGTATAGATCTATTTACTCTGTCAAAGGCCTTTTCAAAATCAATGAACAACAAATATGTTGGCAGGTTAAATTCTCTTCTCTTTTCAATTAGTCTCTTTATAATAAACACATTATCACTACAGGATCTTCCTTTTCTAAACCCTGCTTGTTCTTCTTCTAAGAGTGTGTCAGATATCTTCTTCAATCTATTATTTATTATTTTTGCATATAATTTATAAGTGGAGTTCAATAAGCTGATACCTCTATAATTTTTACTATCTAATCTATTTCCTTTTTTTGAAGAGGGATATGATTTCACCTATGTTCCAATTTTCAGGTATTTTACATTTCTTCCAACATTCATTTATTAAGTTTAATAATCTTATTTCTTGCAAATAAACCTGCATACTTTATCAGTTCATTGTTTATACCATCTATACCTGGTGCTTTTCTATTTTTCATTTCTTTCAATGCCTCTCTCATTTCGCTTAGAGTAATTCTGTCTATTTCTGATTTATTTTCACTTTCAGAAGGGCGTTTTATAACTAATTCTTCTTCGTTACACCATAATTCTCTGTAGTGATTCTCCCATGTCTTCAGATCAATGGTATTTAGTTTTGCAGTATCTTTTTCTGTTGTATTTAATTGTTTCATTACTTTAAATGCTAACGATTGTCTGCCATGTACATCGTGCTCTATTTTGGAAATAAATCTTTCCCAGGAATCTTTATGAGCTGTTCGAGTTATTTGTTTTGCTCGATTTTCTTTGTTTATATATAGTTCTAGATTCTTCAGTTTTCTTTTGTAAGTACTCTAAATAAGCTAATTTTTTGTCTCGCACAGCCTCCTCTATTTCGTCATTCCATATCTTTAATCCTCTTTTGTTGCGAATCTTTTTCTTCTTTCCTATAGCTTCATTTGCAGCATTTATAATACATGTTTTCATATTTTCCCACTCTTCATTTAGATTATCATTAATTGCTTTTCTTTCTAAGTGTTCTTGTAGCCTTTTTTGGTATAATTGTCTTATACTTTCTTCTTCTAGAAGATATAGTTTAAAAACTTCTTCTTTTATTCTTTCTTGAGTTTTTGGTTTTTTTTCCATTTGGCTATTATAAATATCGTGGCTACCAACAGATAGTGGTCTTTATATATGTCACATCCTATGTATACTCTTATATCTTGTATTTGATTCCTGAGTCTATCATTAATCATTATGTAATCTATTAAAGATCTTTGGTTTCTAGCGCACCATGTATACTTGTGTATGTCCTTTTACCTATGGAAAGTATTCGTGATTTTTAGTTTACTATAGGTAGCAAATTGTCGAAGTTCTTCCCCGTTTCTATTTATTACATCTTCTCCAAACATACCTACTATTCCTGGGATTGGGAGATTACCTACTCTGGCGTTTAAATCACCTCCTAAGATGATACTTTCTGTGTTTTTAATACAATTTATTTCTTGTTGTTTATCACAGAAAATAACAGTGTCTTCAATTTTCCCTTTTTCTGGTGCATGCACTCCTACAATGTTTAAGTAATTCCGATCTATTTTCAACCTTACTGTTATTATTCTCTCATTCATATATTTGTAGCTTTTTTATCTCCATTTGCTATTAATTAATATAGCTACACCACTGCAAGCTCTTCTATCTTGAGGTAGTCCACTGTATATTAGTATATAATTACCAATATCTTTTGTTCCTTTCAACTTCTTTTTTGCTTCAGTAAGTATTACTATATCAATATTTTGATTATTTAGTTCTCCGATTAGTTCTTATTCTTTTGTGCTTAGTCCTGTGACATATGTACAATATTCTATTCTTCTTTTGAGATCTCACACTTAATTTAAATTTGTTACTTATTTAGTTTATTTCATTCATCCAACACAACCCAAGCATTAAGGATACGGTGATTTCTGATATGGTTTTACTATTTTGAATGTTCACAAGTTGGTATAAAACAATTACATATTCTAAATAATTTAGTGTCGATAATGTAGAGGGGATTTGAGAGCTAAGCCCCTTAATTATACCTCATTAGACACCAACCAATCAACATTAGTTATGTCCAATAAATCAGAAAAAAGTGGATCGTCTAGAAACAAACAAGAAAAATAGCATAATAGAGCATTGTTTTCCCTTCCGCTACTACTACGAAGTAGTGATGAAGACTAGCTTCGGCTAGGGTGCTGCATTCAGGAACCAGCTAGTGGCTCCTTGGCAGCTGATTACGTGTTGGGGTTATTCATTTTTATTTAGCCTATTTGGCGACATTAGTGTTTTGCCTGCCTAGGTCATGAATTTCACAGAGACAAAAATATGATCACCCGTAGCAGGAAATTGTAAACCATACTGTCATCAACCCGAGAGTCGGAAATCCGACAGTGCGGAATTGGTAACACTATTCCAGGCAAGAGTAACACACAACTTTTATGCTGGGTCCTTCAATGAGGGTGAAATCTAGTAAATATGCATTTGTTAACAGCGCGCCGCTGTGGAAGACGTCCCACATTGCGTACTATGTCTTTAGTAAGAGTGGAATCATTATCAAACATTTTATTGACTTGATTTGCAAGTACTGTATATAAATACCGCAATATAAGGAATCTGAGCGACATCATGAAGCTCTGTGATTCTCGTGTGTCGTAGACCCGAAAATATAATGTTTAGACATTTGTTCTGAATGACCTGTATATTCTTTTTGTGACACTTTCTGAGGATGATACAGGCAACACAACTGTACAACATCATGCTGCGGATCCTAGCTTTGTAAAGTGTAATATTGACCAAGCGAGACAAATTATGCGATTTGAAAAACTGATCTTAACATTACTATCGCTGCATTAGTATTGTGTTGTAAATGCCGAATGTAAATTTTGAACATAAGCTTCGAATCCAAGTGGAGTCCAATACAGAGCTCCCAAGGCAAGTTAGATAGGAGAGTGTCGTGTGGATTTAGTGAAGAGGATCGCCAGGGCTTTGCTTTTCCGCCCTAATAAAGTGTACAATTATAATGAATGCAATATGATAATAATAATAAGCAACCAAGGGTTTCCGCAGAACTATCAATGCTTATGCGCGTGAGTTAGCCTCACTATCTTGCTACAAACGATTTTATGCATCAAAGCTTTACCGGCACAGAACTATCCTCCCACAGGGGCGGTTATTCAGGGGAAGTAGGTGAAGAATCATTTCACCTTATTTTTACCAGAATTATTTTTAAACTTAATTTTCCATATCACGAATGTTGGTTTCCGTACAAACATATTTATGTATTTTTGTATGAGGCGGGACTCATCGTTGTGACACAGAGCGCCCGCGCCGAGTGGTGTGGCAAACGGCCAGCGCAGCGCTCAAGTGAAGGATTCTTGCTTCCCAGCTGCTCGACCTCCTGGTCACCATGACAACCGTGATGTCACGCGCTGAGGTCTATCGTTACAAAATCCTGCAATTTAACTAGTTTGAAGGAATTAGCCATCTGCTTCGTGGCTTTATGTATGAAATTCTTTCTTGTCGCGCTTTTCGGCGAATGTTGTGTTGATTTAAATATGAATCCTATTTATGATGTAGTGTGTGTTTAATTGGAAACACCTTTTACGCATTGTAAAGATGAAGATAAAAAGGAAGTTTTAAATTGTGAGCGTCCTAGTAAATCGCCGCCCCTGTAACAAATGTGTTTTCTTACTATCTCTTCACCTAACTTCAAAGCCACGAACCGCCAGTGTCGGCCCAAGTCTAACTGTAACATGTTTAACATAACTCGAAAGATAGCGGAGCATTTTCATTCCAGAATGTCCAAGCGATGGAAGAGTTTCTTATGGAACATCTATTACGTCATGTGAATTTATAAGAAGTGTACAAATGTAAGTTAAGTAAGCGTAGACGAGTCGTAGTCCATAGGCTGATCGTGGCTTTGAAATTAAATGAGCTAGAAATATAAAACTTCATATCCTGGACTTGCAATGAAATCCACAAAAAGGAATTTATGAGGTAAATTAATTGTAAAGCCAGATTGTTTATAAAAAATCAGGCTTAAGAGAAGTGGCGAAAATTTTCACCATTTAATGTTTTTAATTTTTGGCTTAAAATATATGTTGACTTGTTATGGAACCGTTTCAATAGGATATATGCACATAGGCCTATATGTATTACAAGGTTTGTATATAACATTTGAGAATTTTCATACATATAATAAGCATGTTGATATTTGATTGCGGTTTACATATAAGTTTCATTTTTAATCATATGGCAGCCTAAGCATTCAAAAACAATAAAAATTGTACCTGTTGTGGCAGTCGTCCTCAACAAATAAGATTTGTATAGTCAGCTAGGCTTTTCGAAGCGGGTTCCATTTTTAAAGTTGTTCACTGTGTACTGGTTGTGTTTAACGAATATATTGTATAGTGGGTTGATCTGGTAGGGTGTGTTATCGTTCAGCAGGTTACCGTTTCTTGTTGGTTTCATAATTTCTATTTCTTCTAAGATGTTTATTTTCCGGTTATCATTTCCTCTATGTATTATTCAGAGGGTGTTTTCTATTGAGTTGAACTGATGACCTGCGTCATCATAATTCACGCCTTTCCCGCAAATAATCATGGTTAATATTATTCTCCTACCTAATTCTGGGTCTACTACTGGGCGATTTCCTTCTGGTTTTCATTCGAAAGTTTTCATGTCTCTGTTTATTCCCTGTTGGTGCCGACGCGATCTGTGAGAATTATTTGTTCTTATTACGTCTGGTTTTCCCATATATATTAAGTAGCTCTCATAATAATGGTATACAGTTTTCTCCGCTCACCTATATGTTCTCTATTTGTTCCAAAATGTTTTCTATGTAATATCTACTTCATTCTCAAATACACATAATCTTTTCTCCTTCCTTAAAATAAGAGACCATGTTTTATATTCAGAAAGTATAACTGGATAATTTGCCGCTTTAAATATTTTAACTTTCATATTTATAACGAAGTTGAGATGACAAAATATTCCCTATTATGCGTTATAGAACGAGTATAATATACTCTACCTCAAAATATTAATGTAGGTACATTTTCATTCTATTTAATGCGAAAATATCTGTACTGTACTTGAATGTCCATTCCCTTGGGCCTTCTTTTTATAAAACGAACTGTAAATCTGAAGAACTGAAATAATAGTGAATTTATTCCAAGTGGAAATGTATTTATTATTGACTAGGCCTACGTCTTGCAACGTCTTAATAGCTCACATAGGTAAGCTATATTATTTATGAAATTTAATTTTGAGGCATTTTTTATTAAAAACATGTTTCATAAGAACAGTACTAAGACATTATTACCCTTATAGATATAATTTTGCATCTTTTAGCGTGTTCCAAAGAAATGAAGCTATTGAAGTTAGGCCTATCATTTTTTGAAGAAAAAATGAAGATCTTCACTGATCCTCTCTAGTACACAACAAATGGCCAATTCAAAAGTTAAAAGATACACATACACACTTTGCTGCGATCGTTAACTGTTATAACTTTAGATGATCAGCCAGTCCCTTATTACGTCAGTTTGATTACATAGGCACAATCGTGCGTTCACTTAGAGCCTATATTATTTTATATATAAGAATGGGACTCCAGTTTGGTCAGCAGTAGGCGCATGGATCTTAGGGTTCTTATTATATAAAATTACATAAAATTAATCACTTTCCTTTTAGTTTATTAAAATGAAAACACTCGTTTAATACACAAATATTTAAAACGAGGAGGTTGATGGATGTAGATGACGTGATATTATTTTGTTATAATATAAGTAAATTGGCAAAGTATTTATAAGTTCACGTTTTATATTAATACAATATTCTAAGTTGAATACATTTTATGAAGAAAATTTATAAGTTGCCATATATATATAGGCCTATATATATATATATATATATACATATCTTTCGGAAGTCCACTTTGTTACTGTTGACAGGTTTTAGTCTTTATCACTTCATTGAAGGTTTTAGAGTAATGATTTCAGTTTCTGGTAGCCTACTTAAAATGAAATCATGAGTTACTCCGTCAATTTAGATTCTGATCCGCCATCTTCCTCTTACATTGGTTTCTTACAATTAATCTTATTGGTTAATTATGCATTAATATACTCGCATTTTGGGTAGACTCCTCCCTATTCGAATTTCAGTTTGTCTAAGTATCTTTACGTTACAAATGCACTAGGCTTTTGGCTTCATTATTTTCTCACTCCACATATAATTAATTTTAAATAAATTCTTGCAATTTAGTTACAAGGTCACGTACTTGTTGGTTGGTTTAATTTATTACGATTACTTTATTATACTTATTTATCAATGGCAATTCAGAGTCATTTCATATTTTCTTATTACTAGTTTGAATGGGGATGTTACAACAGCGTTAATTATTCATTCTTCCTAATAGAACTCGTTCCATCTAAGTTGAAGCAGGCAAACCGTAGGGGTTTGGGTAAGTATCACTGCCAGCAGGGTTGTCCCAAAACAGCAAAATCTTTGTTACTAGTCTATTGAAAATATTAACCCTGAGTAGTAAATTAATATAACTATGTACCATGTGCAATTTCTTAAAACTGGAGGAAAATGAGAACAAAATTGTTGCAATCCAATAATTTATGAAGTATTATACTTACTTACTTACTCACTGGCACTATCGAACCCGTAGGTTCATGGCCGCACGGACATAAGCTCTCCATACATCCCTATCCTGAGCTAATGCTTTCCAATCATTCCCTGTATAATCTACTTCCCTCAAATCATAGTTAATGTTGTTCTCCCACCTCATTCTTGGTCTACCAACTGGGCGTTTTCCTTCTGGCTTTCCTACAAGAAGTTTCCATGCACGTCTTTCATTCCCCATACGCGCAACATGTCCTGCCCATCGCAGTCTACGGGACTTAACTGTTCTTATTATATCTGGCTTCCTATAAAGACCATGTAGTTCATTGTTATGTTAGTCTTCTCCATTCACCTGTCTGTTCATCTCTCTTTGGTCCAAAAATTTTCCTAAGAACTTTATTCTCAAATACTCGTAATCTCCTTTCCTCCCTTAAAGTAAGAGTCCATGTTTCGCACCCATATAATATAACTGGTAGAATAATAGTTTTATATATTTTCAGCTTAACGTTTTTTGAAAGGAGTTGGGACATCAAAAGTCTCTGCAATGCATAATAGCATGCATTTCCAGAATTGAGCCTATGTTTCATTTCTTTGTGCATCTCATTCCTATTTGTGATTATTGTTCCTAGGTATTTGAATTCAGCCAATTCCTCAAAATTTCCCTCATTTGTCGTTAGCTGTCCATTTCCATTATATAATGTATTTCTACGTGTGACCATATATTTAGTTTTACTGATATTTATGAAGTATTATTCATGTTAATATTAATATTATTATTTTTAAATTTCTCTCAGTACTTACATTAATTATATTGGATACAAGAACTTCATTAGGCTGATAGTAAATTTTCAAACCTAATATAATAAAGGTTCTGGTGCAAAATTTATCCGTCGTTCATCCATGGGCGTAGTGAGGTGGGTGCAGGGGGTGCGCTTGCACCCCCCTCGATTTTCAACCAATTAACACTAGATAGAATGAGATTTTCTTCTATCCGAAATTAAATGTAACATGTTAAAAATAGACATAAACAATTAAAATAAAAATATTATTAAGCCCACCAAGCCCAATCGATGTGATATACTAATTTATCAAGTACCTGTCCCAGTGGTCATAAGCATCGACAGTACGCCAGAAAATTCTAGACCTCCATTATGAATAGCAAACTCAACATTCACTTCTGGAATTTAAGCTGAGTATCTCAGTTTCTTTTTCGACGCCTAGACGCTTGTAGTAGAAACTTCGCTTGGCCTTGAATCATCATTGGCCGCATACACTTCTGTAATAAATGCCTTTTTTTACAGCCTTATAGTCGCCAAAGTCCACTTACCGTGATTGGTCAAAGGTTCGCCATGCTTTTGTCTCGTATTTTCTAGGCACAAATAATTATCCAATTTATATATTCTTTACTCGAAGCTTCTTGACTAATGTTATAACGTTGAACTACGCGTATTCGTACGTGTATGACTAAAATCGATAGGCCTATAAGAAAATTATTTGGTAACTACCTATACAAGTTTTATCATTGCAATATTAATTTTTCCTGGGTAGTTCAGAATTCATCACATCCGAAGAAGAAGATTTACCCACCTAATGATATTTGTAACTGGATCGGGAGAACAGAGCTAATGAGTAAAGAAGGTAAAGTGAAAATTCTGGCAAATTGCTGGAGTCCACCCGAAAGCTACAATTTCAGCAAGGTGCTGACCATTTAAAACGGAAATTTAAGCATTGCTGGATCCAACGGTATTCACACTGGCTAAAGTATTCCTCAAGACTCAAAGATGCTCTCTGTAGCCTATATATTGTGATATATTCTGCCCACATATTGTGAGGGATGTTAAATGGTCATTTATGGCGAGGCCCTTCCAGAAGTTTCACAAAATGAATGAATACGCCAAAAAAACTTTGTGAGAGCCGCTGGCATGTGGAAGCTACGCAATCAGCACGCTTGTTTTTACGTGAGCTCTCTTTTGGCTAAAAGCTCGTAAGTGGGTGTAAGAAAATTGCGGCGGGTAACTTGAATTATTGTCTTCCATATTGGATACCATTATCTTCCGTGGCTTGCATTACTTGCATTTAAGGGGTAAAAAACTGGACGAAGGTATCTTCAGGGATTTGATTCAGTGGAGAATTGATGCCGGTGATATGAGTTTAAAACCTCATTTAAACGCCAAGAATGCTACCTACTTTTCTCCACAAATTAAAAATGAATTGATTGAATTATGTGGTGTGCGGTTTTTTGATGAGAAACTGAATAAAATTCGAGAAGAGATTTTGGGCTTTATTAAAATTAAATGAATGGGCGCCCAATCAATTGTACGAAATTGAGTTTTTTTCAAATAGATAGTCATTGGCCAGCACAAATGTGTCGGCCAGGGCTGTGACGGCTGCTCAACAAAGGCAGGAAAAGACAACGGATCCAGAAAAGTCTACGCGAGTTTTTTTCCGATATGAATTTTATTTCTACTGCGCGAGCCACAAAATAATACTTGTGGTAAATGATTTGAATAGTGTGCCCGAAGTGAGAAACACGATAGCCACAATTAAGGATATTATAAACTTTATTCTAGAGTCGCCGTTTAGAACGTCACAAGCATCCCCATGCTCTGCGAAACACGTTGGTCGAAAAAAATAAAATTATTGGGATATTTATGAATCACTTTTTGGAATTCATGAACTGCCTGAAATCGATTGCCGGAGAAAGAAACCCACCAAGCCGAAAACAAGCTGATCAGTTGCATGCTGCTGCAAATAGTACTTTTATCTTTCGTTTGTGCCTGAACCTGTCGTTAATTCGCTACATGCTGTGGCTATAGATTTAATTAAACGCACGGCTCTTGTTAAAAGCATTAAAAACACGGTAATAAATCATCGCAAAAAAGGTTATGAGATCTCTGAAAGCATCATAAAAAATATGGAGACTATTGCTTCTGAGCTAGGTGTAGAAATCACACTACCAAGAATATCCAATACGCAGACACATCGAGCTAATCCACAATGTAATCCCGAATATTACTTTAAGGAGGCCATGTTATATCCCTACTTGATTCCTTTCACACAGCTTTGTCAGACGGATTTGAAGAACAACAGTTCCTGCTTTTGAACTTAATATGCTGCACTCTAAGGATCTAAAAACATCTCTGAAAGGTGCCCAAGCAACGGCGAATAAAACTTCGGAGTATTATAAAATAGATGGGTTTGTCCACCGAAATTGAACATATGGCACCGTATGTGAATGAAATGAAATAACAAGGATCCATCCATAATAATATTGCCGGAGGGCAGGTCTTTCACTGCAATCATAGCATTTTCGTGCTAAGCTTTGCAACTTCACTAAGGAATTCTAGGTGTGGTAGCTTCCCGTTGTTTTCCACACCGGTGAAGGATGATGATGATGATGATAATGATAAGGATGGTGATGAGGATGGCCATATGATTTCGGGGACCGTTTGGGCCTTAGACATTTCCTGACATTTGTCTTACAGGTGAGGAAAACCCCGATAAAAACCTCACCCAGAAAAACTGTCGCGACCGGGGATCGAATCCGGGCTCGCTGCATGACAAGGCAGCAGGCTACCTCGAGACCACAGCGGTGGATTGTGACAAGGATAAAGAAGGCGATTTCATTAACATCGTGGACGAGTGCGATTTTTTCCCATTGATCAAAAAAGCAATTGTAAAATGCCTATCTTTACCATGCACTACGGCTTCTATTGAATGCACTTTTAGAACCCTAAGAAGAGTGAATACACGGTGCGTTCTAAAATGACAGAAAATCGCCTTAATGGACTATGTATGCTCAGTCTGCACAAAAAATTTATTAAAAATTGTGGTAAAAAATTCGAAGAAAACATACTAAAAATTTTTTTATCATTCAAAAAGGCGAGTCGAACTGTGTTATAGTTGTACTATATTAGTAGCTAAATTATAGCTTACAGTTTCAATAGAATTAAGTATAAAAAAATTAAGTAGTAGTCTTGACAAAAATTCAATTCGCCAAAACCTAAAAATTCTGCAATTATTTCACTATTATTCTTTACATTTGCTCTTCAATAGCCCAGTAGTTTTCTTCCGAAATATATTGAGGTTAGTTTAAAAAGTAAAGGTAGTATTTTGTATTTTTGATATGTTCGTTTGTACCCGGAAGGTATACAGTCGAAAAAAAAATTGCACCCCCCTTCATCCAATGCTGGCTACGCCCATGCGTTCATCTGTCCAGTAACACCTTAGTTGCCTACATGTCCCATTCAGGTGATGTGCTAACCATATCTCACTCTTTGACATATAATAAGTGTAACTAAATTAACTTGGTTAAGAAACACCCGCTAGAAAGAAACTGTGTCCCCATGCGGGGCGTGTGGGGTATATAAAACTCCATGGCGCGACACAGAAGTAGACGATCATCCAGCCAGTGTAGGAACCGTTACTTATTGTAGCTATTCAAATGCCTCACGATGTTGTGTGGTCACCAGTCACATACTTGTCGAAATTCCATGAGGACATTTATTCTCCCATGAAGACTCGAACCGGCGCAAGTCCTGTAGTTCGGCGCCAACGCATCCTACCTTAATCACTCGGCTACGGTGCGGGACGTATGGGGTATATATAAAATAATACAATAAAGTTAAAGATAATTAAAATTTAACCTAATAAAATACGGTATTAATACATTAGATAGAAATACTTAAAAATCTTAATACTACTTTTATTAAATAATGAAAGAACAAATTATTTATTAATTGTTAAAATATTATTAATGGGATTTTTTGTCAGTTACTTAATAATACAAATAAAGTTTGTTTCTGAATGATGGTAAAGTTTGGCAGTATTTGTATAGGGTGGAAGAGAATTCCATGTTCTAGCAAGAAAACCTTAAAAGGTTTTGAGTAATAGGTAGTGTGATGAGGCGGGATATAAAGGACAATGTGCTGATGGGATCACATGCCTAATTTTTGTGTATCAGAGAGTCTAACAAAGCGGTGTGAAAAATGTAATGATGTGTGCAATATTTTATAGAGAAGAGATGTGGACGGTTCTACGTTCTTGTAGATGAAGCCATGACAATAGTTCCACTAAACCCAACAGTATAACTTTTAGACTGACAGAACACTATTTTTTGGAATGTACCATCAGACTACACGCACTCGAGGAGATGAATTTTGTCCACTGTGCATCCAAGGCCATGCTTCAAGATAAAACGAGTTCTACACATGTGGTTTATTGTTACGCTTGCTAATGGGATTTCTGGTTTTTCCAACAATCTTCGATGACTATACTAATGTGGGTTTCCTAGACTTATGTATTTTTATGTTTAACTAGGCAATACCCGGCGTGTGGTGATACACCTACATTAATTAAATACATTTTTATGTTTAGTTTGGTCGGATCGATTGGACTTTTATATTATGTTTGTGGGTTAGGTTAGGTATCGGTTAGTTCAGGTGTCGGTCAGGTATCGGTCAAGTATAGTTCAGGTATCGGTCAGGTATCGGTCAAGTATAGGTCAGGTATCGATCTGATCAGGTCAGGTCAGATAGGATCGGGTTTCGTTTAGTTTAGGTTAGGTCAGGGTTACGTCAGATTTAGGTCAGGTTTAAGCCAGGTGTTGGTGAAGTTTAGGTCAGGTTTAGTTCTGGGTTAGGTCCGGGTTTGGGTTCTGGTTCGAATTAAGTTTGAGTTCGTGTTTGGGTTTGGTTTGAGTTCGGGTTCGGGTTAAGTTTGGGTTCGGGTTCAGTTTGATTTTCAGTTTTGAGTTCAGTTTTTTTTCAGTTTTGGTTTCGAGTTTTGGTTTTTTGTTATGGATTAGGGTTTGGGTTCGGATTCAGGTTCGGGTTAGATTCGTATTAGGTTCAGTAAAGGGTCACCATCGGTTCAGTGTACGTTCAGTGTAGATTCAGTATAGTCTGCGTGTAGATTCCGTTTAGGTTCGGTTAGGTCCAGGTTGGATTCAATTTAGGTTGAGGTTAGGTTTAGGTAGGCTGATGTTAGGTTCAGTTTAGGTTCGGGTTAGGTACATGTTAGATTCAGGTTAGTTTCAGTATAGCTTCAGGTTATGTTAGGTTATGTAAGGTTCAATTATGTTCGGTTAGGTTAGTTTTCGTTAGGTTATGTTAGGTTACGCTAGGTTCGGTCAGGTTCGTTCAGGTCCGGTCAGTATGTCAGGTTCAGTCAGGTTGGGTATGTATGTACAGGCCAGGTCAGGTCAGGTCATTTAAGCGTTCAAAAAGTTACTTTTTCACATATTTCACTACAAAGGATGATTTTAAAATTGTAGGAGTTGAGTAACACAACTCTCTTATAGCTTATGTTCATCCCAGGAATCTCCTGAACATTTTGGATGAAGTCCCATCACAATCGGATGAACGGTATGGCAGCGCACAAAATACGAACAAATAAACAAACAAACAAACAAAACATTCATTTTTATATATTAGATAAAATTCTGTTACCCTTACTATAATTGAATGATAGTAGGAATTATTTCTTTATTATTATATTCGTTATCTTTGTAATTTTATTATTTTTTGATATCTGATATATTTGACTTTATGAATTTAGATTTTATTATCTGTGTCATGGAATTAATCTTATTATAATACAGTAAAACTTGCTCAAAATTGAATCGCATGGGACCAATTTTTTCCACGATAAACAGAATTCCGCATTATAAAAAACTAAAACTTATAATATTCCTAGATTATATAGTACCTTATATGTATTTTGTACGGACCTTGGCTTAATTGTAGTTCCGCAGCCGTTGAAAACTGAAGAAGAGTATGTACGAGCGACTTCTACGGCAACGCGCGAAAAAAAACCGTCCCGTTTCGTCAGCGTTAAAAATTATCTTACACGTATTCTGAAATTAAAGTTTGCAGTTTCGATTTCCGCTTACTATCTACACTTTCGTCCTTAACCTTTCATTCCCCGCAAATTTCATTCTACTCTACATTGTGTCGTCTTTTAAAACTGTCCAGCCAACCTGAAGATGCCTTGAAATCGTCATTTCCTAGGGATTGAGCAATAGCTAGGGCTTGGACTTTAGAGCATGGGTTAGGAAATTTGAAGATGTATCTTCAATCACCTTCACTTTTTCGTTTAATGAGAATGATACATACGTTTTACTCACCTTTAAGCTTATTCCGTAAATTCAGAACGTTACTGTCAAAGATCGGTCTTAGAACTTGAACTAATTTAAGATTTTACAGTGCAATGGTTATTTGTAAAACAGGTATCTGTATTTCGCAAGACGGGTGTGCAGTGAGTCCGAAAGAAAATTTCAGGTACAGGTATAATGTCTATATCACTTTTTTTGGCCTAACTGTAATTCAATGAAGTGAAAACTAATTTAGATCACTGTCTGTGTGTTCGCTTTATAAATTCTTTTCTCATGAATTGGGTAGAAATATCCTTCGGTTTCCGCGTTGTACAGATTCCGTATTACATGTAAAATTACTATTATTTCGCAGGACCAATTAATTTGTTCACATTGGACAGATTTGCGCATTATTCACGTTCCGGATTAAACACGTTATATTGTATTTGATTTTTATTAAATAAATGAGAACTATTCCTGTATTTATTTTTATTTTCTGTACAATTATTCTGTTATAACAAACACACACACACACACTCATATATATATATATATATATATATATATATATATATATACCGTGTCCACAAATATAGTATCATACTTTAAACTATTACTACGTCGATTTGGAATAATCGCATCTAAATGAAATTGGTAACAACAAAAAGAGAAACTCAAAAAGGTTTGTACATATTAACAACGGAGAATAATAAACAATACAGAAACTAAACTAAATTTATTGATATTTTGTTGTGGTCGATATGGGTTCATTGTTGGATATTTAGCAGACTGGTTAAATGTGAATGTTTGCTGTGCTTTTGAAATTGTGTTATTAAAGAAGTTATGAAATAAGTTTGAGTTATGGTGAACCCCCAAGAACGTAGTTGTTTTGTTATGGAATATCACACCACGCAGAGACCGGTGCTGGTCTAGCGTGCTTTTAGGCGAAGGTTTCAACATCAGGCTCCTACACACAAGTCAATTTTAAAGTGGTACCGTGATTTTGTGGATCATGGCTGCATATGTATTGAAAGGAAAGGCAATTCAGGGAGACCATCTGTCGATACAGGAATATTATGGATCAAGTGCGGGAGGCATTTTTGCGTAGTCCGAAGATGTCTGTCCGTAGAGCTATTCAACAGTTAAACATCCCTAAATCCTCCGTATCTAAGATCCTACGTACACAACTGATCGTGCATAAGTTGAAACATAATGACCATGCAAAGCGATTAGATTTCTCTGACATTTAATGGCACTAATGGAGAATATTGAAGAACTGTCAGAAAAATCATTTTCAGTGATCAGGCAATTTCCCACGTTAGTGGTAAAGTGAACAGGCATAATGTTAGGATTCGGGGGAGTGAGAGTTCAAACACAATTGAGGAAGTTGAAAGTGACGCCCTTAAAGTGAATGTATTTTGTGCCGTATCGAAACGTAAAGTCTATGGCCCATTTTTCTTTCTAGAGGCCACTGTCAACGGTGTAAATTATCTTGATACGTTCACTGAATGATTATTTCCACAAATGGAACAATACGAAGGTAATGAATATATTTTCCAGCAAGATGGAGCACCTCTTCATTGGCATTTGCATGTTCGGGAGCATCTGAATAACCGGCTTCCAGGAAGATGAATTGGACATGCCGGAGATGAATTGGACGTGCCGGAGATGATGATAATGTTTTCTACAAGTGGCCACCCAGGTCACTTGACTTGAGTGGTCTGTGACTTCTTTTTATGGGGTTACATAAAGGATCGTGTCTATGAACCCCCATTGCCTCAAAACCTGCAAGTACTAGTCAATTTCTTCACATATGTTGGAGCGTGTGTGGCGTGAATGGGAATATCGCCACGATGTCTGTAGCGTCACTCGTGGGGGCCACATTCAATGTCTATGAGGTATAGCAAAAACGTTTTAAGTTTATTTTTTGATTGTCACCAATTTCGTCCAAAGCGATGTAGTAGTAGTTTAAAGTATGATACTATATTTATAGACACGGT
This sequence comes from Diploptera punctata, assembly GCA_030220185.1. Classification (NCBI taxonomy): domain Eukaryota; kingdom Metazoa; phylum Arthropoda; class Insecta; order Blattodea; family Blaberidae; genus Diploptera; species Diploptera punctata. The sequence goes on from JASPKZ010008305.1 coordinate 112,777, forward strand.
GTATATGTATAGTTTTTAAATATCGACTTATTTATTTATCTAATGGCTGGTATTGTAGTCATAAGACTACCAAACTACAAATAAAATAACATAATAACAAACAGTAAATAAACAGTTAACATAATATCAATTATGGTGGAGATTTGACATCTTCCTCCTAGCATCCCAGTAGCGTTTTACTTCTGTGTGTGACTGCAGGCCATGACATGTTATAAGGTGATGTCGATCCATATCTATGTTGTTGTTACATAGTACACAGGATGATGTTTGCATTATCCCAAGACGAAACATATGTTTTACCAGCAAGTCGTTGCCCGTTGGTAGGCGGAACAATGCAACTGCTTTTTCCAAGATAATTTCTTGTTTCTAAAAATGTTTTTCTCCAGGGTTTATTAGCTGTTCTGGAAGCTATTTCATTTTTGAGTTGTGCATTGTATAGTTATCTCATTGTAACTTTTGCAGTCTGGAATGCCATTGGTTTATGGTAGGTAAGTGGGAGCATGACTCCCTTCTTAGCCAAATAATCTGTTTGCTCGTTTCCATATGTAGAACAATGTCCAGGTATCCATTGTAGAGCTACTATTTTGTTGTGTCCTGCAAGTTCTTTCAGAAGATCTTGGCTATGTTTTATTTCTATAGAATAGGGCCGAAAAGTTTGAGTAAGTGATTGGATAGCCGCTCTGGAGTCTGATGGGCTGTAAGTTTTTGTAGTGCCACTTCAATTGCATGAACTTCTCCATCGTATGCTGTTGTGTTTTGCCCTACATCTTAACCCATCCTCAACCCCTTGTGACACCTCGGTCCCAGACTTGTCCTCCCTTATCTACTTCGCGATCACATATTCAAGTTCACGGACCAATAAAACCAACACTTCGGGAGAGAGTGTTGGGGTCGCAACTTCGTGGAAATTGCTGAGCTACATAGTCGTCAGGACGCTCAACTCTGACGACCCTACAATTGGTTCACGGACTCCATGAGCCTGGCAGGGAGGACTGCTTTGCTTGGGAACTTCGCAGATCCACCGACCATCTCCCTGCGCTACCTCCAGGGACACATCCTGAAGCCGTTGTGAGACCGCCGGCTAGGGCGTCGATTCCATCAATGCCCGCAGTGTGAGATTCTAGTACATCCAGGTACCCATCTCCTGGCGACCCTATAGTTGGTCCACGAGCCCTTAGATTGAGCCGCGCTACGCTGATCCGAGCCGTGCCCTGGTATGCCTTCCAGGGACGCATCCTGTCGCCGTTGAGGGCCGGCATGGAGTCCGCAAGCTCCAACAGGTAAGCATATAGTATGATAGGGTGCTCATCTCCTCCCGACCCCACTAATGGTTCAGGAGTCCATTGGATTTGGCAGGGAGGACTGACTTGCAGATCCACCGACCTTCCCCCTGTGCACCTCCCAAGGACGTGTTCTGTTGCTGAAGTGGGTTTTGCCTGAGTATTAGTACGTCAGGTCGCTCAATTCCTGACGACCTCACAGATTGTCGTCGAGTTAGTTTACGATCACAGCGGAGTCAGCGCCAATCCCACCAACAAAAACTGGGCCTTCTCCGTGCTACTCACATTCTAACCTGGTCAGTAATTCCGCTAGCATAACGTCTGGAATTTTCTTGTCCATCCCGTTCCCAAAACTAGGACTCCTCGTGATACCAGCACACTGAACAATGTAGGCAGCCAAGGTGCTCATCGCCACTGGTGCCCCCAGAGATGGGCCTCGGGTTCATTGAACCAAGGGAAGGGCGCTTCCAAACGCCAATCCCCCACCACGTCGCCACCGTGGTCGCGGACTTGACAGGGAGGATTGCCTACCAGATCCACCGACCGTTTCCTCACTACCCCACCGAGGGGACGCGTTTGCTGCTGAAGTGGACGCAGCACGAGCTAAACAGTACGCCAAGTCACTCGAGTCCTGACGACCTCACAAATGGACCGCGGGTCCGGTCTGGACTTATCCGGGATGAATGCAAGCAGACCACCAGCCGTTCCCCTATCTGCCGCCCGGGGAAGCGCCCTGTTGCTGTTGTGAGCACTGCATGGGGCCCGTGAAGCGGACCCCCAGGTGTTTTGCCCTACAGGGATATAAGAGAAGAGATTGCTGAAAACACCAGCTCCAGCATTCGTATGACTATAGTTATTTTAGATTCATCAGTACAGATATGTAGCCAGTCTGTTCTTGGGTATCTGGTGTCAATTGTCTCGAGGGCCATAAGCATTAAGATGTCCTTGTCAGTTTGGTATCTGGTGACAACTTCTTCGAGATCTATGGAAGATCTAACAGTAAAGATGTCAAAAGGATTTTGTAGTTGTAATAGTGGTTGGACAGATATTTGTAACTATAGTTCTGACTTTAGCCTAAGTACAGACTTGGATCAAACCTATCTGGGCTTTTAGGTGTCTTTCGTTGGAAGTGTAGTCACACCAAAATTCATCTGAATTTCTGATGAGTTTCTCGTAAAGAAGAAGCGCACATTTCTCAATTTGTTTTCTGATGGGCTTCATCTCTGTGAGGATCAGCATTGCATCCTTCGGCGTTTATTTAATTCCTCCTGTCAATATGGTGAGTGCTTGATTTTGGACCAACTCAAGCTTGTATATTGGATTTGTGATACATATATATATATATATGGATTTGTTTGTGTATGTGTTAATATTCTAGCGGTAGTAGTTTTTGTTTTTTAAATCAAACTCGGGATATAAAAATCAATTAAGGAAAGTAAGGCCGAGTTTGTTTACCAACAGATTTGGAAAAAATAGGAGTGGGAGTTAACCTGCAGAGAATAAAAAAAAATCACTCTAGCTGTTACAACTGTTTGTTTTTAGTAATGAAATTCGCATATGCTATTGAACTAAACCGAGAAAGACATTCTCGAAAAATCAGTGAAATCAGTGAAAGGAACTAATTGAAATCCGAAATTAAAAAGTCGTTCTAGTAGCAGCCATGTTTATTTTATCGCAATATAATTGCGTACCACAGAATTAATTTAACAAAAGAATAAACCACCGAACTCAGTCCATACTTTCGATTTACTGTAGAATTTGCTTCTTCACGCAATTCCTGTGTGACGGACTTAGGAACATATTGAAACCGGACACATTTGTATTAAAATAATGAAAAGAAAAAAACTCTTCAAGATACTTAATTTGTTTTAAATCAGCGAAGTGATGTTATTAACTATAATTTGTGCTCTAAATTTTTACTTTCGGAATTAAGTTGTGTGCAGTACCTAAATGGAGAACTTCGACTCAATCCGCTTCGCTTTCTGTAAAATTGGAAAAAAAGATAAAGCAATACTTTTTTGTTTCTTTGCTCAAATTATCAGTTTTTAGTGAATTCCGAAGCAATAAGAACGATTGAGGTTGTACCTATGGAAACATTTTTCAAAATGTTTTAGAAATCATCATCAAACCTACTTAAAATACAAAAAAAAATCACGCAGGAGTTGAGTAAACTAAGGGCGTCGAATTTATAGTCCGATTTTCTGATTTACGGAATACAGCCTATCTTTCTTTTGTTAATTAAATAGCATCTATCAGTTACGTTATGAGGAAGCGAACATGGCGACCTGTAGAATATTTGTTAACACTAGAAAGACTGATGGGTCATTTTAGGGATGAAACAGATATCCGGTTACTATCCGGTATCCGGCCTAACTGTAATATCAGGTCGGATACTGGATAATATGCTTGTATCCGCCCGGATACCGGATTTTGAAAAAAAAAGGAAATGTAAAATGTAGGTACTTTACTTAATCCACATAACAAAAATATAATCGCCATATTTTCATTTTACAACAATAAACAAATAGTATTCGTGTTGCACTAAGGGTAAATTATAGTAAATGAATACCAGTTTCTCTGCAGGGTGAGTCAGAAAACTATGTTTTATAAAAAAAGCATATGCATTTTACACCAATAAGCCTAAGAAAATATTCTTGAATAATATTTTTTTATATCCTGCAAGATGTTTTTGACGAATTTGGCATATGTATGCACCTACACATACTTACCTAACCATAACATCCAATTGATAAATAGATCGATCAATTTCATGAAGTAATTAAATCAAAAGAAAGAAAGAAAAGTTATCATAAGTAATGCCACGAAGTGACGAGAGAATTTATCTAGAGAATTTGGAAATCAAGAGTGCCATTTTTTAGGACTATTTAACGAATAAAATTAAGCTGTTTACTCACAAATCATTATTTAAATATAGTTATTTTAAAATATTTATATATTTAATGTAAACTGCGATGTTTGAAAACAAATGAGAAATATTTATTATGTTCCATTTGTTCATCACTGCAACCTGATCACATTATTTATTGCCAAAGGATCGCAATAATGTAAGAATGCACCCTAGTGGAGAACAATGAAACACATCAAACTGTTTATAACCAACATTATAGGTTATCAATTCATTTCTGATGTCCTATAATGTAAATAAGTCAATTTATTTTTTCTGGAACTTAAAATACCTGGGAAATAATATGTTTAAGGAAGTGCAAACAGTAGTTTCTTTTTTGTGGTGTAACCAATTGCTACAAATGTTATTCTATTATATCTCGCAAGCAGTATCTGGTCACATTCGTGCACTATATATACAATCTGGGAACGACTTGTGTTCTAGGATTCTTACATCTTAATATATAAATTATTTTATTCAATATATTTCTTAGAGAATTAGTCACTGCAAAATAATGCTCTGACCTATTCAGAATGTTAAAAAGGAGTTTGATTTTAATATGATAACATTAAACTGATAAAACCGATGTGAAAAATCACTGTGATTGGTTGTAAATCAAAATTCATTGAAATGTGATTGGTTGTAAATCAAAATTCATCGAAATATGATTGTCATTGACTCCCATTTGGGGCATGAGTTAAATAGTCAATAAAATTAAATATATGGTCACACAAAGAAATACATCATATAATGGAAATGGACAGCTAATGATAAATGAGGGAAATTTTGAAGAAGTAGCTGGATTCAAATACCTAGGAACAATAATCACAAATATAAATGAAATGTACAAAGACATTAAACATAGGCTCAAGTCTGGAAATGCGTGCTATTATGCATTACAGGGACTCCTGACGTCCCAACTCCTTAAAAAAACCTTAAACTGAAAATATATAAAACTGTTATTCTAGCAGTTATATTATATGGATGCGAAACATGGACTCTTTCTTAAGAGAGGAAAGGAGATTACGAGTATTTGAGAACAAAGTTCTTGGAACAAATTTTAGACCAAAGAGAGATGAACAGACAGGAGAATAGAGAAGACTACATAACAGTGAACTACGTGGTCTTTGTAAGAAGCCAGATATAATAAGAACAGTTAAGTCTCGTAGATTGTGACGGGCAGGACATGTGACATAAATGAAGAATGAAAGACGTGCATGGAAGCTTCTTGTAGGAAAACCAGAGGGAAAATATTTAGTTGGTAGACCACGAATGAGGTGGGAGAATAACATTAACTATGATTTGAGGAAAGCAGATTATACAGAGAACGATTGGAAAACATTAGCTCAGGATGATAGGGATTAATGGAGAGGTTATGTCAGCGCGACCATGAACCTATGGGTTCTATAGTGCCAGTGAGTTAGTTATTTTTGTTTGGTACATATTTACGCCTACCTGTTCTTTTTTTCTTAATTCACCGCTACTTTTTATAATAATCTCAAACTGCATGTTTTTAATGAGCTCAAATGATCGTGTTTGCAATGAATTCAACAAGGCAACGAAACACTTACTAACATAGCTAATGAACGAAAAGACCCGAATTCAGCCGAGTCCGCCCGTTCGTTATCCGGCGGTCGGATATCCCGCTATCAGGCTTCAAATTTGGCTGGATGTCCGGTATCCGGTATTCGGCCAAACATCTTTCTCTTTCATCCCTTGTCATTTTGACCCACATCGTTTCTATTTTTCTTACTCTGGCCGTAATAGTGTTTAGTTATAAAAGCTAGTTTATTAATTTTTTATAATTCCCAGTCATCTAATTGGATATATATTTTTAACAATGTACTAATAACACAATAGACGATTATTTTTTTTACCTTTAAAGACGGCTAGGACAATTTGACCCAAGTCATTATAACATTAATTTTTATTTTTTATTTATTACTTCCCTAAATTATTTTCAATTGTATATAAGTGTTATAACAATAGTTAACAATGCATGACACGTTGAAACATGTTGCCTCAACAATGCAAAATACGTAAATTTTCTGATTTTCTTTGTGTTGTAATGTGTCAAAGAAATGTTTTTATATTTCAGTTGAGAGTTGACAATCTCAGTGTCGAGTTGGACTTATACAGCTTACGTTATTATAAAATCTCACTGAATAATTAATTGTTTTATTATACCTAAAAGACAGTATTTGAGCACTGAATATGAGTTACTACAAGCATTGAGTTATATTGTTAGTGATGAATTCGGTTGTAGTGATAATGATGATTGAGAATACTATGTTGAAGATTTATATACTGAATGAAACTAGGTTTAGGGATTGCAATACAGAATCAAGCGGAGAAGAAACAAGTGAATCAGAATCAGTGATTTCAAATGTCAAAACCCCTGATAATGTAGTTATCACTCACGGTCACAGTCGAAGCCGTGATCGAGATCGCAGTTGAGGTCGCGGGAGACTCGTAAATCATACAAGGCCTAATTCTAGCCAAAACATTGACAGAGACCAACTTCAAGTTGAAAAGTTTTCTATAGGTAATGAGGAGCGTGCTGCTGATGGAACATGTCCCACACGGTCTAGGTACACACGCACCTGGCGACGCAGCAATCAGAATATTCTTCGGCAGAGCAATGGTCCAACTACTTTTTACGAAGGATCATGTGCTTAGCGCCTGGCATCTAATGAGCGTGCTGCTGATGGAACATGTCCCACACGGTCTAGGTACACACGCACCTGGCGACGCAGCAATCAGAATATTCTTCGGCAGAGCAATGGTCCAACTACTTTTTACGAAGGATCATGTGCTTAGCGCCTGGCATCTAATGAGCATGCTGCTGATGGAACATGTCCCACACGGTCTAGGTACACACGCACCTGGCGACGCAGCAATCAGAATATTCTTCGGCAGAGCAATGGTCCAACTACTTTTTACGAAGGATCATGTGCTTAGCGCCTGGCATCTAATGAGCGTGCTGCTGATGGAACATGTCCCACACGGTCTAGGTACACACGCACCTGGCGACGCAGCAATCAGAATATTCTTCGGCAGAGCAATGGTCCAACTACTTTTTACGAAGGATCATGTGCTTAGCGCCTGGCATCTAATGAGCGTGCTGCTGATGGAACATGTCCCACACGGTCTAGGTACACACGCACCTGGCGACGCAGCAATCAGAATATTCTTCGGCAGAGCAATGGTCCAACTACTTTTTACGAAGGATCATGTGCTTAGCGCCTGGCATCTAATGAGCGTGCTGCTGATGGAACATGTCCCACACGGTCTAGGTACACACGCACCTGGCGACGCAGCAATCAGAATATTCTTCGGCAGAGCAATGGTCCAACTACTTTTTACGAAGGATCATGTGCTTAGCGCCTGGCATCTAATGAGCGTGCTGCTGATGGAACATGTCCCACACGGTCTAGGTACACACGCACCTGGCGACGCAGCAATCAGAATATTCTTCGGCAGAGCAATGGTCCAACTACTTTTTACGAAGGATCATGTGCTTAGCGCCTGGCATCTAATGAGCGTGCTGCTGATGGAACATGTCCCACACGGTCTAGGTACACACGCACCTGGCGACGCAGGAATCAGAATATTCTTCGGCAGAGCAATGGTCCAACTACTTTTTACGAAGGATCATGTGCTTAGCGCCTGGCATCTAATGAGCGTGCTGCTGATGGAACATGTCCCACACGGTCTAGGTACACACGCACCTGGCGACGCAGCAATCAGAATATTCTTCGGCAGAGCAATGGTCCAACTACTTTTTACGAAGGATCATGTGCTTAGCGCCTGGCATCTAATGAGCGTGCTGCTGATGGAACATGTCCCACACGGTCTAGGTACACACGCACCTGGCGACGCAGCAATCAGAATATTCTTCGGCAGAGCAATGGTCCAACTACTTTTTACGAAGGATCATGTGCTTAGCGCCTGGCATCTAATGAGCGTGCTGCTGATGGAACATGTCCCACACGGTCTAGGTACACACGCACCTGGCGACGCAGCAATCAGAATATTCTTCGGCAGAGCAATGGTCCAACTACTTTTTACGAAGGATCATGTGCTTAGCGCCTGGCATCTAATGAGCGTGCTGCTGATGGAACATGTCCCACACGGTCTAGGTACACACGCACCTGGCGACGCAGCAATCAGAATATTCTTCGGCAGAGCAATGGTCCAACTACTTTTTACGAAGGATCATGTGCTTAGCGCCTGGCATCTAATGAGCGTGCTGCTGATGGAACATGTCCCACACGGTCTAGGTACACACGCACCTGGCGACGCAGCAATCAGAATATTCTTCGGCAGAGCAATGGTCCAACTACTTTTTACGAAGGATCATGTGCTTAGCGCCTGGCATCTAATGAGCGTGCTGCTGATGGAACATGTCCCACACGGTCTAGGTACACACGCACCTGGCGACGCAGCAATCAGAATATTCTTCGGCAGAGCAATGGTCCAACTACTTTTTACGAAGGATCATGTGCTTAGCGCCTGGCATCTAATGAGCGTGCTGCTGATGGAACATGTCCCACACGGTCTAGGTACACACGCACCTGGCGACGCAGCAATCAGAATATTCTTCGGCAGAGCAATGGTCCAACTACTTTTTACGAAGGATCATGTGCTTAGCGCCTGGCATCTAATGAGCGTGCTGCTGATGGAACATGTCCCACACGGTCTAGGTACACACGCACCTGGCGACGCAGGAATCAGAATATTCTTCGGCAGAGCAATGGTCCAACTACTTTTTACGAAGGATCATGTGCTTAGCGCCTGGCATCTAATGAGCGTGCTGCTGATGGAACATGTCCCACACGGTCTAGGTACACACGCACCTGGCGACGCAGCAATCAGAATATTCTTCGGCAGAGCAATGGTCCAACTACTTTTTACGAAGGATCATGTGCTTAGCGCCTGGCATCTAATGAGCGTGCTGCTGATGGAACATTTCCCACACGGTCTAGGTACACACGCACCTGGCGACGCAGCAATCAGAATATTCTTCGGCAGAGCAATGGTCCAACTACTTTTTACGAAGGATCATGTGCTTAGCGCCTGGCATCTAATGAGCGTGCTGCTGATGGAACATGTCCCACACGGTCTAGGTACACACGCACCTGGCGACGCAGCAATCAGAATATTCTTCGGCAGAGCAATGGTCCAACTACTTTTTACGAAGGATCATGTGCTTAGCGCCTGGCATCTAATGAGCGTGCTGCTGATGGAACATGTCCCACACGGTCTAGGTACACACGCACCTGGCGACGCAGCAATCAGAATATTCTTCGGCAGAGCAATGGTCCAACTACTTTTTACGAAGGATCATGTGCTTAGCGCCTGGCATCTAATGAGCGTGCTGCTGATGGAACATGTCCCACACGGTCTAGGTACACACGCACCTGGCGACGCAGCAATCAGAATATTCTTCGGCAGAGCAATGGTCCAACTACTTTTTACGAAGGATCATGTGCTTAGCGCCTGGCATCTAATGATAAGCGAGAATATTCTGAGGCATATCACACGATGTACATATGGGGAAGCTCACTTGAAAACAGGAGATCCAATATGGTCTACCACACTGGAAGAACTAGATGGCTTCTTAGCTATATTGTATGCACGTGGAACATATAGTACACGATCAATGAAGCTCACTTGAAAACAGGAGATCCAATATGGTCTACCACACTGGAAGAACTAGATGGCTTCTTAGCTATATTGTATGCACGTGGAACATATAGTACACGATCAATGAAGCTCACTTGAAAACAGGAGATCCAATATGGTCTACCACACTGGAAGAACTAGATGGCTTCTTAGCTATATTGTATGCACGTGGAACATATAGTACACGATCAATGAAGCTCACTTGAAAATAGGAGATCCAATATGGTCTACCACACTGGAAGAACTAGATGGCTTCTTAGCTATATTGTATGCACGTGGAACATATAGTACACGATCAATGAAGCTCACTTGAAAACAGGAGATCCAATATGGTCTACCACACTGGAAGAACTAGATGGCTTCTTAGCTATATTGTATGCACGTGGAACATATAGTACACGATCAATGAAGCTCACTTGAAAACAGGAGATCCAATATGGTCTACCACACTGGAAGAACTAGATGGCTTCTTAGCTATATTGTATGCACGTGGAACATATAGTACACGATCAATGAAGCTCACTTGAAAACAGGAGATCCAATATGGTCTACCACACTGGAAGAACTAGATGGCTTCTTAGCTATATTGTATGCACGTGGAACATATAGTACACGATCAATGAAGCTCACTTGAAAACAGGAGATCCAATATGGTCTACCACACTGGAAGAACTAGATGGCTTCTTAGCTATATTGTATGCACGTGGAACATATAGTACACGATCAATGAAGCTCACTTGAAAACAGGAGATCCAATATGGTCTACCACACTGGAAGAACTAGATGGCTTCTTAGCTATATTGTATGCACGTGGAACATATAGTACACGATCAATGAAGCTCACTTGAAAACAGGAGATCCAATATGGTCTACCACACTGGAAGAACTAGATGGCTTCTTAGCTATATTGTATGCACGTGGAACATATAGTACACGATCAATGAAGCTCACTTGAAAATAGGAGATCCAATATGGTCTACCACACTGGAAGAACTAGATGGCTTCTTAGCTATATTGTATGCACGTGGAACATATAGTACACGATCAATGAAGCTCACTTGAAAACAGGAGATCCAATATGGTCTACCACACTGGAAGAACTAGATGGCTTCTTAGCTATATTGTATGCACGTGGAACATATAGTACACGATCAATGAAGCTCACTTGAAAACAGGAGATCCAATATGGTCTACCACACTGGAAGAACTAGATGGCTTCTTAGCTATATTGTATGCACGTGGAACATATAGTACACGATCAATGAAGCTCACTTGAAAACAGGAGATCCAATATGGTCTACCACACTGGAAGAACTAGATGGCTTCTTAGCTATATTGTATGCACGTGGAACATATAGTACACGATCAATGAAGCTCACTTGAAAACAGGAGATCCAATATGGTCTACCACACTGGAAGAACTAGATGGCTTCTTAGCTATATTGTATGCACGTGGAACATATAGTACACGATCAATGAAGCTCACTTGAAAACAGGAGATCCAATATGGTCTACCACACTGGAAGAACTAGATGGCTTCTTAGCTATATTGTATGCACGTGGAACATATAGTACACGATCAATGAAGCTCACTTGAAAACAGGAGATCCAATATGGTCTACCACACTGGAAGAACTAGATGGCTTCTTAGCTATATTGTATGCACGTGGAACATATAGTACACGATCAATGAAGCTCACTTGAAAACAGGAGATCCAATATGGTCTACCACACTGGAAGAACTAGATGGCTTCTTAGCTATATTGTATGCACGTGGAACATATAGTACACGATCAATGAAGCTCACTTGAAAAACAGGAGATCCAATATGGTCTACCACACTGGAAGAACTAGATGGCTTCTTAGCTATATTGTATGCACGTGGAACATATAGTACACGATCAATGAAGCTCACTTGAAAACAGGAGATCCAATATGGTCTACCACACTGGAAGAACTAGATGGCTTCTTAGCTATATTGTATGCACGTGGAACATATAGTACACGATCAATGAAGCTCACTTGAAAACAGGAGATCCAATATGGTCTACCACACTGGAAGAACTAGATGGCTTCTTAGCTATATTGTATGCACGTGGAACATATAGTACACGATCAATGAAGCTCACTTGAAAACAGGAGATCCAATATGGTCTACCACACTGGAAGAACTAGATGGCTTCTTAGCTATATTGTATGCACGTGGAACATATAGTACACGATCAATGAAGCTCACTTGAAAACAGGAGATCCAATATGGTCTACCACACTGGAAGAACTAGATGGCTTCTTAGCTATATTGTATGCACGTGGAACATATAGTACACGATCAATGAAGCTCACTTGAAAACAGGAGATCCAATATGGTCTACCACACTGGAAGAACTAGATGGCTTCTTAGCTATATTGTATGCACGTGGAACATATAGTACACGATCAATGAAGCTCACTTGAAAACAGGAGATCCAATATGGTCTACCACACTGGAAGAACTAGATGGCTTCTTAGCTATATTGTATGCACGTGGAACATATAGTACACGATCAATGAAGCTCACTTGAAAACAGGAGATCCAATATGGTCTACCACACTGGAAGAACTAGATGGCTTCTTAGCTATATTGTATGCACGTGGAACATATAGTACACGATCAATGAAGCTCACTTGAAAACAGGAGATCCAATATGGTCTACCACACTGGAAGAACTAGATGGCTTCTTAGCTATATTGTATGCACGTGGAACATATAGTACACGATCAATGAAGCTCACTTGAAAACAGGAGATCCAATATGGTCTACCACACTGGAAGAACTAGATGGCTTCTTAGCTATATTGTATGCACGTGGAACATATAGTACACGATCAATGAAGCTCACTTGAAAACAGGAGATCCAATATGGTCTACCACACTGGAAGAACTAGATGGCTTCTTAGCTATATTGTATGCACGTGGAACATATAGTACACGATCAATGAAGCTCACTTGAAAACAGGAGATCCAATATGGTCTACCACACTGGAAGAACTAGATGGCTTCTTAGCTATATTGTATGCACGTGGAACATATAGTACACGATCAATGAAGCTCACTTGAAAACAGGAGATCCAATATGGTCTACCACACTGGAAGAACTAGATGGCTTCTTAGCTATATTGTATGCACGTGGAACATACAGTACACGATCAATGCCAACTAAGAGTCTCTGGAGTAAGATTTGGGGCACTATTTAGTGCTGAAACTATGATGAGACACAGATTTTCAGAAATAATGAAGACCTCAGATTTGACATCAGAACGATACGCAGGCAGCGCTTGATAAATATGCTCTTGCTTCTGAAATATGGAGTCCTTTCATACAAAATTGCAATATCTATTTCCAACCAGGTCCAAATCTTTCTGTTGATGAACAGCTGTTCCCTTTCAAATATAAGTGCCTATTTTTAAAGTACATTGACAACACTGACAATGATGATGCTCGATCAGTCAGTGAATCACTTAGTGAGAATATAGTTCTTCGTTTGATGATTCCATTCATGGGAAAAGATCTAAATGTAACAAGAGACAACTTTTTTTACGATATCAAAGCTTGCAGATAAACTGAAGACTAAATCAACACTTTTGGTTGGCACTTTGACCGTGTAAGGTGGGAGGTGCCTCCATCAGTAAAGGAACCGCATCGCACAACAGTGTTGTTCCAGAAAGATGCTTCTGATTCAACATTAACTGTATATCAAAGTAAGCCAAGAAAATATATACTAATTCTTAGCTCTATACACACAACCGTAGACATAGCCAACAATGAAAAGAAGACTCCTGAGACAGTAAGCTATTTACAACTCTACCAAATATGGAGTGGATATGACACGTCTCTACATAGTGAAATGTGGTTCTTGGAGATGGCCGGTACATGTACTGTATAACATACTTGATTTGGCAGCAATAAATGCATGGGTTATATATGTATACTCACAACAGGAAGAAGAATGAGCCGTCGAAATTTCATCCTAGAGTTGATCTTGGAACTTCGTGCTTCGTATGTAAAATCATGTACCTTCAAATGCACAAAGACTTATTATGATAAACGAGGAGACGAACCCAAAATATATGGAATCCCGAGTGAGATGCAAAATTTGGTAACTGTAAAGGAAATAAAACACGTGATGTCTGTACGGAATGCCAGAAATCTGTGTGTGGGAAATGCACGGCATGCACAAAATCATGGTGTTTAAAATGTGTTGAAAACTCGACCTACATAACTATTAATTCACTGTACCGTACACAGTCAACTTGAAACAAATATTTTGTTCTGTTTCTCCAAAAATATTTTATGTCAAGTTTGAAGCGAATTCTTAGTTTGTTACGTTTGTTTAAATATTCTAAATGCATTAAAATTAGTGGTTTATTTAGTACGCAATTCTTTACAAATAGCTAACTAACTGACAGTTTAGTCTTGTTAAACAAAGGTGAAACACAAAATATGAAAAACAGATAAAGCAACGGGTCAAAATGACCCACCCGTCCTGCTTTACGCAGTCCTTCTAGTATTAAGTTACGGCTTTCGTGTAAATTCAACTCCTAATGGCCGTACTTCTCTGATTTTTTCATAATATCTGGAAGATTCTTATCTTCACCTCATATTAATATAATAATTTAATTTAAATTCATTTGCGTTTTTATGATACTTATATTTTCATTGCGCAGCATATATTATATACTTTTACATGGAGATTTCATGGAAATATCTAGATACGCAGTTGTTCCGAACACCTGCGTGTTGCATCAGGCATTCTTTTGTTTGTGTTTAAACGCAAGTCACTTATTCATTTACTAAGCGTTTTCATTTGGATAAAGTTGGCAATATACGTTCTGTCTTTCTCATATAAGAGGCAGTAATTATTATAATTTTTTCTAATTCGACGATACTTGTAATAAAAGGCGGTCTTGTTCACTCATGGCTGCGAAACTTAAAACACCAACTTGCTAAGAAAGTTCTCGAAACACCGCCTCCGGCTTATATTACGCAGTAATTCATTTGTCCACTCAGAACGGGAGTAAATGTCGTGTGAGCAGGAACTCGGATCCTTTGTTTCTCCGTGATGTAGACATCACGTTATATTTCGGTTATAATTATTAGAAATTACTATAAAGTATAGTGCAAGTGCAATTTTACAACTGATTTAAACTTGCGGGAATATGAAACCTAAATTATATTGTCTGAAGTGCGTTTTGTTTGTTTTTTAATAATAAATATTTTTTTGTTTCTTCAATTCTGCTATGGATATTATTTTTTATATTGAACTCATTACGGTCCTCCTTGTCTCTTGTGATTTTATTTGATCTCTGAACTTAGATCTGCCCGTCCAATATCTTTCTTGTTTTATTTATATGGTATATAGGCCACAGAGTCTCATTGGAAAAAAAATAATATTGCGGATTGTAGAGCGATTTTTACGTTTTCGCCTCAGGTGAACCCCCAGTAGAAATGGTTTGATCGTGCTGGATAAATATCTGTACCTTGCTTCACAAAATGTATTGCTGTATGCTGATTTGGTTCCGAAGAAAATACGGCCGCTCGAGTTTAATATAGATGCACACACACAAACACACACACACGCACACACACACACACACATATATATATATATATATATATATATATATATATAGTCATGGTCATTTTCTGTGTCTCCTAAGTAGGATCGATTAGGATTTTAGAAATATTTCGAAACTGTTTTCATGATAACATGATAACAACCTCAATGCATAGTAATTCTGCCCGAGGGCAGTTCTTTCACTGCAATCGTAGCATTTTCATGCTATGCTTTGCAGTTTTACTAGGGAATTTTAGGTGTGGTAGCTTCCCGTTTCTTTCCACACCGGTGAAGGATGATGATGATGATGATGGCCGGATGATTTTCGGGGACCATTGGGCCCTAACCTTCCTGACATTTGTCTTACAGGTGAAGAAAAACCCCGACAAAAACCTGACCAGGAGCCTATCCCGACCGGGAATTGAACCCGAGCCCGCTGCGTGACAAGGTAGCACGCTACTTCGAGACTCTTCAATAGCTTCAATAGATATATTCTTTTGGAATTCCCTAAAAAAATTACTATGACAAAACTTTATATATTAGGATATTACGTATCTGTTGTCCACCGCTGTGGTCACGAGGTAGCGTGCTGCCTTGTCACGCAGCGGGCCCGGGTTCGATCCCCGGTCGGGGAAGTTTTCTGGGTGAAGTTATTATCGGGGTGTTTCCTCACCTTTAAGACAAATGTCGGGAAAACTTTAAGGCCCAAACGGTCCCCGAAGTCATATGGCCATCATCATCATCATCCTTATCATTATCATCATCACCATCATCCTTCACCGGTGTGGAAAGCAACGGGAAGCTACCACACCTACACAATTCCCTAGTAAAGCTGCAAGCTTTAGCATGAAAATGCTATGGTTGCAGTGAAGGACCTGCCTTCGGGCAGAATTACTATGGATGGATGTATCTGTTAATGCTCTAGCGGCAGATCTATTTTATTATTTTCGGAACAAAACTTTACAAATATCAATAAATAAAAAATAAGTAAGGTCTTGTTCGTTAACCAGCAAAATCTGAATATATTACGAATGGGAGTTAACTTGAAAAGAAAATTTTAAAACAACTCTAGCGATCGCAAATTTAGTTTTTCCGTAATGAAAGTCAGTCAGTATATGCATTGAAACAAAACGGGTAATGTATTCTCAAAAAAAAAAAAAAAGAAAAAGGAGTGAAATCTGATCACTAAAAGTGAGTGTTTACTTATAAGCCGAAATTTAAAAATCACTTTAGCGTTTTGTCCAAACGAAACGGCATATAACATTTGAATAAAAAAAGTAAGGCCGCTTTCGTTAGGCAGCAAAATCGGGCCATAAATTCTACATGCTGAGGAATTTGCTTAGTTTAAACAGTTTCTGCGATGTCGACTTTTTTATTACGTTTTTATAACACTTCAAAAATTAAACAGTTTGTATTAATGTTAATCATTCAGCGGAACAAGTCATTCACCGGACACACGGTATAAATTGCAAGCGTTAATCTATTAGAACATAGGTGATATGCATCTATTAACACAAAGGGTGACAGTTTTTCAACATTTATATTGCAAAATATCTCTCTATCTGTATCCATACATTACCACTTGTAGAAAGTACGTTCCCTTGCAGGAGTCATTTAACCATCCTAATTAGTTAAGCGTATTTTTCGCACAGATATCAGCAAGGGACAAATGGTAGTTAATCGCCACAAAGGGACACATCTAGTAGGCAACTAAGTTATTACTTGGATAGAAAAGGCCTTTTACATTTTGCTCAGAAGTGCTAATTTAGGTTTCAGATTATTTTAGGAGCCCGAAAATCTTCAAGATTCGGACCCACGGCTTGAAGTTCCTCCAAAAGGATTTATTCCTTGGATTTTTCATCCTAAGAATCTATCGACCCCGGCCGGGTTTGATCCTGAAACCCTCGGAATCAGAGGTAAGGAACCTAACCCCTGAACTTCCGAGGCCGATATTATAAATTGTATAAAATATTAAATTTTAATTTATTCACACTTATTCTATCGTATAAGTTTGATTATTTGTAAAACATAATTAATTGATTGTACTGACTACAATTGAAAATACTGCATTCTCATGATTATAGTTCAATATACACTAGTGTCCAAAATTAAAGCAACAAACTGAAATGTTTACTTTTTATCTTAATTGTGCCACAAAATATTACTGGCTCATACTAGAAGAATAGGACTAAACTCAGTAAACATTCTAACCTCATTTTTCACGAAATAACAGAAATAAAAATTATTTTCTTATTTTTAAAGTGATCTTACGTTCACACTCAGTATCGAGAAATGTGGTTACGAGTGCTCAATATGACGTGGTATCACCTCTGGCAGCAACACAGGCCTCACAACGACAGTGCATGCTGAAAAAGAGGTAATCAATCTGATTTTGAGGTATGAACGTCCATTCTTCCTGCAGAGCAACTCTCAAGTCCTCAAGAGTGATTGGTGGATGATGATCCCAAACATGCTCTATCGGATATAAGTCGGGAGACCAAGCAGGCCAATCCATTCGAGCAATGTCTTCAATTTACTGGAATTCATAAACCACCGCTACTCTGTGTGGACGAGCATTATCGTCCATCAGCAGGAAGTCTGGAGCCAAAATATCTCAAAACAAGCGTACATGAGGTAACAAGATCTCGTCACGATACCTGGCAGCGGTTAAACCTTGTCGGTGTATCGTACAACTTCCTGTAGAGGTGTTCGAGCAGTTATCATAATGCCTGCCCACACCATTATTGATCCACCTCCATATGAGTAGCTCTCCAGAATGTTTGATGGCCGAAATCGTGTTCCAGATTCTCTACAAATGCGAATCCGTCGAGAATCGCTCTGAAGACCGAATCTGGACTTATCTGTAAAGATGGCATTAGTCCACTGTTCGTCTATCCAACTGACATGTTGTTGGGTCCATTCTCTACGTCTTTTTTGTAATCACGTGTCAGGGGTACACATACAGCGGATCTCCGACAGTAAATATATCTCTCTTGAAGCCTTCTGTACACTGTTTGTCGCGATACAAATGTTCCAGTGGAAGCTGTGAGGTCAGATGCCAGTTGTTGTCTAGTGCAACACGGTTCCGTCTTGCCCTTATTGTCAAGTAACGATCCTCTCTTTGTGTGGTGACTCTTGGTCGTCCTTGCCCTGGTCTTCGGGTTACATTATCTACCTCTACAAACTGTTGCCATATCCAGGAATCAACAGAACGATACACATAGCCTAATGGCAATATCAGCTAGAGACTGTCCAGCTTAATTCCTCCAATGTCCTACAAAGCAGGGAGTCTGCCTGGCGTCTTCTCTGTGTCATACTGTACCTGAATGTTTATACAGTGGATGCTGAAGTGGGACTAAAGAGAGTAAACATAAAGTACCTTTTGATAGGTGCACTGACATTATCACTTCACTGATTCTACAAAGACAGGAATGCTATCTCACATAGAGGATATGATACATTTGATTACGTTCTACTGCCACTTGGTACTACTCTATTGTACATTGGACACAGGAAGGCGAAATTTCAGTTTGTTGCTTTAATTTTGGACACTAGTGTATTTTCTAAAATAGTATAGCCTTAGATACGGAATTTGTCCGGCTGCAGCTGTCAGAACCTAAGTCCTTATTGTGCTAGTTTCATGGAACGGTGTACACACGCGAACCGATTTGTCATGCAGAGAATAGTTGTCATAAATTTGCTTCCAATTATTTTCTATGTTGTACTCGCATGATCATATCATTACTTACTGCTTAGACAAATTCTCTCTCCGGAGATCGATTTAATTCCGTGTCTAAGTATGTATTATTCTAATCTTGATACAGTCTTTTGATATAATTTATATCAATTGGATGTACCCGCAAAACATTAATCTTCACCAATAATAATCGACCAAAAAAAGCGTTTTAAAACCCGAACCCTTTGTCTTAATAATAATGATAATAATAATAATAATAATAATAATAATAATAATAATAATAATAATAATAATAATAATAATAATAATAATAATAATAGTAAAACTGTCTTCTTCTTCTTCCTCTACGCATGAAAGCTGGCAGCTTGTTGCGTGTTCATTCACTACAGGTCCGGGGTATGGTGACGTCCTTCCATCGTAGTTGTGGTCGTCCTAAAGGCCTTTTCTGCTGAGGTGTCCAGTCACGTACTTTCTTCACTAATTCACTAATCTACTGTTCTCCATTCTATCTAAGTATCGTTTCAGTTTAGTCTTCTATCATTTATCCAGAGGTTTATAGGTTCAATTTCACATTCTTCTCTAATAACAGAGCTGCGAATTTTCTCTCTCAGCTATTTTCCTACGATTTTCCTTAAAACTTTCATTTCGGTTGTTTCATTGATTTGTTTTGTTTTTTGAGTTTCTGTTCGGCATTCACAACCATATGTTAGAACTGGTCTTATGACATATTTGTAAATTCTTACTTTTGTATCTATTCTAAAATTTTTATTTTTCCAAACAGTATTGTTTAAACATCCCAATATTTTGTTTGCATTATTTGCCTGATGGAGGATTTCATCTGTTATCTGTTGCTGCTATTAATTTCTACTCCTAAATATTTGAATTTCATGACCTGTTCTATACTTTTCCCTTCTATTTCAAATTTAACACGTCGTGGATCCTTGGATATTGCCATTGATTTGGTTTTATTTGCTGCAATGATTCTAAATTTGTGCAATAGCATTTGTAAATCATCTTCACTTTGTGCAATTACAACTGTGTCATCAGCATAGTTAATTATCTTCAGCTCTTTGTTACCTATTTTAATCCCATTTCTAACTTCAACTTTTAGTTCTTTGATGATTTCATCCATTATTAGTGTGAACAATATGGGACTTAATGAGTCTCCTTGTCGTATTCCTTGCTGGACTAAAATTTCTTTAGATTTACTGCTTCCATATTTGACAGTTGTACTGTTTCCTGAATAAATTTCTTTGATGATCGCGATGAGGTTTTTAGATTCATTATTTTATCTAATATGTTGAGTATGTCATTTAATCTTACCCGATCAAATGCTATTTCCAGATCCACAAAACATACGAAGACTTACTTACTTACTCACTGGCACTATTGAACCGTAGGTTCATAGCCGCGCGGACATAAGCTCTCCATACATCCCTATCCTGAGCTAGTGCTTTCCAATCATTCCCTGTATCATTTACTTCCCTCAAATCATAGTTAATATTATTTTCCCACCTCATTCTTGGTCTACCAACTGGGCGTTTTCCCTCTGGCTTTTCTACAAGAAGCTTCCATGCAAGTCTTTCATTCCCCATACGTGCAACATTTCCTACCCATCGCAGTCTACGAGACTTAACTGTTCTTATTATATCTGGCTTCCTATAAAGACCATATAGTTCATTGTTCAGTAGTCTTCTCCATTCACCTGTCTATTCATCTCTCTTTGGTCCAAACATTTTCCTAAGTACTTTATTCTCAAATACTTGTAATCTCCTTTCCTCCCTTAAAGTAAGAGTCCATGTTTCGCACCCATATAATATAACTGGTAGAATAATAGTTTTATATATTTTCAGTTTACCATTTTTTGAAAGGAGTTGGGACATCAAGAGTCTCTGCAATGCATAATAGCACGCATTTCCAGAATTGAGCCTATGTTTAATTTCTTTGTGCATCTCATTCCCATTTGTGTTTATTGTCCCTAAGTATTTGAATTCAGCCACTTCCTCAAAATTTCCCTCATTTGTCATTAGCTGTCCATTTCCATAATATATTTAGTTTTATTGATATTTACTTCCAGTCCTAATTTCTTAGTGTTACTCAATACTGTGTGCGTGTTGTCCTTTAGTATCTCCTCGCTATCGGCCAATAGTACTACATCATCAGCATAAACTAACAGCTTATTAAAACCATTGAGTTGTAAGCCTTCCTCATTCTCTAAAGATTTAATGGCATACTCTAGTACAAAATTAAATAGTAGAGACGATAGTGAATCTCCTTGCTTCAATCCATTCTGGATTTCAAAAGTGTCAACAAACTGTTTGCCTACACGCACCCTACTCTTTGTGCCATTTAGATACATTCGTATAAGTTTAACTAACATTTTAGGAATTCCGAACTCCAGCAGGATACTATATAACTTCTCCCGCTTAATTGAATCAAATGCTTTTTTGAAGCCTACATATAGTTGATGTACAGTACCATTATATTCCCATTTCTTTTCTAAAATCTGTCTTATACTAAAAATCTGATCTGTTGTAGACCTGTTTCTTCTAAATGCACATTGATGATCTCCTAGAATGTCATCAATATAGGGAGTAAGTCTGCTTACTAATATATTTGTTAGAATTTGTACGAAGTTGAAAGTAATGTGATGCCCCTGTAGTTGTTGCAATCAGTTTTATCTCCTTTCTTATAAATTGGTACCATAATTGATTCCTTCCATTCGTCTGGAAGAGCTTCTTTTTCCCAAATCATACTAAGCAACTAGCGTATCTTGTCCATCAATTTTCCTCCCCCTGATTTTATCAGTTCTGCTGGGATCTCGTCTGAACCTGATGCTTAATACATCTTCAATTTTTCAATCGCCATTTCAACCTCTAATGCACTTGGCTCTGCGACTAGCATTTCTGCTGTCTGTAAATTATCCTCCTCAATGTCCTGTTCTGTATGTACATTTAATTGCTGATTCAATTAACTTTTCCATCTATTTAATATACACTTGGAATCTGCAACCATATCCCCATTTTCATTCCTAATTATGTTTGTTCTATTCTGAAACCCTTTCTTCTCTATACTAATTCCCTGTTATAATTCTCTAATGTTCTTATTTTTTGCATTCATTTCAAATCATTAATCTTCTCTCTCTAATATTCCCTCTTTTTACTCTTTAGTAACTTAGTGGTTTCCCGTCTAATACTACCCAATTGATCTAAATTTACCTCATTTGGCTCGTGTAACCATTTCATTTTTGCTAGCTTTCTTTTCTTTACAATGTCGTCACATTCCTCATCAAACCATTTCTTGTTTTGCCTCTTTTATAAACAACCAGTGCTTTCTGATGCTGACAATTTAATAACATAGGAAGACTGGAATGTTAAATTCGATAGCTTTTCTGTAGTATTTTTTAATATAAAAATGGCATCTGTGCATGATCTTCCTTTTCGAAATCCTTGTTGTTCATCTAGTAGTGGTAATGTATTCGATAAATGATATGCTATAATTTTAGTTAAGAGTTTCAGTATTGTGCATAATAGATTGATGCCTCTGTAGTTTCTGGTTTGTTTTTATCTCACTTTTTCAAAATTGGGATTGTAATACTCTTTTTCCCCCTCCATGGTATCTTTACCTTGTCGTGGTGGAGTGGCTTGCGTGCTTAAATGATCCTGAGAGCTATGCCGGCGGTAGCATTGCTGCCGATAGGGTTACCCATGCCGGACTGGTCGAAGGTGATAAGCCAGACGAAAAAAGTACCTTGGGCGAAAGAGTGACGATCTTTCACCGTAAAAATACAACCGTCAAGAAATGCGGACATGGGTTCATCTGGGGTAAAATTTTCCGGAGGTAAAATAGTCCCCCATTCGGTTCTCCGGGCGGGGACTACTTCAGGGAACCCATGCCAAAGGCTCAAACACAGGGACATGTTCCTAGGAACATGGAATGTTAGGACTTTATACAATAGTGGGGCACTAGAGATATTAACGCGGGAACTAGATAAATCGCCCTTGGATATAGTCGCTTTACAGGAAGTTAGGTGGCCAGGAGAAGGTAGTCAGGAATCAGGAACCTTTGCATTATTCTATGGGGGTGCAGAAAGACCTGCATTTGGAACGGGTTTTTTAGTCAGGAGGAGGATCCTATCTGCTATCCGAGATATTAAGTTTGTTAATGATAGGATATCATACATAATTCTAAAAGGTAAACGACATGATTTTATAATTGTAAATGTACATGCCCCCACAGAAGACAAAGATGACACGATCAAGGATGAGTTCTATGAAGAATTAGAATGCTTATTTGATAGCCTTTCACGATATCATATGAAAATTGTCATAGGAGATTTTAATGCAAAGTGGGACGGGAAGATATATTCAAACCAACAATAGGCAAATTCAGTCTTCATGAAGATAGTAACGACAACGGGGTTAGATTAGTCACATTTGCCACATCAAAGAATCTGATTGTTAAGAGCACAACATTTCAGCATAAGGATATTCATAAATACACCTGGACGTCCCCAGATGGAGAAACTCGGAACCAGATAGATCATGTATTAGTGGATAAACGCTGGCACAGTAGCATCATTGATGTTAGATCAGTTAGAGGGACAGACTGCAATTCGGATCATCATCTGGTCAGAGTGAAAATCAGACAACGGCTATCGCTTATGAGAGGAACGAATGCTAAAGATGATTCTGTAAAATATGAATTAAAAAACTTGAGAAATGATGAAATGCGGCAAGAATACCAAATCAAAATTGCTAATAGATTTGAAATACTGGAATCTTCAGATGACAATGTGGCAAACAAAGAAGAACCTGATATAAATAAAGAATGGGAGGCTATAAGAGATACTATAAATTGTCAGCATCAGAAAGCATTGGTTGTTTAAAAAAGAGGCAAAACAAGAAATGGTTTGATGAGGAATGTGCCGACATTGTAAAGAAAAGAAAACTAGCAAAAATGAAATGGTTACACGAGCCAAATGAGGTAAATTTAGAGCAATTGGGTAGTATTAGACGGGAAACCACTAAGTTACTAAAGAGTAAAAAGAGGGAATATTTGAGAGAGAAGATTAATGATCTTGAAATGAATGCAAAAAATAGGAACATTAGAGAATTATATCAGGGAATTAGTATAGAGAAGAAAGGGTTTCAGGCTAGAACAAACATAATTCGAAATGAAAATGGGGATATGATTGCAGATTCTAGGAGTATATTAAATAGATGGAAAAGTTACTTTAATCAGCTATTAAATGTACATACAGAACAGGACATTGAGGAGGATAAGTTACAGACAGCAGAAATGCTAGTCGCAGAGCCAAGTGCATTAGAGGTTGAAATGGCGATTGAAAAATTGAAGATGTATAAAGCATCAGGTTCAGATGAGATCCCAGCAGAACTGATAAAATCAGGGGGAGAAAAATTGATGGACAAGATATGCTGGTTGCTTAGTATGATTTGGGAAAAAGAAGCTCTTCCAGATGAATGGAAGGAATCAATTATCGTACCAATTTATAAGAAAGGAGATAAAACTGATTGCAACAACTACAGGGGCATCTCATTACTTTCAACTTCATACAAAATTCTTACAAATATATTAGTAAGCAGACTTACTCCCTACATTGATGACATTCTAGGAGATCATCAATGTGCATTTAGAAGAAACAGGTCTACAACAGATCAGATTTTTAGTATAAGACAGATTTTAGAAAAGAAATGGGAATATAATGGCACTGTACATCAACTATATGTAGACTTCAAAAAAGCATATGATTCAATTAAGAGGGAGAAGTTATATAGTATCCTGCTGGAGTTCGGAATTCCTAAAAAGTTAGTTAGACTTATACGAATGTGTCTAAATGGCTCAACGAGTAGGGTGCGTGTAGGCAAACAGTTTTCAGACACTTTTGAAATCCAGAATGGGTTGAAGCAAGGAGATGCACTATCTCCTCTACTATTTAATTTTGTACTAGAGCATGCCATTAAATCTTTAGAGAATGAGGAAGGCTTACAACTGAATGGTATTAATAAGCTGTTAGTTTATGCTGATGATGTAGTACTATTGGCCGATAGCGAGGAGATACTAAAGGCCAACACACACACACTATTGAGTAACACTAAGAAATTAGGACTGGAAGTAAATATCAGTAAGACTAAATATGTGGTCACAGGTAGAAATTCAGTATATAATGGAGATGGACGGCTAATGACAAATGAGGGAAATTTTGAGGAAGTGGCTGAATTCAAATACCTAGGAACAATAATCACAAATAGGAATGATACGCACAAAGAAATTAAGCATAGGCTCAATTCTGGAAATGCATGCTATTATGCATTGCAGAGACTTTTGATGTCCCAACTCCTTTCAAAAAACGTTAAGCTGAAAATATATAAAACTATTATTCTACCAGTTATATTATATGGGTGCGAAACATGGACTCTTACTCTAAGGGAGGAAAGGAGATTACGAGTATTTGAGAATAAAGTTCTTAGGAAAATTTTTGGACCAAAGAGAGATGAACAGACAGGTGAATGGAGAAGACTACATAACAATGAACTACATGGTCTTTATAGGAAGCCAGATATAATAAGAACAGTTAAGTCTCGTAGACTGCGATGGGCAGGACATGTTGCACGTATGGGGAATGAAAGACGTGCATGGAAGCTTCTTGTAGGAAAGCCAGAGGGAAAACGCCCAGTTGGTAGACCAAGAATGAGGTGGGAGAACAACATTAACTATGATTTGAGGGAGGTAGATTATACAGGGAATGATTGGAAAGCATTAGCTCAGGATAGGGATGTATGGAGAGCTTATGTCTGCGCGGCCATGAACCTACGGGTTCGATAGTGCCAGTGAGTAAGTAAGTAAGTAAGTAAGTAATACTCTTTTTCCAATAATTGGGTATTATCCAACTATTGCATATGTTGTTGAATAAATTGTAAATTACGTCATGTAATTTTTCTCCTCCATATGTAATTCATTCATTCTGGATGTTATCTATACCCGCTGATTTTCTGTTTCTCAACTTTTTAACTTTTTTTTCAAATTCTTCCTTGCTTATCTGAAATGTGTCTTTATTTGTACTTTTCTCTAGATGTGGGTTCGCAGTATTTTCCCGTTCTGAGTAATATATTTAATGTAGTAATAAGAATCATATAAATATAAGGGTTTCTAAGACTATGGGCGCTTTGTCACTCCTAGTGTCCACTTAGGTATTTCAATCCAGTAAATCTTACAAATTGAGTGCTCTTGTTTTCATTCCTCTCAGCAAATTTTCCTTACACTTAGAATGATGATCCTCTCTTTGATCTACCTGGATGTTACTAATTGATCTTCGGTCATCTATCATCCCTCATTCTCATCAGTCGCCACAACTATCTTAACGATTTAGTTTTAATTCGTTCGATGATTGTTTTCTCTGCAAACAATGAATTTTTTCCATTCATTTTTGTCCATTTTCGATAATCACAACTTCTTCTCAAATAGCCCTTTTCCAGTGCCAATATTTTATTTTCATATTTTACACCCATATCAAATGGCTGTTTTACCATGTTTCTACCAAATCTTTCTTTTTAAATCTCTTCAGATATATATCGTAGAAAACTGAATATATGCATCCAATTATCTTTTTTCCCCGTTGTATTCAGTTGCATTATTACTTAAAGGAATTCCAAGATGTTACACTTGATTTTGTGGCATTCATTTAATTATTTCACTTATCTCAAGTACATTATTTGTATATCTATATAGTCAACTGACTATACACTTACTCTGTCTTTTTAAAATTATTTAAAACCCACAATTTATTATATATTTAATTATATGTGCGTAACATACTTTATTTAGTGTTTACCGCTGTGGTCTCGGGGTAGCGTTGCTGCATCTTAACTCAACGAGTCCAGATTCGATCCCAGGTTGGGACAAATTTCCTGTATAATGGATTTTTTGGGGTTTTTCCTAACCTATAAAACAAATTTCAGGAAACTTTAAGGTCCATCATTAATATATTCCCCATATGTAGTACGAATATGTGTGTTTTTGAATTGTGTGTTTCGTCTTAATGTTGTGTTGTCTCGGAGGAGACCCTGACATTGGCCTGATCTCTTATTCGGAGCGGCTCTCCATGTTCTTGTATGGTCTAAAAAGTATGTGTGAGATCCATAGGTAAAATCCCTCTCCCGAACGTTCGTGCATTGTAAATCCTGGGTGGCGTGTGGCACGTAAAAGTACGTATAAGGCGACAGATTAAACGGGTCATTCGAAATAAATGTTAAGTAATATGCACCTTGGACTAGTAACATCTAGTCAACAGAATAATTAAGTGAACACAGATAGGAGTCGTTAGTGTTAAAATCCCCATTCCTCCTTTTTTTTTATTCTTGTAACTCTTCCAATAAAAAATATAAATGGCGTAGGAGATAATAATAATAATAATAATAATAATAATAATAATAATAATAATAATAATAATAATAATAATAATAATAATTTTCAATAAAATATTTAAAATTATAGGGATAATAATAATAATAATAATAATAATATATAATAATAATATTAATAATAATAATAATCATCATCATTATCATCCATGCAAGTAGTGTGGCCTCTTACGGTCTCAAAGAGGAGTTTACCATCCAGCACTTTTTTTGGACGTCCCAGCGATCTTTTGCGTTGGGGGCAGTAACAAACACTGCTTTTGGAATTCTATGAGACGGCATTCGTTGAAGATGTGGGTGGTGGTGCATGGCCGTTCTTAGTTGGTGGAGCGATTTGTCTGGTTAATTCCGATAATAATAATAATAATAATAATAATAATAATAATAATAATAACAATAATAATAATAAAATAGTGATAGGCCTAGTATTAAAATTAAAAAAAAAACATGCTACACAATCGTGCACTCGGAAAGAGATCTTTGGATGTCCAAAGAAGAGATGGATTTAAAATTGAGATCGTAACAGGTCATCATGTCTTACACTTACATGGATGATGACGATAATGATAAAAGTAACGGTGATACTAATTATTATATACGACTAATGAAAATAGAAGTAAATTAAGAAAGTGAAACGCTAATCTGGATTGCACGAATAACAAAAGAATCCCAGCTCTGATGAATATCTACCATCCTAAAGAGAAAAGAAAATTTTGGCGCCCGAGGAAGAGATGGTCTTAAAACTGTGAAGCGAAATATGCAAGACCGCTTAATATGTGTTAGGATTTATATTATTATTGTTATTGTTATTATTATTATATTATTATTATTATTATTATTATCAACATCATCATTATTATTAGAAAGAACAAATAACTCACCCAGAAGAAACAGCTTGTGAAACTGTAAACAGAAGTCCCACAAACGTAAGATGACTCTTCGCCATTATTCTGATGATTGAAAATCAACATATATGGAAATAGAAATGAATCGCTTTATATATCCAAACTTCTTTCTTTCAAGTAGGAAGTTGATTGCTCTTCAGCCAATAAACGCTAAGAATGATCAATAATAACTAATAACCTCTTATCTTCCTTCTACATTTTTTTTCAATCCAAAGTCTCAAACTGATATTAAAATCACTTCAAATATAAGTGTTTTCGTCAATACTGGCTCAGATAAAACCTTGAAATTTGGTCATTTGCACTTATACAGTCAATATTCAAATTCAGAAGCGGCTTATACGATATTAAAATTGAATATACAATCTAAATTACATTCTCTAGCATTACTTTGAAAGTAGACTTAACTCTATTTTAACGCTAATTAGTTAATGTATTATCCTACATTCCCTCCATGGTATCTTTACCTTGTCGTGGTGGAGTGGCTTGCGTGCTTAAATGATCCTGAGAGCTATGCCGGCGGTAGCATTGCTACCGATAGGGTTACCCATGCCGGACTGGTCGAAGGTGATAAGCCAGACGAAAAAAGTACCTTGGTCGAAAGAGTGACGATCTTTCACCGTAAAAATACAACCGTCAAGAAATGCGGACATGGGTTCAACTGGGGTAAAATTTTCCGGAGGTCAAATAGTCCCCCATTCGGTTCTCCGGGCGGGGACTACTTCAGGGAACCCATGCCAAAGGCTCAAACACAGGGACATGTTCCTAGGAACATGGAATGTTAGGACTTTATACAATAGCGGGGCACTAGAGATATTAACGCGGGAATTAGATAAATCGCCCTTGGATATAGTCGCTTTACAGGAAGTTAGGTGGCCAGGAGAAGGTAGTCAGGAATCAGGAAGCTTTGCATTATACTATGGGGGTGCAGAAAGACCTGCATTTGGAACGGGTTTTTTAGTCAGAAGGAGGATCCTATCCGCTATCCGAGATATTAAGTTTGTTAGTGATAGGATATCATACATAATTCTAAAGGGTAAACGACATGATTTTATAATTGTAAATGTACATGCCCCCACAGAAGATAAAGATGACAAGATCAAGGATGAATTCTATGAAGAATTAGAATGCTTATTTGATAGCCTTTCACGATATCATATGAAAATTGTCTTAGGAGATTTTAATGCAAAAGTGGGGCGGGAAGATATATTCAAACCAACAATAGGCAAATTCAGTCTTCATGAAGATAGTAACGACAATGGGGTTAGATTAGTCACATTTGCCACATCAAAGAATCTCATTGTTAAGAGCACAACATTTCAGCATAAGGATATTCATAAATACACCTGGACGTCCCCAGATGGAGAAACTCGGAACCAGATAGATCATGTATTAGTGGATAAACGCTGGCACAGTAGCATCATCGATGTTAGATCAGTTAGAAGGACAGACTGCAATTCGGATCATCATCTGGTCAGAGTGAAAATCAGACAACGGCTATCGCTTATGAGAGGAACAAACGCTAAAGATGATTCTGTAAAATTTGAATTAAAAAACTTGAAAAATGATGAAATGCGGCAAGAATACCAAATCAAAATTGCTAATAGATTTGAAGTACTGGAATCTTCCGATGACAATGTGGCAAACGAAGAAGAAACTGATATAAATAAAGAATGGGAGGCTATAAGAGATACTATTAAATTGTCAGCATCAGAAAGCATTGGTTGTTTAAAAAAGAGGCAAAACAAGAAATGGTTTGATGAGGAATGTGCCGACATTGTAAAGAAAAGAAAGCTAGCAAAAATGAAATGGTTACACGAGCCAAATGAGGTAAATTTAGAGCAATTGGGTAGTATTAGACGGGAAACCACCAAGTTACTAAAGAGTAAAAAGAGGGAATATTTGAGAGAGAAGATTAATGATCTTGAAATGAATGCAAAAAATAGGAACATTAGAGAATTATATCAGGGAATTAGTATAGAGAAGAAAGGGTTTCAGGCTAGAACAAACATAATTCGGAATGAAAATGGGGATATGATTGCAGATTCCAGGAGTATATTAAATAGATGGAAAAGTTACTTTAATCAGCTATTAAATGTACATACAGAACAGGACATTGAGGAGGATAATTTACAGACAGCAGAAATGCTAGTCGCAGAGCCAAGTGCATTAGAGGTTGAAATGGCGATTGAAAAATTGAAGATGTATAAAGCATCAGGTTCAGATGAGATCCCAGCAGAACTGATAAAATCAGGGGGAGAAAAATTGATGGACAAGATACGCTGGTTGCTTAGTATGATTTGGGAAAAAGAAGCTCTTCCAGATGAATGGAAGGAATCAATTATCGTACCAATTTATAAGAAAGGAGATAAAACTGATTGCAACAACTACAGGGGCATCTCATTACTTTCAACTTCGTACAAAATTCTAACAAATATATTAGTAAGCAGACTTACTCCCTATATTGATGACATTCTAGGAGATCATCAATGTGCATTTAGAAGAAACAGGTCTACAACAGATCAGATTTTTAGTATAAGACAGATTTTAGAAAAGAAATGGGAATATAATGGTACTGTACATCAACTATATGTAGACTTCAAAAAAGCATATGATTCAATTAAGAGGGAGAAGTTATATAGTATCCTGCTGGAGTTCGGAATTCCTAAAAAGTTAGTTAGACTTATACGAATGTGTCTAAATGGCACAAAGAGTAGGGTGCGTGTAGGCAAACAGTTTTCGGACACTTTTGAAATCCAGAATGGGTTGAAGCAAGGAGATGCACTATCTCCTCTACTATTTAATTTTGTACTAGAGCATGCCATTAAATCTTTAGAGAATGAGGAAGGCTTACAACTCAATGGTATTAATAAGCTGTTAGTTTATGCTGATGATGTAGTATTATTGGCCGATAGCGAGGAGATACTAAAGGACAACACGCACACACTATTGAGTAACACTAAGAAATTAGGACTGGAAGTAAATATCAATAAAACTAAATATATGGTCACACGTAGAAATTCATTATATAATGGAAATGGACAGCTAATGACAAATGAGGGAAATTTTGAGGAAGTGGCTGAATTCAAATACCTAGGAACAATAATCACAAATAGGAATGAGATGCACAAAGAAATTAAACATAGGCTCAATTCTGGAAATGCATGCTATTATGCATTGCAGAGACTCTTGATGTCCCAACTCCTTTCAAAAAACGTTAAACTGAAAATATATAAAACTATTATTCTACCAGTTATATTATATGGGTGCGAAACATGGACTCTTACTTTAAGGGAGGAAAGGAGATTACAAGTATTTGAGAATAAAGTACTTAGGAAAATTTTTGGACCAAAGAGAGATGAACAGACAGGTGAATGGAGAAGACTACATAACAATGAACTACATGGTCTTTATAGGAAGCCAGATATAATAAGAACAGTTAAGTCTCGTAGACTGCGATGGGCAGGACATGTTGCACGTATGGGGAATGAAAGACTTGCATGGAAGCTTCTTGTAGGAAAGCCAGAGGGAAAACGCCCAGTTGGTAGACCAAGAATGAGGTGGGAGAATAACATTAACTATGATTTGAGGGAAGTAGATTATACAGGGAATGATTGGAAAGCATTAGCTCAGGATAGGGATGTATGGAGAGCTTATGTCCGTGCGGCCATGAACCTACGGGTTCGATAGTGCCAGTGAGTAAGTAAGTAAGTATTACGATAGTGTGGTGTAAGGCTATTTATAATTAGTGCAAATTTTTTTTTTTGGAAAATTATATAAACAATATATTATATTGTTTATTACCTTTTGTTTTTAAACAATATATTGGACCTAGGTTTTAATTGTTGGTGGCGTGAAAGTGAATAATAATGAAGGGTTGGTATGGACGTTAGTAGATTCTTGGCTAATGGCTATCACGAGGCCTAGCATTGAAATTTCATGAAGGCCTAGTAATGGATTTTCACGAAGGTAGGCTTTCATGGAGGCATTATATTGGACTTAAGAAGGCCTGAATTTGGGTTTTCGTGATAGCCTTAAATTGTATTTATGAATGAATTGGTATATTGTGGTGACTTACCAACACCTAGAGTTGCAGTTTGATCGAGGACTTTGATTGGAATTAGAAAAGCCTTAGATTGAGCTTGTGAAACCCTGGTGTTGGGCTTTCTTGGTGGCCTTAGACTGAATGAAAGCTTGTCATTGGGTTTTCATGGAGGTCTGACCTTGGATTTTCATGGAAATCTTACATTGGGTTTCAGTAATTAGACCTACATATGTTTGGAAGTATTTGTGCTGCATATTTGTCAACTTCAAAGAGAGTCTGGGATAATATAAATAATTGATAAACAGCATGGAACTAAAATAGATATGTATTTCAACATAAATAAAGTCATAAGTTATAAATAATTAAAAAAAGTTAATAAATGGCTGTGAGAAATAAAAT
This sequence comes from Diploptera punctata, assembly GCA_030220185.1. Taxonomy (NCBI): domain Eukaryota; kingdom Metazoa; phylum Arthropoda; class Insecta; order Blattodea; family Blaberidae; genus Diploptera; species Diploptera punctata. The sequence continues at coordinate 145,724 of JASPKZ010008305.1, forward strand.
AATCCAACAAAGGTAACAAAATAAATAATTCTGGTGAACAAGACTTCTTCCTATGAATATATAATAATACATAACATAATTAATGCTTGCATACCATTCCACAGTCATAGTTGCATTAATGGCTGCAGAATTAATGCGCAGACAGAAGAGGGGGGTGGTTGCGTTCAGGAAAGAAAGCAAAGAAAGGAGGCACAGATACATAAGCGAAACACTAGATATGACAGTGCAACACAGAGGAATTACTCTACCACAGTTCAGTATTAAGAAAAGTGAGAAAGGAATTTATTTAGAAACTATACAAAACTACAGTCCTACCTACATTTATATACGTACCAGAAAACTGGATTTTAATTATGGGTCAGAGGAATGTAATCGAAGCAGGAGATATGTAATTGTTTAAAATTCTGACAGGATACACTCTCCTTGACCACAAAACAAATGTCTATTCGTCAAGAATTAAACATCTCAACTGTAGGTGCGTAGCGTTCATATCGGCGCTGGAAGCACCGCTTTCGTATCAATAGATGCAAACCATACCGTACTTTCTATATAAATACAATAAAAAATCTCCTCGTTACTTAAGTACACATTATTCAACTGAATTCATTCGTGAGGGGCTTCATATAATTATATCAACTGTTAGGATTTCCACTTCTTTAATCTCCATGCCTCTGGTCAGTCTTTCATCTGCAGAGCGTCAGGAATACGTCTTCGGTGCACTGCGCATGCATGACTGGACACTCTGGCTACATTTCACTACAATGTCTCCTCTCTCCGCAACGCCCCGTGCCAATGTTCTACGCCTGTGGCAAGAAACTTTTTTTTTTTGCGTTTTGTTTTATTTTACAAATTAATCGGAAATTATTTACAATAATTTTTTGTTTACTGTGTTTTTCATGTTTCAACCCATAATATTAATTAAAAATAACACCAGTTTTATTATTTCTAAGAGAAATAATAAGTTTTAAAAAGTGAAGAACTTGAACATGCTTTGTGATGTTTTGACTACATTGTATCTACCAATACCTCTCGTAATTGATTGTTTATTATTAGTATTTATTTATTTCATATTTGTTACTATTAGACTAGAATAGTATTGCATTAATTTAATTCCAGTTAGATTATTTTAAATACTCTATTATATTTTCTAGCAGTTTTGTAGCTGTTAGGTTGGCACAATTGTCCCCAACGATGAACAAAGCAGGTCGGAAGACCTCGAATACAATGATACTTACAAACTTGCCCTCTCTGCTCAGCACATGGAATACCATTGCCATTATATCTGTCTACTCACCACACCCTCATTCCTTAAAAATAGTTCATGTGAATGCACGATGCTTGCTGAGTTATTTCCATGAGTTCTTTGATATTTTTGCACATCTTTCCTTACATTGCATCATTGTTTCTGAAACATGGTTAAAACCCTTCCTTCCTTCAAACTTAGTTCAAATTACTGGCTATTTTTACTGCATGTAGACCGGACAGGCAAAGGAGGTGGTGGAGTTGCTGTTTATGTACAAATCAAAATTATCTCTCATAGCCCAAATGAATACTCAACTAAACCTGAATTTATTTTTATTTAACTGTTTGCCTTGTATTGCAAATGTCTTATCTTTATAGTATACAAACCTCCAAAAACGAATTATTTGTGAGATTTCGAAACTCCCTTACTAACATTATTGCCATATTATGAACACGTTATTTTTATGGGAGACTTTAATACAAATATATGACGACGCAAATAAATGACTCCGCAGAACTTGAGACAATGTTTCAGTGTTGTAGTATGAACGTTTTACCTCTAAACCCCACACACCATACTTCAATATCTGACACACTACTTGACATAATTATAACCAACAACCCGGACAGGATCCTAACTCACGGCCAGATACCGGTATCAGGTCTTTCTGCTTACGATGCGATTTATATTGCCTATGCTTTACAGATACCCAAATTAAAACCAAAGATAATAACATACAGAGAGACTTGAAACACATAGATGAGGAAGCACTACTTCAGGACGCCCTACAGGTAGACTAGAATTTCATCTGGGGCTTAACGTCTATAGATGAAAAAGTGGAAACTTTTAACATTAATATTTTGCAGTTATATAACCGACATGCACCTCTCAAAACAAAGAGAGCTACAGGACCTTCTGCATCCTGATGATACCCGAAATAAGAAACCTAATGACTGATAGAGACTTAGCCTATTGTACTTACTTACGCACCAAATGTGATTTTAACCTAAATGAATACAAGCGTACAAGGAAGAACACAAATCAATTAATAAAAATGCTTAACTAAGACATATATATATATATATATATATATATATATATATACTAATTAACCCCGGTATTACACTCTCAGAATTGTGGAAAAATCTTAATACAACGGGCCTTGGGAAATAATTACAACAGACAAATGACAGCCGGACTAGAACATCAGAACGAATACTTTAAGCATAAGACAGGTAACACTATTACGATAGACTACTCTGACAATAGGTCGACTAAACTTGCTCCCACACGAGATAATTTTTCTTTCTTTACATAAATACTGACGACGTAAAGAAAGCATTTCGGGGAATTAAATTTAAAGCCATAGGTGAAGACTGCATCAACCCTATTCTTGTTAACAACATTTTGGCATTATCTCACCAACTTTGACTCACATATTTAATGCTTCTGTCATGATTGCAACTTACCCTGCCATATGGAAGAAAGCACATATGCGTCCTGTCCCCAAAGTAAACACATCCTCTTCCTCTCAACATTGTAGATCTATCAGCAATTTACCTACCATATCAAGAGCACTGGAACGGATTATAAATAAACAACTAATCGACTATCTAAGTGAATATGAACTTCTTGACACTTAATCAGGATTTCGGGCTGGTTACAGCACGGCATCCGCATTACTTAACGTTACTGAGGACATGCGTGAGACTATGGATCAGAGTAAAATGACAATCTTAACTCCAATCGACTTTTCCAGAGCTTTTGACACGGTTAATGCAAACATTTTATTGTCAAAATAACTATTTTTTCTGGAAATTTGATTCGGTGGTTTCACTCCTACCTTAATAGCCTCCAACAACGCGTTGTTGTAGGCAATTGTTTTCCTTCTTGGAGGTCAGTGGAGTGCGGAGTACCACAGCGATCACTATTAGCTCCAATTTTATTTTCTATATACATCAACGACATAAGTGACTGCATTAAACATTTCAAATATCATATCAACGCTGATGATTTATAACTTTATATACATACTAGACCAGAACTCATTAGCGATACAATTAAACAATTTAATGAAGACATTCACTCCATAGCAATAAACAGCCCTTATTATAAATCTTGAGAAGTCACAAGCAATTGTCATCGACCATCAAAGTCTATTACAAAAAATTGATTATCCATCGATAATTTTTGTAAATACAAATCAAACTGAAAATCCATTTAGACTTTCTGTGAAAAATCTTGATGTATATTTCGACCAAAATCTTGGTAGGTACATGTAAGAGAAATTTGCAGAAAAATATATTCAATCTTACACTCCTTAAAACATTTGAAACATTTCGTTCCTTCGTCATTGAAAAAAGTGCTTGTCTCAACATTCGGACAAAGACTGCAAAGACTTCATAATACTTATGCACGTTATATATGCAACCTCCATAAATCAGACCACATAACTCCAGTATTTGAAATGTTGTCTTGGTTCCGATTGGAAGACAGGCGAAAAATGCATTGCCTCTACTTCTTATACAACACTTTGTCCACCTCATCACCCATTTATATTTCTACTCGCTTCCATTCGTTACCCTCCCACCATAACATAAACACACGATCGAGAGAAAATTTAACTCTAGCTGTTCCTCTACATCGAACACCTCACTATTCTCCATCCCTTCCTTGTTTCAGCCATCCGACTCTGTAGTTCCTTCCCCTCGTATATCAAGGACTGCCAGACTCAAAAACAATTCAAAACAAAACTCACTTCATATTTGCTTAGGCAATGTAATAATAACCGTGTTTTATGTTTTCCTTTATTATTTCTTTATATTCTAATTTTTTACGAAGCCAATTACTTGAACTAATAATAGGTTATTATTATTACTATATTTTTCTTTCTTTCCCTTGTCAACTTTATATTGTGTAGCCTGTATCTATTATGTATCATTGATCAACATGTAGACAATTCATAATAGTTATATGTATAATGTAACCCTGGTGAAGTGGAAGAGAAGACCTTACGGTCTTAATTTCTTCAGATTAAATAAATAAATAGTTCTAAGAACTACGTGGCGCGATAACAATGCGCGAATTAAACTCTGACCAGCCAAGAACCTCATCTGCTTGCAATGGATTATTGAATGAAAGTAGTTCATATATGTATGCGTAATTGAACAATTAAAAATAAACCAGTAATGCGCCAATTTAATTCAAGGGGGTGCATAATACGTCTGCCTAAAAACAATTTTGTTGGAGTAGTTTTTGTTGACTCGTGGACAGCATCATTACATCGCAAGGCAAACAATGTTGATTCCAAACGTAAGACCCGTCTTCATCGAGCGCAAAAACTTCTCACAAAGATTAGGTTTTGGATAATGGGGGGGAAGTAGTAATATAACGAACACCACAATCGAAACACATATTCTTAAACATGTGAGAAGTAAACACTTTAGAATTATCCGACACAATTGATTCAGGGACACCAAGTTCGGAAAGAAATTCCTGGTGAAGAATTCTTCAACGACATTAGACTTCAAAGATCTCACAGGGTGAAGCCCAATATACTTAGAGAACCCACTACAACCGCTAGAACAGCAACATTACCTCGTTTAGAGCGAGTTAGAGGACCAAAAAAATCGATAAAGAGTCTTTGCATAGGAGCTATGGAAGGCTCTGCAGAATGAAAACCTACTTTGTATTACAGGCGGGCTTAGCTCGTTGGCAATCGACGCAGTTAAAGATATATATATACGAACATCATCACCCATACGAGGCCAGTAATACTGTCTATTAAGCATGCCAAGAGGTGAATCATGATAATACTTAAGCAAGATAGGTCGCAATACCACAGGGACGAAAACACGATTCTTCTACAGTCATTATCTTCTTGTTGATACAATTTAAGGTCTCTAAATGATACAGGGAAGTTCAATAGAAGACTGACTTGAGGAGGTTCTGAAATATCTTCTTCTTAAAACAATCGCGACAGACCATCCGTTACGGCGTTCTCTGATCCTCTAACATGAACTATGTCAAAGTTGAAAGCAGAAAGACGCACAACCCACGTACCAATTCTACTAAGCGTGCCACCATTCTTCCGTAACCAAGATACTGCTTGATTATCCGAATGAACCACAAAACGGCTGTGTTCCAGAAAGGTACGTTAATTTTCGCAACCGAAAACAATAGCTAGAATTTCTCTCTCATATTTATATACTATACTTAATCTCGGCTTCATTCAATGTGCGGCTAGCGTACCCCACAGGCGCTAAGTTGCCGTCAATTTCTTGGTTAAGAACCGCACCTAATGCTCTGTCACTGGCGTCGCACTGGAGAATAAATCTCTTATTAAAATCAGGGACCTGCAAAGTAGGAGCCTCGCAAAGAGTTAATTTGAAGTGTTGAAACGATGCTTCACATTCCTGACTCCACAAGAATTTAGTTTTCTTCATCTTTAAATTATTCAAAGGAATGGCAATCTGAGAGAAGTTAGGAATAAATCTGGCATAAAAGCCTACCATTTGCATGAAACTTTTAACACCTTTTGAATTCTTAGGTGTAGGGAGATTCTTAATGGCTTCAACTCTCTCTGGATTTACTCGGATACCTTCGGCCGATAACAAGTGGCCCAAGAATTTAATCTTAGAACAACCCAAAGTGATCTTTTCAGGATTAACAGTAAACCGTTATTACTGAATCGTTTGAAAACTTCTCTTAAATGAGTGAGATGTTGCTTCATGTCAGAAGAATAGACTATGGGATCATCACAGTACTGGAAGACATACTTGTACTTAAGGTCTCCAAATACTTTGTCTAACTCACGACTGAATATTTGACTACCTACGCTCAAACCCATGGGCAGCATATTGAATTCAAACAGACCATTAGGAGTTATGATAGCATTGTATTCTCTGTTGGACGGAGTCGACGGTATTTGGAAGAAGGCGGAATGTAAATAAATTAGAGAAAATACCGTACCTCCATGAAATATTTGAAAAGCAGCCTCAAGAGTAGGTAATGGAAAACAATCAAATACCACTTTCTTGTTAAGCTTCCTATAGTCGACAACTAACCTATGACCTCCACTAGGTTTTGGAACAAGAAAAACAGGGCTCCCATAACTTGGGCGGCTAGGTCTGATGACACCTTGTTGCATTAACTTGTGAATTTCGCTTTGCAATAATTGTAACTTGGGAGGAGAAAACTGGAAGGGTGGAGACCGTACAGGGACTTTATCCAATAATTCCAATTCACAGAAACTATATTTTGCTCTTCCCAACTGATTACTAAATAATCCAGGAAATTCCTTCACCAATTTAGATAATTCCTCATCTTACATGAAACCATTAAGAGACATAATGCAACGTTGTTTCGAAGGATTCTTATCATACGCATGTCCGTACACACAGGGATGTACATTAAACGGCAGAGAAACGTCTCGCGCAAACTTGAAATTACAAACTTTATTTTGGAAATCGATTTTCCTGCCGGATCTCGACATAAAATCGAAGCCCAGAATAATAGGGACGGGTGAATCCGGGGCCACATAAAACAGCTGGTTCCACTACAATTTACTTATTTTCAAATGCAAGCGAACCATTTCATTCACAGAGAAGATTTGATTGTTGACTGACTTACACATGAAAGTGGTTTTCTTCAAAAGTTTCTTGGGCAGTGCGGAGACGAAATCCTCCCGCACAAGGGAAATAGACGCGCCACTATCTAGTAATCCATTTAATTTCTGGTGGAAAATTTCCACAGATAATGAGGCAAGTTTGCGGTATAAGATGCATGTTTATTATTTGCAGAAGGAAAAATTATTTTGTTCGTTTGAATTCTTGTCTTATATTTTTGGGAAGACATAGCCATTACATTGACATGCGGAGTAACTAAGTTCTTAGATCGACGCTCTCTAGAAAAATGTCCAAAGCGATGGCATTTCCAACATTGGATCTTACTTCTCGACTGTGAGGAATTTTTAAGTGAAGAACGATTCCTAGGAACATTTGCTTTACTTGAATTTCTAGCAATATGTTCCTCGCTAAAGTTTCCTTGCTTTTCGGCGATTTCAAAATTAGCTACCTCTCTTGCCAAGACATACATATCTGCCACATTTTTAAGTTTTGTAGCGACGATCAAATGCTGTCTAATGGCTGGAGACGTATTTTGAATGATTATATCTATTAAATTTTCTTCCGAAAGCTGAGGATTTAATATTAATGAAGCTCCTTGAATTTCAGAAATAGACTCCAATAAAGATTCCTTGGGAAGTTGGAATAGACGAGAAATAAATTTAATCCTGTAATCTTCCAACAATCTGGAAGGTAATAGCGAATATTTCACGTGTTCCAAACTGTCGATTCAAGTTAAATGTAATTTCACAATGTTATTCCATACTTTCAATAAGATTCCTCCAAAACAACTCAAAATAGAATTGACGAAATATTCATCTTTAACCAAGTTTAGTTAAAAAATCGAAATGAGATTTATTAGGAACAAAACCAACAATTCTTTATCACTTCCATCACAAGGATCGACTTTCCTAATTAATTCACGGAAAATTCTTTGGTTATTTTCTTCCATGTCAGAAGAAAAAGCAGGAATAATCCCGGTAGGAAAATCACTAATAGAAGCAACTCTACGACCGGCGAGATTTATATTCCGTACTTTAGAATTATCTTCACTAATGGAATGATCTACTATGAACTTTCGCTTAATCAGTACTTGTTCATAAGGAGGTAGATTATTCAAATGAATCTTAAGTCTCTGACGTAATATGTTTACATCTTTTTCAGTATCAAGCTCAATTCACGAATCAAGATGTCTTTTGAGAAAACATTGATCCAACTGGGCATGTTTACAAAATACAACAGATACCAGAGTAAACAAAACAACTTAAACGACTGTAAGAGAACGTAATTTGTTACACATAAATTACACAGTATTTAATAAAGCAGGAGAGATGAATCAATTTGTTTACACAATACAACTCAAGTACGTAAATAAACACTTCTTCAATTACTTTTACGTAGATAATAAATCGCAAAAGCAAACAATTATCCACGGAGTAATTTCTCTGAAATATATGGATGTCGAAGATTTTACAATTCAAAAAACTACTTAAGACCATAGAGTATCTTACACGTTCTAACATTCCTTATTCCGGCACTTGTATCCAGAACCAATACTTCTCCACTGGGATTTGAACCCAGAACCAACGTTATGCACTGGGACTTGAACCTAAAAGCACGTTTCCACACAGGGATTTAACTTCAGAACCCACAATCTGCTATCAATACTCGAATCCAGAACAAATATTCTACACTAGGACTCAAATTAAAAAAATTCAGAACTGCTACTATTTTACACCGAAACTCTCTCTGGCCAAAAATAAATAAAACCGACGATCTTCTACCATTTTTGTAGGTCTGCCCATACTTTTTATTACAATTTTGTAGTCCCCAATTCATAAACATCAGTGCTATTTACTTATCTTTGGCCGGGCCCATCAGAGGCAAAGATTGATTCATCTTTCCTATGTTGCATGTTTAACATTTATTAACTATTACCATGAAATTATTAAATACACTGTAGTAATTTATATAGTTCGTATCTAACTCTGAATAGTATCTACAATCATGAAAGCTAGAAGGAAATGGGGAGCTAATTTGACTTGAGAAAAAACTTTAAAATAGGAATTAATATGAAGCAGCAATATCATAACTAATTAAACAGTAATTAAACATTCTCTTTACCAAAATTGAATTTAATGTTTAAATTATTTGTCGGATTTTGAAGAACAAAGATAATTAAACAGAAATAACGTTTGACCATTATATAAATTTAAAGAAAATATGAATACATAAATAATATAAACAATACAAATTAATTATCTTGGTCATCACTAGATTCACAAAATAAAATAATGAGAAAAATAATAATTACCCATACACGCACACAAGCATTCCTTTGTCCAGCCGAGGGTTAGGGTCCACCCCCGGATGCCCTACCCTGGCTTACAGGACTAAAACAAAACAACACAGCTCCACTCGAGCTATCCGATGTGATCCAGACAATACCAAAGATGGTGATGACACTGATTGTAACTTGTATCACGTATTTGAGTCCTCCGAGGAAGAGGGGAAGTTGCGCAACTATACCCAGCGCGGAGGGAAGGGGTGGGAAGGTAAGTAGGAGAAAGCACAAAGAAGAAGGAAATTAGCACTGTTCAAGAATCTCACTGTCGAGGAGTGATACACCAACATAGATGTTACATACCGAAAATGCACTTTCGGTACAAAACGATTGTTTTGTTTGAAATTCAATACATTATAACAATTTTCTATAATTGTTATTAAAGTATATTCTTTAATATTAATGTAAATTTTCAATCAAAAATTGTATATACAAGTACAATTGCCTTTGGAAAATGTATCTATGTTTGAGAAAAGCTTAATCTGAAGAAAACAAATTTAATTTAAATTGAAAAAATATTCTGTGTATTTGAATGTATTTTTCAAGTTTCACTGCATATGACTAAAGCATGTCATCATTATTCATTATAATCAATCATGAACATAATTTTCAAAGTTCAAAGAGCGTATGGAGTAAATAAACCCTATTGAAATGAGGACCATTTAAAATAATAAAACTTATAATTCTCTCTTTGTAGAGAAGAAATAACATTAACTGCATGTTGATTTATATGTGAAGAAATCAAATTGTTGTTTTATGTTTTTCCATGAATGAACATTTAATTCCCATAATAAATTCATAAATTTGGAAAATTTATAATCAATGTCTTAATACTCGTATTTGTCAAGTTTTCAAAATTTAAGTTGAACTAAATACAATATTTAAGATTGCAATGTTTTAATGTAAACATTAAATTAATCTTTGAGATGAAATATTGACTTATAAAGAGTCCTAAGCGACTACCATGGTCGTTAAAGCTACCATCACTAATTTTAAGTGTGGAGACAAACTTTTGTCTAAACAATTAAATTTTAATAATATATATTAAACCATCTGAATGTCCAATGACAATTATTTTTAAAATAACTAATTACTTCATTTCATTAAATTAAAAAAAACATTAATGCAAAATCAAATACATATCAAATGTTGTATAAGTGAATTATTTTAAACTCAAATTATCTTGCTTATCTTTAAAAAAAAAATGCTAAACTATTGCAACAATATTCAGTCCCATATTTTAGGAAACTATAAAATGAACATATGAATTAAATATTTTTCAAATTTCAAAAACTTCTTGTAAATAAATTTATACAAACATTTTCAAATTTCAAATAATTTGAGGAATTATTTCCTGTAAAATCTTAAGAGTAAATAAAGTATCAATATACGTATTAAGTATCAAAATATTTAAATTAAATCAATGATAACATGATGACCTGAAATTTAACAAGTACCGGTATTTAAATTAATCACTTTGTATTAATTTACAAAAAATAACGTTATAGAAATGCCATTTAAAATTCACAAAATTTAGTGAAATTTGCAACATAAATTTTACTTAAATATTCATTGCCTGATGAATATTTCATAACCCACATGAAAATATTCAATAATTTTCATGTTGACGAAAAAATGTAAATTGCTTCGAGCATAATCTGCTAGTCTTCAACCTTGTACCAGTGGGAGAACATGTGAGTATTCTTTAAACTCAAATTCACAATAAATGACAACATATGTGTCTTCAACATAAATCAATTTTTCTATTTAAACTTCCTTGTTATGAATACATAGTTCTTTATATAGATTTTTTATTGTTTTATAGATTATTTTAATTATTCGAGCAAACTCGTTTGAGATGGACTTTAGACATTAAAAGTCTGCAGTCTGTTGAGATAGAGTATAGTTCAGATCAAAGTCTTGATTGAAGCTAACTGTAAACATCCCTACATTTAGTTCCTTGGAATGTTAGTAGTACAGTTTTAGGGTGACTCCAGGTCATTTTGAAGTATATAACACTTGAGAAGTGATGGGCTCGTGTCTGTCTGTGTGTGTACTGCTGGAGGGTAAGTCACCGACCATTTTTCTTAATAATGTATTCCATTTCTTTTGGATTTAAATTCAAGTACAATATAATATTTTTGAAACTATATTTTAGAAAAGGGATATAACATTTTAATCATGTAGATTTGGTTAGATTAAAAATTCCACAACTCCCTTCTCAATCCTCCCCAAGAAAGTACTGTAGTTCTAATATAGGCTTAGAATAGATTTAGGGCTAGAGATATTTAGGATTTCTAATTATTTATATTTTAGTAATAAAATAGTTTAAAATAAGACTCCATTTGTTTATTTCTAAACATGTATAACTGTACATCCTCATACTAACGCTCGGCTAGGAAACCGCTACCAGATTTTCCAAGTCCCGAAGGTCCTTTAAGCCTAATAAATCCAGTTGGGTCTATAACATTGGTGAACAGCGGTGGTGATCACTAAATATTTTTTTATTATTTTTTATGATAGGGAAACGGACCCTTGCAAGCTTTCTGGACCGTTTGGAATACAATGAATACTAAAATTTTGTGATACGTACAGTTTTAGGTTAAAATCAGCAGTGTAAGATTTATGTAGAACATAGGATATTTATTATTTAATAGAAATTAAATCAAGAAAAAGATATTAATTCTGGATTGGGATTTAGATTAATCAGACCTTGGAAGAGAGAGGGAAGTTGTGGAAAAAAGAACATAAATGTTTTTTCGATGTAGCTATAATAATTGAGCAACCATTTTTTTTATCTTGTAAAAATCTATGCATGATATATATTAAGAGAGTGTATTATTTGTTTTGTCTAGAAAATATGTCTGTTAGGACTGAATAGGATAAAAATATAAAACCAATATAGATTGACAAAACTCATTGCTGAAACATAGCCTGAAACGTGGCCTGAAACGTGGCCTGAAACGTAGCCCATCTAACGGGATATGTCGACGTATGCGAACCGAACTCGTGGCTTGTGGACGGGGATGACACGCCATCATACTAACATGAATATTTTTGCCGATGGTGATTGTGACCAATAAAAAATAGTCATAAAATAATTTCTCTGCAATAATAATTACAAAATAGCATGAACTAATTACCTTCGTGGAAAATTACTTCCATATAATACTGAAGTACAAGGGTTTTAAGTGTCTCGGATTATTAATTACCTCAGGGCAACTCAAGCGATACCAACATATGAACGAAATGTTGAATTAAATGAGAAAATTTAGTAACGTTGTATAGGAATTATTTTTAGATCTTTCCTGCGAACAGATCGTTTCTGCATGCGTTGGAAAATATATTAAATATGGAGATTAATTAAATAAACGGACTGTGTCACTCCTATGTTGGCAATACTAAATGTCAAGTCGAAATCATACCGACGTTGTTTAAATTAGTGGAAAATGACAGGTCATATGTATATATATATATATATATATATATATATATATATATATATTTATGTAGCATATATGAAATAATTTACGGGGTAACTACAGGGTATTGTTAAGAAAATATTTAGAGAAGGGAGTCTCGGGTTCGAACCCTGGTGACTAGCTTTACAAGATGGCGGCTGGAGTGAAGGCTAGGTTTTGGAAAGGTCGGAAAAACAGTACAATAAGTTTCACATACGGTGACTACCAGTTGGTTTTTTATTAGATTTCTTGTCCGAGAACGGTAAGCCGGAGTGTTCAAATTTAGCTATAATACAAGTAACCTATATTTCTAGCAGGAATGTTAAGAGATGTCCGAGGAATATTTAGTTTGAAATATGTCCCCGTATGCGAGGCTATTTAACGGGATTTTGATAAAGATTCTGAAAATTTTCCAACTTGAAGGAGGGAGTGACGCTTCAAAATAATTCGATCGGAAATATACATGTTACCGAATCATCAGATCAAATATCCGAAATCATAAAGAGTATCAATTTTCTTTTTTAACCGATTGATCTGGCAACACGTGTAATGTGTTGGCTAGGATGTCGTCACTAGAAGTCCTGGTTTCGAACTCAGGAAAAATGTATTCAGTATTTGGTTAGTCTCTCCAGTATAGCGCAAGATAGCCAGAGTGTAACAATTTATTCTAGGTCCTTGGAACTTGAACTAATAAATTATTTTCCATTTTTTTTTACAAGTCGGGAATATTTAGCATTTGTCGGGAGTAAATTGGAAATTTTCCGCAACTCGTATAACAATTTATCGAAGGAAAATATGGAAGTATGGATCTTAGATTCTTTTACAGATTAAATAACACAAAATTATTCAAAATAAAATAAAAGTGGCTCGTGGAACTCAGTTTCCTTTACAAAATAAATAATTAACTTAGATAAAATCTTGGTTTCAACGGAGTTACTTAAAGTGTAACATATAATAGACCAAATTATACTTGGATGGGACACCAGTAACGGAAATCAGATTACATCTCGTAACGGTGTATTGAAAATAGATTCTGAAAACTTTCCACAACTGTTACAAGGTATGTCAGCTGATGGTTCGAACTAGGACACATATTTATTAATCTATCTTATCGAATCGGTCGATGAACGTTAATAACCATAAGCGGTGAGTTTATTAAAAAAAATGGGTTGGATACAGCTAGTTGATGAATTATAATGATTTAAATGATGTTGATTCATAAAATAGTTAGTACGGCTGAGGGAACCTGATGCTGACCATTCTTATAATTCTCCGTCCGAGTAAACGACCTTGCGCATTAGACTAAGCATTTAATTAAATAATAATAGAACATTATGTTTGGCAAAATAAACATACACTGATAGGGCCGAAGATGTTAAAACAAAAAAAAAAAATTACTAGGAATTACAAACATTATATAACTTAACGTGCCTATAAAATTTTATTTTAACACATTAGGAAACATGGATAGTCTTTTACATAAGTGTGGCGATAATTACGTCTAATTTAAATATCACTTCAGGAGGAAACAATAAAAAAAATAATATCCACAAAATAAATGAATAAATACATGGAATTGTCTATTAATCCTAACCCCAAGTGATATGATATTACATAACCAGGGATTTTTGCGTTTCTGTTGTGAATTAAGTCTTATGTTTTATCTACCTTATAAATTTTCTTTTGAATTTTCAACCGACTTTATACATTAATTAGGACTTTGAGTAAATATTTGAAAACCCATATGGTGAATGGTGACTTGCAGTTTCCCCAGAGAGATTTTTATGCAGTGAAGAGTTTGGATTAAATCAAGAGTGTCTAGTTATTTAGGCATTATCTTTAATGCGACTACATACTTAAAACAATATAATTTCGATTTTATGGTGGCAGCATTTGTAAGATTGTGAACTGTTCCGATAAATGTTATAATATTATTGGATTATCTAATTTCATAGTGAAGTGAGCAATCTAGTCGTAGATCTTTTAGATATTTTATTGTAGCAAGCGACGTGATAATTGAAACGGGGTGATAATGCCGGCGCACTATAGGACCATAGAACCCTGGAAATAATTTCTTGACATTCAAGTGCAGTTTTTGAATATTTGAGTAGTGAAGTAGACTTAGTGGTTTAACTTAATCCGTAAACGCTCTATCATCATAAATAAATAACCTTCATTACACATATTCCAGATGAAGGGAATATTTGAGGAATAAGAACATGTGGGAAGTTAGAACTCAATTAATGAACGCCTTAATAATAATAAATAACCAATAAATAATGATAACAATAAATAATAAATAGAAACCTTACTAAGATAAGCTAATAATCTGTGAACTTAAACTAACTAATTTAAAAGTAAAACATCGGTAAATGGAACTAACTTAGGAAGCGAGTAGATAATCTTAATCGCTGCAATAAATTAAACCCAAAGATTATGAGAACCACAATTAAATATGGAACAACTACGAGTAATCTTAACAAACTAATTTTGAAAAATATTAATAATCATAATAATAATAATAATAATTCACGGAAAATTAATAATACAAATAATAATAATAATAATAATAATTCACAAACAATTAATAAACAAAAATTAATAAACAATAATAATAATAATTCACAGAAAATTAATAAACAATAATAATAATAATAATATTAATAATCATAATAAATATAAACTAAGTGCAATAACACAATGATAAGCATAAAACGTTATATTAAAGTAATAATTAATAATAGGAGAAATCATTAGATTAAAGGATGGCGGATATTATTAAAAGGAAAGAGGTCTAAATGATCGTAATACTGAGATACCAGATAGGACTAGCGGTAATCCTTATATAGTATTTGAATAATAATAATTAATACCAGAAGTAAAGGAAGTAAACAACGTGAAAGGAGTGACAAACAAACATCGACGAATAAAACCAGGAAGATAAAACTATTAATATTAGTGAAGATCCTAAACCTTAATAAAAAATATAATAAAAATAAACCGCCCGAATAATAATAATAATAATAAAAATAATAATAATAATAATATAATACTAATAACAATATTAACTATATTAATAATAATGATAATAATAATAATAATAAAAAGATAACAGACATCAGTAATAACAATAAACCTTAACGATCATAATAATAATAACAAAAAATAAAATAAAATTACCAGTAATGATAATGCATAATGATAATAATGAAACCCAGTAAATTTAAAACTACCAATAATAATAATAATAAATAATAATAATAATAATTCGCGGTAAATTAATAAACCACACTAATAATGATGATTAAATAAGAGCGAACTACCAGAAATAAGACTTGTGTTTATGAATAAAATGAAAGATAACGGAAAACCACAATCTCAATTTCAGCAATTAGGACTCATTTAAGAGTGAATGGGTTCCGGGATAAGTAGTAGGCTAGTTCGCGAGAGGATAACGTGGAAGCAGTCCAGATAGAGGCACGTAGTATGTTAAGCCTATAGCGGAAGACGAATGATAGGTTCAATTAACCAGCAGTTATGCCAACATGGAGGGTAGAAATTATTTTAACATTGCAAGAAATAAGGAGTGACAACAGTTCAGATTAAGAAGGGAGGATTTGCATTATCCAACTTGGTTAAAAAAAAGTATTACAAAGAGAACGGAAGAGGGGCATGGGAACTTAGGAAAATTTATAAACTTTTTGAAACGCAGTGAAGAATAGGACAAGCGTTGAAAGATTTCCCCAGAATTATCGAGTGACAAACATGCAGAAATGATCGGAAACAAATAACTTAATTTATTCCCATAGTAATTTAGAAGATGGAGGTTAGGATACTTCACCGATAGTTGGGTGTCTTAATCGATCTAGTGGAAAGTATTATCATATACAAATTTGGGATTTCAAGGGCTACACTGAATATATTTCTAATGGAAATTACACAACAATTATTATACTCGGCTGAATCATGACACTTGACTGAGATGCATACAGGAGGAAACAGAGAAAGAATCTGCGGCCGAGATCTCTCCCTCTGTACACCTTGATAGCATATCAGTGGGACTAGTGACCAGTTGAGAATAGACACACACACACACACACACACACACACATGGGATTTGAAACTTATTTAAATAGTAAATGACCACTAGATCGCCTTAAGGCTCGCCAGACTTGGGCCTACAAATCACTCGGAACCATATCAAGATAAACAAGCGAATAGACTGTAACCTAGGTCAATCTTGGCTAAGCGATGTTAGGGAAATCGCACAGAAACCCAAAAGAAGTTAGAAGAGTAACAGATTTAGGATAGGAAGTAAAGGGAGGCATACTACTTCGAGGAGGCCTGGCACATGCCAGAGCTACTGGGATAGAGATGCGAACAGCGACCCTTAGGAGGAAACAGTGCACAGACGAGAGAGACAAAGAAATAGGGAAGAGTTAGGGAGTGCGCAATCGGAAGGTGGGACACCCCCGTAATAAAAGGATCTGGAGTCACAGACCTCCTCGGTGATCCTGGGGCACTGGCAATAGCACCTTGCCGACTTGGCACTGACGTTTAGGACCATGGAACAACAGCAGATAGAGAGTTAGGCATCGGAGAATGAATATTAAACGAGAACACGGATTCTCGAGGAAATAAACTTAGTCAAACACCCGGGTGATAAGAAAGGTGAGCAAGATACGAACCCTGTCACGGGAAATCGGATCAAATTCACCCCCAATGACAACGGTGATTCGGTGAAGCCACCAGATATTAAGAACGAAAATTCTGAAGGATCAGAATGAGAGGGTGTGTTAGGAGGAACTCGGGACCCCTTTGTCGAGAATGGTGCTAATCCCACTTCCTTGAGGCGATGGCTCGGCTAACCTCGGGACCCCTTGGAAGAAAGGGAGAGCCGTTCCCCGCCATTGAGGCGATTCGCTCGACGACCTTGCTAACACGACCATGAAACAGTGCTAGGGAAGCACAATTGGGAGTGAGGAAGACGGAACTCGGGACCCCTTTGTCGAGAATGGTGCTAATCCCACTTCCTTGAGGCGATGGCTCGACTAACCTCGGGACCCCTTGGAAGTAAGGGAGAGCCGTTCCCCGCCATTGAGGCGATTTGCTCGACGAGCTGTCTAGGGCCTCCCCCGTAGTTGATGATGATGATGCCAGGAAATCCGCCGGTGGTGAGAAAGCGGAAAGAATACCGCGAAGAAAGACGTACGCACAGATAGAATGTGGTCCTAACGGGTAGATAACATAATACTAGCAAAAAAATAACACCGGAAACATTAGTGCACTAGAGGGAACAGAAGGAAAATTGAAAATTGGGAAACGCGCATACATACGATTGTGCCATCGACAGACAGAGCAAGAGGGGGTCAGAATTAGCGGGAGTACGGTAGGGACGATTTGGGCCCCGAATGGTCAGGGCGGTGATGGAACCCCTCCCTTGAGGCGATTCGCTCGAGTTTACTTGGGCCCCGAAGGGAGTAAGGAACTAGCACCGTCCCCCATTGAGGCGATTAGCTCGACGAGTCCGCCAGAATAAAAACGGAAGAGGGACAGATTGACCTAGGATGGAAAGGGAAGAGGACGACATAAAAACGAGAGGTTAAACACCTATGGTGGTGTAGATAAGTTTAAGCGCATAAGCAGTCTAAAGTAAAGTAGAGCCCCTAGGATACAAGCAGAACAGATAGGAGTAGTTCCGAGTGAAAGAAGAAGTAAGGAGAGAACGCAGTCGTAGGACGTGGGTAAAATATTTCAGAGTAAGAAGAAGGAAAAAAAAATCGAACCCCAAATAAATGATGATATGTATGTAATGGGAAATCAAGGAAACCCCGGAAGTAAGAAGTAGGAAAAAAAAAAACAATTTAAATACAGGTAGATCAAGATACAATCAGGGAATAAAGTATGCAAAACGTAAAATAAATGTATAAAAGTTCAACAAATCAGCTATGAGAATTTGCCAATCAAACAAACAGTTAGGTGAGGATAGAGTGTAAAGCACGCCGTATCAGAAGTTAGGGCAGCAGAAGGAAGAATGAGGACAAGGACTCAGGTTACGTAACATCACGGTGACTTCTAAAATTGAATCAGTGAGGAATTAGAGGTTAAACTAAGTGGATTGATGTATCAGCAGTAAGATCGGATAGTCCGGGAAAATAGACAATGAATAATGAAAACCTGAATCCCTGTCCAGACACAAGTCGCTTAAAAATCATATCTCAATTAAAGCCCAATTAAGACTAGGAAAGGAGTTAAGAAATAGAGGCAGTTATTTCAGAAGTGGAGAAAGGAAAGAATGCTCTCAAACTCAGGACCCTAAGGAAACGATGACAGAAATTCAGGATACGAGTATTAATTGGTGTTTGTAAGGACTAATTCGGCTTTGGTCAAGTAGCATTTACATGATAAATAAGTGTAGTATATGTCTTTCCGGCTGATGTGAAGACGAGCGCACCCAGTCGAACCTAGGACTCTATTATAGAGAAAGGGACTAGATAAAACCCTTAGAATTAGGCAAAATTTAGGCTGCTAAGTATAGCAAGATATTGACCGATCTAATTATGGAAATTATGTGTATATATACACCTGAAGTACTGTCAAATTGAAAGTTTTCGGGAAGATAAAAAGATGATTTAGAAACTGAGATTTGTTGATGATGGCTATGCAAATTGATAGACATAAGAGCACTCTTTTCGGTTTCCCGTTTAAAATCTAGCAACGCCTAAAGGTAAAACAGGGATAACATTTGTATAGGAACGAGGTTGGCAGTAAGTTTAATGCAAAATACAATTTTGGGTGGTTTCACCATTGAGATATGACTAACTAAAAAGTAAATTTAGAGGAACTGAACGTAGGAAAATTATAAAAATAAAGATGTACATGGTTGCTCAAGATTCGGGGTTCAGTTAAGAGGGATACTATTCTTAGTAAGAAACTAGGATTTGGTTTTGAGACCCCAGAAGGTACTATTGATTCATTTCTAAAAGTCCATATGGAATTTATTAAGAAAAAGGTAGTGCAAACCCATAGTTTTAAACAAATAAAAATCAAAAAGAGATAAAAAAAAACAGCAAAACTAAACAAAAATAACGGTACACAAAAAAAACCCTCAGCACAAGAAGAACGACTACGCACACGATCTGACACTACGAGCACGACTGGGCTAACTAGAAACGACGAAGGATGTTGAGTCACCTAGGACATCCCCCACACCACGAAACATAGATTAGCTGATACCAAAAACAAAAAGGAGGAAGACAGGGTCTATGCGGGTACGACTTACTACATCAGGGATAGTCATTCAACATGGGAAATGTCCACCAGTCAATACGGTGCGACATGAGAGACCAAGCAAATACCTTAACCATATCAAACCGAACCTCTGATCGTCCGTGGATCATATAATAATTCCCAACCAGTATTATACAGTAAGAAAATTGGATAAAAACACAGAAATCCCATTAAACCTATCCTCCGGATAATCCATGGCTCCTAAAAGAAATTGCTGGTCTCGAGAACTTCAAAGGACAGACCCAGTATCCGGCATGACTCTCTCCCGACTGAAGGAAGATACCATCACCGAACGTGGACCAAGCATCAGATTCAACCAGGGATGCTGTAAGAGATCAGCATGAGCGCGGACATGCGCGGCGCCAAACAAGAACTAAGTGCTCAAGTTCTCGGTGGACGCGGCTAGTGTAAAAGCCGAGTGTTGTGAAGAAAGTGATAAGCTCTAATTAAAGTTTTAGATTTTTCTTTTTTCAGAATGACAGTGTGGAAAAGGAACAGCATTGAAGAAAACAGAACTATGGAACAGTTGAAAAGGAAGAAGAGTAGATAAATTGTGTTTTATATATTGTTTTCTTGTTTCAGGTTCGGAGTGACAGGCTAATCCATTTTCCAGATGTAATTTGAAACCAGATAAATGTGGTTGTTAAAGTATGAAAACGTCTATGTCCCATATAGAGGAAGGGAACTACGGTTAATTGTAAAGAGAAAATGGATTAACTTGAACAACACTAATTTTTATGACAAAAAAAAATTGTTCCTGTTAAAATTACTGTTTGTAAATCATATGTTAGAAAGAGTTAAGTAGCTTTAGGAACAGGAGATAGAGCAAATCTGTAGTATCAATGTAAACAAAATCCAGATCAATTAAAAAGCTTGTGCGTAGTCTAAGTACACAATTTCAGCGGCCCCAAAAAGGGCCTTAAAAGACCCTTTCTTGGGATTGAGAAGGGGGGAGTGTTATGAATACATAGTTCTTTATATAGATTTTTTATTGTTTTATAGATTATTTTAATTATTCGAGCAAACTCGTTTGAGATGGACTTTAGACATTAAAAGTCTGCAGTCTGTTGAGATAGAGTATAGTTCAGATCAAAAGTCTTGATTGAAGCTAACTGTAAACATCCCTACATTTAGTTCCTTGGAATGTTAGTAGTACAGTTTTAGGGTGACTCCAGGTCATTTTGAAGTATATAACACTTGAGAAGTGATGGGCTCGTGTCTGTCTGTGTGTGTACTGCTGGAGGGTAAGTCAAGGACCATTCTTCTTAATAATGTATTCCATTTCTTTTGGATTTAAATTCAAGTACAATATAATATTTTTGAAACTATATTTTAGAAAAGGGATATAACATTTTAATCATGTAGATTTGGTTAGATTAAAAATTCCACAACTCCCTTCTCAATCCTCCCCAAGAAAGTACTGTAGTTCTAATATAGGCTTAGAATAGATTTAGGGCTAGAGATATTTAGGATTTCTAATTATTTATATTTTAGTAATAAAATAGTTTAAAATAAGACTCCATTTGTTTATTTCTAAACATGTATAACTGTACATCCTCATACTAACGCTCGGCTAGGAAACCGCTACCAGATTTTCCAAGTCCCGAAGGTCCTTTAAGCCTAATAAATCCAGTTGGGTCTATAACATTCCTTCTAATTCTAATTTAATTTTTATTACTCTGAGTACTCCTTTCAGCTACACTACTATCATTGTTTCTGCTTTTACTTGCTATAAAACACCGAACATTTTGTTATGAATTTTACTTGTATTTTCCTCAAGCAATTAATAAAGGATGCCATTTCCCTTTTGACACAAAATGAATTATAATTTAATCATGAGTTCACACTTTGGAACTAATCAATGCAAGACCAATTAATTTTAGGTCACTTAATTAAGCCTGTTTTTTTTTGCCACAAAACAAATACTGGGTTGTTTCTTCTACAGCAAAATTAACATTCTTAAATCATATCTTCATAAATCATTCAACTTTCAATTTTTTGCTTTAATTTCAATGTGAAGACAGGTTGAGAAATATCATACTTACTTACTTACTTACTTACTTACTTACTCACTGGCACTATCGAACCCGTAGGTTCATGGCCGCACGGACATAAGCTCTCCATACATCCCTATCCTGAGCTAATGCTTTCCAATCATTCCCTGTATAATCTACTTCCCGCAAATCATAGTTAATGTTGTACTCCCACCTCATTCTTGGTCTACCAACTGGGCGTTTTCCTTCTGGCTTTCCTACAAGAAGTTTCCATGCACGTCTTTCATTCCCCATACGCGCAACATGTCCTGCCCATCGCAGTCTACGGGACTTAACTGTTCTTATCATATCTGGCTTCCTATAAAGACCATGTAGTTCATTGTTATGTAGTCTTCTCCATTCACCTGTCTGTTCATCTCTCCTTTGGTCCAAAAATTTTCCTAAGAACTTTATTCTCAAATACTCGTAATCTCCTTTCCTCCCTTAAAGTAAGAGTCCATGTTTCGCACCCATATAATATAACTGGTAGAATAATAGTTTTATATATTTTCAGCTTAACGTTTTTTGAAAGGAGTTGGGGACATCAAAAGTCTCTGCAATGCATAATAGCATGCATTTCCAGAATTGAGCCTATGTTTAATTTCTTTGTGCATCTCATTCCTATTTGTGATTATTGTTCCTAGGTATTTGAATTCAGCCAATTCCTCAAAATTTCCCTCATTTGTCCTTAGCTGTCCATTTCCATTATATAATGTATTTCTACGTGTGACCATATATTTAGTTTTACTGATATTTACTTCCAGTCCTAATTTCTTAGTGTTACACAATAGTGTGTGCGTGTTGGCCTTTAGTATCTCCTCGCTATCGGCCAGTAGTACTACATCATCAGCATAAACTAACAGCTTATTAATACCATTCAGTTGTAAGCCTTCCTCATTCTCTAAAGATTTAATGGCATGCTCTAGTACAAAATTAAATAGTAGAGGAGATAGTGCATCTCTTTGCTTCAACCCATTCTGGATTTCAAAAGTGTCTTAAAACTGTTTGCCTACACGCACCATACCCGTTGAGCCATTTAGACACATTCGTATAAGTCCAACTAACTTTTTAGGAATTCCGAACTCCAGCAGGATACTATATAACTTCTCCCTCTTAATTGAATCATATGCTTTTGGAAGTCTACGTATAGTTGATGTACAGTACCATTATATTCCCATTTCTTTTCTAAAATCTGTCTTATACTAAAAATCTGATCTGTTGTAGACCTGTTTCTTCTAAATGCACATTGATGATCTCCTAGAATGTCATCAATATAGGGAGTAAGTCTGCTTACTAATATATTTGTAAGAATTTTGTATGAAGTTGAAAGTAATGAGATGCCCCTGTAGTTGTTGCAATCAGTTTTATCTCCTTTCTTATAAATTGGTATGATAATTGATTCCTTCCATTCATCTGGAAGAGCTTCTTTTTCCCAAATCATACTAAGCAAACAGCGTATCTTGTCTGATTTTATCAGTTCTGCTGGGATCTCATCTGAACCTGATGCTTTATACATCTTCAATTTTTCAATTGCCATTTCAACCTCTAATGCACTTGGCTCTGCGACTAGCATTTCTGCTGTCTGTAACTTATCCTCCTCAATGTCCTGTTCTGTATGTACATTTAATAGCTGATTAAAATAACTTTTCCATCTATTTAATATACTCTTGGAATCTGCAATCATATCCCCATTTTCATTCCGGATTATGTTTGTTCTAGCCTGAAACCCTTTCTTCTCTATACTAATTCCATGATATAATTCTCTAATGTTCCTATTTTTTGCATTCATTTCAAGATCATTAATCTTCTCTCTCAAATATTCCCTCTTCTTACTCTTTAGTAACTTGGTGATTTCCCGTCTAACACTACCCAATTGCTCTAAATTTACCTCATTTGGCTCGTGTAACCATTTCATTTTTGCTAGCTTTCTTTTCTTTACAATGTCGGCACATTCCTCATCAAACCATTTCTTGTTTTGCCTCTTTTTTAAACAAACAATGCTTTCTGATGCTGACAATTTAATAGTATCTCTTATAGCCTCCCATTCT
Source organism: Diploptera punctata (assembly GCA_030220185.1). Taxonomy (NCBI): domain Eukaryota; kingdom Metazoa; phylum Arthropoda; class Insecta; order Blattodea; family Blaberidae; genus Diploptera; species Diploptera punctata. The sequence goes on from JASPKZ010008305.1 coordinate 169,767, forward strand.
TATTTATATCAGTTTCTTCTTCGTTTGCCAGATTGTCATCTGAAGATTCCAGTACTTCAAATCTATTAGCAATTTTGATTCGGTATTCTTGCCGCATTTCATCATTTTTCAAGTTTTTTAATTCATATTTTACAGAATCATCTTTAGCGTTTGTTCCTCTCATAAGAGATAGCCGTTGTCTGATTTTCACCCTGACCAGATGATGATCTGAATTGCAGTCTGTCCCTCTAACTGATCTAACATCGATGATGCTACTGTGCCAGCGTTTATCCACTAATACATGATCTATCTGGTTCCGAGTTTCTCCATCTGGGGACGTCCAGGTTTATTTATGAATATCCTTATGCTGAAATGTTGTGCTCTTAACAATGAGATTCTTTGATGTGGCAAATGTGACTAATCTAACCCCATTGTCGTTACTATCTTCATGAAGACTGAATTTGCCTATTGTTGGTTTGAATATATCTTCCCGCCCCACTTTTGCATTAAAATCTCCTAAGACAATTTTCATATGATATCGTGAAAGGCTACCAAATAAGCATTCTAATTCTTCATAGAACTCATCCTTGATCTTGTCATCTTTATCTTCTGTGGGGCATGTACATTTACAATTATAAAATCATGTCGTTTACCCTTTAGAATTATGTATGATATCCTATCACTAACAAAGTTAATATCTCGGATAGCGGATAGGATCCTCCTTCTGACTAAAAAACCCGTTCCAAATGCAGGTCTTTCTGCACCCCCATAGTATAATGCAAAACTTCCTGATTCCTGACTACCTTCTCCTGGCCACCTAACTTCCTGTACAGCGACTATATCCAAGGGCGATTTATCCAATTCCCGCGTTAATATCTCTAGTGCCCCGCTATTGTATAAAGTCCTAACATTCCATGTTCCTAGGAACATGTCCCTGAGTTTGAGCCTTTGGCATGGGTTCCCTGAAGTAGTCCCCGCCCGGAGACCCGAATGGGGGACTATTTGACCTCTGGAAAATTTTACCCCAGTAGAACCCATGTCCGCATTTCTTGACGGTTGTATTTTTACGGTGAAAGATCGTCACTCTTTCGACCAAGGTACTTATTTCGTCTGGCTTATCACCTTCGACCAGTCCGGCATGGGTAACCCTATCGGCAGCAATGCTACCGCCGGCATAGCTCTCAGGATCATTTAAGCACACAAGCCACTCCACCACGACAAGGTAAAGATACCATAAAAACATCAATACTTATTTAATTGATGAAAAACATATTAAGCATAACCCTTGCTTTAAATCTTAAACTAGCTTCATTTGAATTCTAATAAAATCAATTACTATTTATTCATATATTTATTCAGACTAACTTTTAAAACATTCTCTTTCATTTCAAGCGTAAACTATTTATTTTTTGTGAACTAAAATTAATGGCTACTTGAGCCCACGGGTGTGCCAACTGTGTGCACTAAATTTATGGAACTTTGTCCATTAACTGATTCCTACCTTCTGGGGTCAAAACTAACTAACTAGGCCTACAGGGAGTGACATCCTATCTATACTCAATAAACATGGGAAACCATCCATGACACTAAAAACTGCAGAAGCTCCTTTGAGCTTGAAAAGATAAAACTTTGTCACCACTAAAACTTATGGAACTGTGTCCAACAACTAATTGAAGATACTTTGAGCTTGAAAAGATGCGACTATGGCATAAAAATATATGGAAACTGCGTCCATATCCCGAAGCATTGTATCTCTGTATTAACTCATCACGTTTTCACACAAAACATCTGTATATCATAATTACCTAACTTTGAGGCAATACTAAATTACTTACTCAGAAAAATAAATCATAAACCATATTTAAGCTAGTCTGAATTTAAGTGTGTATTATTAACACAAATAAGTTTATCTTTATACTTAAAACTCATGAGACCAAACACTAGGCCTAAATGTTTATTTATACTTAAATTCCTCACATTGAAAAGTTAATTTTAATTTCGGTGCAAAGTGACAATATTTATACTTTTCAATCATTATTTATTTAAAAGGGGAGGGCTTGAGCCGATTAAAGCACAATATATATATCAGATATAAAGCCTAAATTTGTTTAACTAACCAACCAAAGTGAGTTATAATTCAATCGACCAACGAAGGTAAATTGAGGTGACCAGCCAATGAAGACAAGTCACGTGTTTCGAAAGTCAATTAAAACGAATTTAATTAATCTGATATTTAAGTAAGTCAACCAACAAAGATTAACTAAAATTTGGAAATTAACTAACCACAAAAAAATACAAAACCTTGATAAATGCTACAAGAACAAACAGTATTAATTATAATCATTAAGGAACTGATAGGAGGCACTATTAATCACTAATTATTTAACATACCTTATATCTTCAATAACGACGTTGATGGCATTACGCAATCTGACTTCGCAGGCCAGTGCAACACTCATAGAATGTCCGCTCAATGATAAATTCGCCATATTCTATGCGATGTCATCTGAGAGTTGTGTTGACCCCAAAAAAGACTCGAACTCTGGAACTCTGTCAGCGGTTGAGCAGAACGTAGCACCAATAACTCCATAATATGTAGCTAGTTCAGTTCATTTTATATTGATATATCACGACACGTGTTTACGTAAGCGTATATTACGCAGTAAGATTTTCGGCAGAAGCGTAAACTTGTTTGAGTGAAGTGAAAGAGGGGAAAAGAGAAACCAGTTCTCAAACAAATAGAAAATCGCGGCACAATATTCACGGCCGGAAAACAATGATTCAAAAATGCGGTACGGCAGGTCCGAAATGTAAGTGCCAGATCCCAGTTTAAGGATCCTTTAAATGGCAGGAAAGCAGAGGACTGTAAACTATTCCATAGGTTATATTAAAAATAAAAATATTTACTTTATAAAAGCAAATAAATCGCACTTCAATATATAATCACTTCACAAATATAAATTCCCGTAAGTTCTTGAGATTATTAAACTGTATCACTTTGAACTATTGCACGGAAATATTTATTAAATTTATGTTTTACATGATATACAGGGAGATGGGTACGACAGATGTTACTCGTTTGATTAAATTCCCGCATCTGAAGACACAAAGTAAATGTATCGTATGTAAGCTATTTGGGGCGGTACTTTCTGGAAGGTTACATAGAATAAATATCAAGTTGGTAGCTCCGAGACTTTCAGGGTCGCGCGCGAATGCTTAGACGTCCAATTAGAAAATGTTATATTTGCTAACCGCCTCCCATATAAAAGACACTGGGCATACACTGTCAATAATTGAATCAAAATGCTACGTCAGCAAAGTTGCGTAATACTGTGAATACCCTTTTTATAAGTACTGAACGCAAGCAGATGTTCCTAACTACGTATCGAGATCATTCTATGGAATGTTAAATACATCTCGGGCGACTACTTGACGCCTTGAATTGTGCGCAAGAGCGAACATTACGATATACGTACTTATTAAATGCAAATATTAAATCAAATTATTATTATGTGGATGAGGTGATCATAAAGATTTTTCCAGCAAGCGAACACAGAAATTTGCAATCTAAACTGAGAGAGCGGTTATAAAGATGCAATATTCATTAACTACTATGCAAATCGAATCTAATCTTATGACAGTCTGTGAGTTTTATCAAGACTTTATATTTTTCTTCTTTTCTCTATCTGGTTTTGGTGCTTTTTTTAATATACAAAAAGGACTGCGGCATTGGATGCAGAAGTAAAGAAAAATTCCCTTCGACTGCTCCTACGAGATGAAGCGATCAAAACAGAGTAAGGAGAACGTTCAACATCACAAATATGATATTGAGAAGGCATTTATTTATTTTTTGGGAAAACGTTAATATATATATTTCTCTTACGTAATTATATAAGAGAGTTAATACTCAACTCCTACACCTTTAAAAATCGCCCTTTGTAGTGGAAAACGTGACAAAAGTAGCTCTATGGACGGTTAAATAGCTTACGCTGCCTAAACCATAACAAATACACAACATGAATGTGAACAGAATTGAATATCTCAAAAAGCTCTATAAAAAAGTGCGCGACAGCATATGTTTATCTCTTACGGATAAATTACAATAACCGTTTTTGTTTTATATTAATGCCAAGAAGAACGAGGCAAGTACGTAGATTCCTAGCAGCAAATGACGGGTATTCTTTTACGGATAACTCACAATAACGAATTTTTCTCTGTTAGCTCATTTATGCCAAAAAGATTGAGATAAGTAGATTCCCGGGCAATGCAGTAATCAGCACGGGGAATCATAAAATAATTACGATAAACATTTACAATTATTTTTCATTTAACTTATTCAACTAATCATAAGAAGTATGTTAATTTTTCTCTTTCAGCTCATTTGTGCCAAGAAGATCGAGAAGAGTAGACAACGCCGGGTAAACAGCACGGGGTATCTAAAAATAATTACGATATTAATTTTTCCTATCACTTATTTAACTAAAACATAAAACACATTAATTTTCGCATTTCATCTCATTTATGTCAACAAGATCGGGATAAGTAGATTCCCGGGTAACGCCGGGTAATCAGCACGGTCTATCTAAAAAATATTAATTTATAAATATTTTTCCTTCTACTTATTCAATCAAACATAAAAGCACATTGATTTTCATTTATTTAGGCGTAGAAGCGCACGCCGGGTATTAGCTAGTCTAATATATAAAAATTAATGTTTGTTTGTTTATTTGTTCGTATTATATGCGCGGCCATAACGTTAGTCCAACTGTGATGGGTTTTTTTCAAAAAGTTCAGGAGATTCCCGGGATGAACATAGGCTATTAGAGAGTTGAGATACTCAAGTCCTACGTCCTTAAAAAACACCCATTGTAATGAAAAAGTCCCTTTTTTACCCTTAAATGGCTTACGCTCCTTAAACCATAACAAATACAAAAAATTAATTCTAAAAAAAAAACTCTACAGAAAAGTCCGCGACAACATATGTTTATCTTTTACAGATAACACACAATAGACATTTTTGTCTTCATTGATGCCAAGGAGATCGGGATAAGTAGATTACCGGGCAGGCTTGTGCTGCTATACGATTCATCCGATTGTCATGGGGTTTTTGCAAAATATTCAGGATTTTCCAGGGAAGGTTATAGGTTCTAAGAGAGTTTTAATATTCAAGCCCTTCACCCTTAAAAATCGCCTTCTCTAGTGACAAAACGTGGAAAAAAATGTAACTTTTTGTAAGCTTAAATGGCTTAATAATAATAAAAATAGCTTTATTTTACCTGGCAGAGTTAAGGCCTTAAGGCCTCGTCTACCACTCAACCAGGTTTAAAAAAAATACAAACAAAAAAAAATAGTCTTAAATCTAAATTACAATATATATATATATATATATATATATATATATATAAACGTTCACAAGTTATGAATACAATACAATTAATATTTATAATGTAATTTGATTTACTCTAAATTTAACGAATTAAATATATAATATGTACAAGATATATAAAAAAACTAGGAAAAGATTAATGACATAGTATAAAATTAAATACATAGAGAAAAATTAATTATTAGACAACAGGTAACTCTATAAACGTGACTTAACCCTTCAGAGTGGATGGATTTAAATGGCCGAGAATACTCTGATGCGGGATGAAGTTCACCGGTATTTAAACTCAGCCGTTCAGTGCCAGTATTCCAATAACGCATTTAAATTGATATATCTTGAGTAATTTAAATGTTTTTGCAATTCGTTTATGGTGAACCCTTAATATAATATTTAATTAATTAAATTTGTTACGGTTCTCACGTAACATCTCTGCGTTTTTTGCAGACTTATTTATGGTTGTTGTGCCACAGTTGAAATAGGTCCTTTTTGTAAACTTCTCACATAAGTGACACACTAAATTGCACTAGGGATTCTTTGAAGAATTCAGAGAACCGGCTTTACCTAACAACAAAACGAAATATTTACACAAAGAAAAGGGTCTTGAAAAAAAAAGTATGAACTTCAAAAATTGGTGTGATAAATCTTCAAAATGTAAACCAGCTGTTTGACACTCGGGCAACAATAAGTGTATTTTTTTCCCCTTGTGTTTACTTTGTTCATGTTTATTACAAACACATTGCTTCTATGCGCTGACCTTCTTTCTTGTAGGGGGGGGGCATCCTTCTCCAAATTTGTCTTTCTAACACTTTGGAAACATTATTTTAGGTCGTGTGCCTTCAAAAAATGGTCTTTCTACACATCAGACCTGTTGTACTAAGACCTTCATCAACCCTAAATTTCAATGCCTTTCTTCTGGTTTCCAAACCGAAAACAGTTGATGAAATATGACTATAATAGTTTCGCCGGAGGTGTGGACTTAAAAGATCAACATGCTACAAGCCGGAAGATCGAGGGTTTGAGTCCCGGTGGATCAGGATTTTTAAACTGAACCAAACATTCAGGCGGCAACGTGAACCCGGGGTTGACTCAGCCTCTAACTGAAATGAGTACCAGATGCTTGTTATGGGCCGTCAGACAGAAATAAGTACTCGGCTTACATCAAGTACCGATAGTTTAGAAAAGTGGGAGCCTTAATCTCCTAATATCCCAAGAACCTTCTAAGGTCTGTAGTGGACCACTTTACCTTTTAGATACTGACTGAATTGTAGACTAACTACCTTTCCATAATGTAAGGATATCGTCATTTGAAATATATATATATATATATATATATATATATATATATATATATCTGAAATTTACTGTTGTGGTCCTGTACTGTAACGTAAATCGGAAATAACTTTGTTGGGTCTTTATATATACTGAATTTTGCGACATTATTATTAAAAATGAAGAGATTTGAAAATAGATTCAATTTGATAGACAAGGTAATCTACAAAAAAAGGCTAATTTAGTTTTATAAGAAATCCTTTATCAAGTTATAAATTTAAGAAAAATGTCAGAGGCCGCAAGAATAAATGCAAATATAAAATTATTTTAACTTGTTACTGAGGGCCGTAATCAGTTAATATATGAACTAATATAAACTTTGAAGTCTCTACATAAAATTTGTATGAACGGTAAATAGTTAATGTAAACACAAAGGTCATAATTGCAGTTTAAAGCAGTGCGTGTAGCTAGCGTACATGTCACGTCGTTCCGCATTGGGTGAAGAATTCAACTTGCGTACACGTCACGTAGCTCCACGCTGACGGGTTAAACGTACGAAGTGTGCGGCAACCCCTGATATCTTGAGGAAGGAGATTCCAGGAGCGGGCAGAGGCTACTGTGAAGGAAGTAGAATAAGAGGAAGTGCTATGAAGAGGAATTGTTAGCAGACTGCTGTCTTGTGACCTAGTGTCAATATTGTGGTAAGAGGATAGCTTCTCAAATCTGGACGCCAGGTAAGTAGGGATGTAGGAATTCAGAAGCTTGAAAAGTAGTGAAAGAGAGTGCAATTTACGTCTGTCAGTAAGACGGAGCCAAGAGAGGTTATTAAAGTGTTCGGAAATATGGTCATAACGGCGGATATTGAAAATGAATCGAACGCAAGCATTATGAACACGCTGCAGTCTCTGCGGCAAGTCATAGTTTAGATCATTATATATAATGTCACAATAATCGAAGTGTGGTAACACAAGATTCTGCACAAGGATTTGTTTTAACGAAACTGGGAGAAAATTCTTTAAACGTCTAAGATAATGTAAGATGGAGAAAGTCTTTTTACATATGTGTTTCACTTGTGTTTGCCAGGTTAAATTTGCGTCTAGATGTAGTCCAAGATCAATTACTGAAGAAGAATAAGGGATAATTATATTATTTATAGTAATGTTTGGAAGTGTAAAAATGTCAAAGGTTGTAAGCAGTCTTTGTTGTCCCATTATAATTATTTGTGACTTGTTAGGATTTAGATTTAGACCGATACTTGAAGACCACTTAAAGATGGATATGAGATCGTCATTCATTTTCGTCAAGCTGTTATAGAGTGAATGAGGAGGTCAATGTAGGTAAATTTGGAGATCATCAGCATAGAGGTGATAACGGCAATGCTTTAGTACAGTTGGAAAGTCATTTATGTAGATTGAGAAAAGAAGAGGTCCGAGAACACTGCCCTGGGGGACTCCAGCCGGCACGTTGCGCCAAGACGAAGATGTAGAGTTTAATGAAACGTATTGTTGGCGACCGTGCTGCTTAAACCATGAACATAGGCAAATACACAACATTATTGTACACAAAATTCAATATCTCAATCAACTCTACAGAAAAGTCCGCGACAGCATATGTTTGTCTTTTAAGGATAACTCACAATAACGATTTTTTGTCTTTCATTGATGCCAAGAAGTTCAGGATAAGTAGATTCCCGGGCAAGCATAGCAGCGCACGGCGGGTATTCTTTTTGGATTACTCAAAATAACGAATTTTGTCATTCAGCTCATTTATGCCAAGTACATCGGGATGCGTAGATTCCCGGGTAACGCCGGGTAATCAGCACGGGGTATCTAAAAATAATAACGATATAAAATTTATATTTAGCCTATTTTGCCTTTTACTTATTCAACTAAATGCAGAAACGCTGTATCATTAGTTAGGTGTAGCAGCGCACACCGGATATTATCTAGTAAGTAATAAATAAGACACAACAATCTGAAATCGATATTTTTACAGACGGGAGTAGAATGAAGAATGTAAGAAATTATATGACAGGCTATTAGGAGACATAAAAAAATAAGATAAGAAATTGAGACCATGTATCAATTTATAAAGCTTACAATACACAAAGCCTGGGAAATTATCAAAGTATCACACACCTAAAGAAATATGGATTTTGATTGATAGCAAAATTTCAATATAATATCTACAGAATCATCATTATATTCATGATGTATTTAAAAATAATATAGCACGTTAAATAATTTTCTGAAAGAACACGTAGGCCTACAGAGTAATAATTTATTTCACTAATAAGTATTGTTATAACTAAAGTCCGGATGTTAGGCACTTAAAACATTCAAAATAGGCAGACAAAAAGGCACTAAAAATCATTAATATAGGCACTAAAAATTTAAAATAGGCTCTTACAAATATGGACTACAACATTATTTTTTACAGTCTTACACTAAGAATATGCTATCAATAGCATGCTTTTGGAATCTGTTTTGCCTTTTTACAAAGAGCAGAACCCTCTTTGTCACTCAGCAATGTTTGTATTGAAAAGAAGCAAATAACTTTCTCTAAGCCTTAGTGCAGGAGCATAAAATAAAGCTTATTATTATTATTATTATTATTATTATTATTATTATTATTATTATTATTATTATTATTATTATTATTATTATTATTATTATTATACAATGCTTAGGACTATTTCGGTTAACGGGAATGCATGAGGTGGAAAAATACAATAGCCTATTTACCTAATGGGAGTGCATTGAGGGAGAAACCATCTACCTGCTAGGTAATTGGGTTATTGCCACCCTTATCCTAAAATATTCTAAAATAATTTATAAAAAAGAACACTTGAAAACTTCTATGAAATGATTTGTGCCATGAAGTTTGTTCATTTCAATTGATTTCATTGAAATACTGAATATATATCTATAAAAATTGCAAATAGGCATTTATAGGCATTATAAGCTGAAATAGGCATTTATAGGCAAAATGAACTTCATAGAAAACAATTCTAGGGTCATTGGTATGAACTTATATGAAACCACTATTACAATATCTATAATAAATAACTGTAGGCATTTTCCCTAAAATCCAGTCTCTAATTATAACTATGCCAATATCGAAGTTATAGATTAAAATAATTTAGGGCATATCATTCATAAATATATGTCGATATTAAAATTACATTAAATGTCCATTTTGTACACACACAAGCTTTTTTTTTAACTGATAAGTTACTTTATCGCACAATCCCCACTAACGCATTCTATTCCTGCTTCCCAGTAGCGATCCATTTCACTGGATGAATGCATTTTGAATGATATCATAATTACATTATATGTATATTATGTCCCAAACAGTTGTGGCTTATGGATAAAGAGTGCAACATTGTTGTATGAGTGAGAATAAATCATTATAGAAGCTTTGTTTTATTATTCTATTTAATTTGAGTTAGTGTATAATAGAAAGCTTCTCTCTGCAAATTATATAAGACTTTCGCGCCTTTTTTTGGCGCATAGCTCCCTGTTCATTACCTTGAATGTCAAGGTGCCCCGGGTTCCATTAAAATGTAATATTTTTGTTTTTAGATGTAAGTTGTTCGATTTTCTGTAAGCAATCTAAAATTTCAACTGATGAAGGGGTTTGGTGGATGTTATTGAGTCTATGGAAACTTTAGAGTCTGAAAGCGTTACTATAACATTTTCGATTTTAGTGCTAAGAGAGATAGTCAATCTATCTGTGGCTCTTTCGTCCGTTTTCGGATCATGGCCTCCCCAACAGCTTTCCTCCAAAGGAGAGATAGTGGAGTATGATTTTAAATCGCTAGATTGTGCACAAGCTGGCTGGATTAAATTCCAAATCTTCCGTAGTACATGTTATGGTAGGTAAACTGTTGATAGCGATTCGTCCATCACATGGGGACTTTAAGCCTGACGGTCCCCTTGGTGTTTCTCGACAGTAGAAGGCTACTTGGTGGCACCGAGTTTGCCTTCTCCCTTCTCCTCATCATCTTTCCTCACACAATATACTTACATCACATTTCCACATAAGCATGCACTATCCTACAATCCTTTCTGTATAGAAAACAAGTATATATAATCTAAGTAAAGTGGTCTGCCGAAATATTACATCAATTGGAAATACACCACTTCAATGCCTTGCATGAAACCCAAAGCACGAGAGCGTAGTGCACGGTATTGAAAACACACACACACACACACACACACACACACACACACACACACACACACACACACACACACACACACACAACACACACACACACACACACACACACACACACACACATATATATATATATATATATATATATATATATATATATATATATATACATTTAAAAGAGTAAAAATTAACAACTTAGCAGAAATGTTATAAAGGGGTAATAGGTAGGACACAAAGGAATATATTAAGGAATGGAAGTATCAGAGAGGCATTAAATTATAACATAATGTAATGATTAAAAATATATAAAACCAACACTTTTTCAGTCTTCCAAATTTTCTCTTTCCCTTTAGGCTGTGCCTGTGTGATTGCAATGGGATTCTTCTGTTTGCATTCGTTTTAACTCCAAATACCAATTTGTACTGTATTCGTCAATTATTTCTATAGCGGATGTGCAGAGGCGTAGCGTGACTTATACTTTGGAGGAAGCGTAACCATAAGAACATTAATACCGCTAATACAACTACTAATACTACTGCAGTATCTACAATTATTATTGCTACTACTAGACTATTTTCACTACTATAAAATAATAATGATAATAATAATAATAATAATAATAATAATAATAATAATAATAATAATAATAATAATAATAATAATAATAATAATAATAATAATAATAATAATTCTAGCTTAATCTAACTTCATGTAGTGCAAATTTACCGTCGTCCTCTTTGTAGCAAAGATGTATAATGTTATCGAAGAATGTTTTCTTGGATATCAATGATTCAAGAAAGCGATGTATTGTATTTAATAGTGATAGAGTTGACATTCTTTCCTAGCCTTGTTGTATTCCGCAAATACACTGCTCAAAAAAATTAGGGGATATTGTAGAATAACCTATTAAGACTATGTTTTTAGGAACAGTATTAGATGCAATCACTTTCTATTACTCCAAAAGAATGTAAACAAGAGTTTGAAGTCATTACGTAACCTCTGTACCACACCAGATGTCAAAGAGATCCTGATTAGGAATATGGCAAACAAACAAAGCAACATTAACATGGGTGAAAATGTTTCTTTAGTATGGTGTATGGTCTCCTCGAACGGCCAGCACTACCTCACACGTGTGGCATTGGCATTGATGCAATGAGGTTAGCAATGAGTTCTTGGGGGATACGTGGCCACTCTTCCATAAGAGCAATGTGCAGCTCTGGAACAGTTGTGGGAGGTGCTGGTCTGCCTGCAATGCACCTGCCTAATGCATCCCACACATGCTCAATCGGATTTAAGTCCGGGGAGGAAGCTGGCCATTGCATACGCTCGATACCCTCCACTTCCAGCATGTCGTCCACCAAACCAGCTCTGTGGGGTCGTGCATTATCGTCCATAAAAAGAAAAGAATCACCTATGGCACCAGCATAAGGCACGACAAAAGGTCGGAGAATCTCATCTCTATACCTTACCGCAGTCAAAGTACCACCTTGGATGACGTAGAGGTCCGTACGTCCACCACTACTGACTCCTGTCCACACCATCAATCCACCGCCACCATATGGGGATCTTTCACGTACAAAAGCTGGATTGTTTCGTGTCCCTTTTTCTCTCCAGATGAATACACGCCGACTATCACATTCCACGTTGAATCGCGACTCATCAGAAAAAAGAACTGATCTCCATTCAGCATGCCTCCACCCACGATGTTCCTCCGCCCAGTTTCTGCGATCTCTACGGTGTTGTGGAGTTAACCTGGTACACACCATGGGCCTAGGGGAATAGAGACCACTTCCATGCAGTCGATTAGGGACAGTTTGAGTTGACACCCTGCGTCCTGTTGCTGTTTGAAGTGTATTTCGCAGTTGAGTTGCATTCTGCTGTCTATTCCGACGGGCTGTTAACAAGAGGTAACGGTCATCCCTTGCTGTTGTTGCCCTTGGTCGACCTTGTCCGGCTCTTCTGTGAACAGTATGTTCTTTGAAAATGATTCCAAAGTCTGGAAATCACGCTTTGAGACACCCCAATGGCTTGTGCCACCTCTTGTTGTGTCTGTCCAGCTTCCATCCTTCCTATGGCCCTCCAAGCCATTGGTTCAGGTAAATCACGTTGTCGAGGCATCACTGTCCCTAAGGCAAGTCATTCACTAACTGAAAACTGGACTGGATTTAAAAACAGCAACAAAGCATTCACCCCCACACCGCCCTTTCACATCAACAGTACAGACACTGCCCCCTGGTCAGGTACCGAGGTTACGTAACAACTTCAAACTCTTATTTACATTATCTTGGAGTAATAGAAAGTGATTGCATCTAATACTATTCCAAAAAACATAGTCTTAATAGGTTATTCCAATATCCCCTAATTTTTTTGAGCAGTGTAGTTTTTAATCTTTTCATGGCAGATATGGATCTTTCTGTTGAGGAACTCGTTGCCGATATAATTCAAATTAGTGTACTCAGATTGTAGGTTTAACAGATGGAGCCATCTAACTGTTGATAGCGCAAGTACTCGCAGAGAAAAAAATAATATATATATAGAATTTATAATCTGAATAAATGGCGATCAGATCACTTCTCAAACGGGCGAAATCAAAGCGAAACCCGTAACTAATCAGAGCCTCACTTGGAAACTCAATTTTTAATTATGAAAATTGCTTGTGATCAAGGAGACTTGTGAACTTAAGTTCAGCCATGTCACCGAATCAGTCAGATAATAATAATAATAAAAATAATAATGATAATAATAATAATTATAATAATAATATTAATAATAATGATAATAATAATAATAATAATAATAATAATAATAGCTTTATTTTACCTGACAGAGTTAAGGCCTTAAGGCCTTCTCTACCACTCAACCAGATTTAAAAAAAATACAAACAAGAAAAAATTAGTCAAATCTAAATTACAATATATATATATATATATATATATATATATATATAGTAATAATGGGGAACATAATACATATATAAGAAAAATAAGTGTTTGAATTGGATTCGCCTGGTGGTGTAATGGATATCACACTGAGGTACAGACTCAGAGATCCGGGTTCGAATCCCGTCCAGGCATTTATTTATCTTATCATACCACATTAATCTTGCTTTGCTCAATGTTAAATATTTAATTATAACATCGATAAAGCGTCACTGCTATAAAGTAAAAATGTTCTCTTTAATTTGCTTACTTGTTATAGTCAGCTACTAGATGGCAGTGAAGACTGAGTTCTCGCGACATCTAGTAATAATGGGGAATATAATACATATATAAGAAAAATAAATGTTTGAATTGGATTCGCCTGGTGATATCACACTGAGGTACAGACTCAGAGATCCGGGTTCGAATCCCGTCCAGGCATTTATTTTTCTTATCATACCATATTAAGCTTGCATTGCTCAATGTTAAATATTTAATTATTACATCGATAAAGCGTCACTGCTATAAAGTAAAAATGTTCTCTTTAATTTGCTTACTTGTTATAGTCAGCTACTAGATGGCAGTGAAGACTGAGTTCTCGCGACATCTAGTAATAATGGGGAATATAATACATATATAAGAAAAATAAATGTTTGAATTGGATTCGCCTGGTGGTGTAATGGATATCACACTGAGGTACAGACTCAGAGATCCGGGTTCGAATCCCGTCCAGGCATTTATTTTTCTTATCATACCATATTAAGCTTGCATTGCTCAATGTTAAATATTTAATTATAACATCGATAAAGCGTCACTGCTATAAAGTAAAAAAATGTTCTCTTTAATTTGCTTACTTGTTATAGTCAGCTACTAGATGGCAGTGAAGACCGAGTTCTCGCGACATCTAGTAATAATGGGGAATATAATACATATATATAAGAAAAATAAATGTTTGAATTGGATTCGCCTGGTGGTGTAATGGATATCACACTGAGGTACAGACTCAGAGATCCGGGTTCGAATCCCGTCCAGGCATTTATTTTTCTTATCATACCATATTAAGCTTGCATTGCTCAATGTTGAATATTTAATTATAACATCGATAAAGCGTCACTGCTATAAAGTAAAAATGTTCTCTTTAATTGCTTACTTGTTATAGTCAGCTACTAGATGGCAGTGAAGACAGAGTTCTCGCGACATCTAGTAATAATGGGGAATATAATACATTTATATAAGAAAAATAAATGTTTGAATTGGATTCGCCTGGTGGTGTAATGGATATCACACTGAGGTACAGACTCAGAGGTCCGGGTTCGAATCCCGTCCAGGTATTTATTTTTCTTATCATACCATATATATATATATATATATATATATATATAAACGATTACAAGTTATGAATACAATACAATTAATATTTATAATTTATTTTGATTTACTCTAAATTTAACGAATTAAGTATATAATATGTACAAGATATATAAAAAAACGAGGAAAAGATTAATGACATAGTATAAAATTAAATACATAGAGAAAAATTAATTATTAGACAACAGGTAACTGTATAAGCTTGACTTAAGGTGCCAAATGTGCGGCAACCTCTGATATCTTGAGATTCCAGGAGCGGGCAGAGGCTACTGTGAAGGAAGTAGAATAGGAGGAAGTGCTATGAAGAGAAATTTTTAGCAGACTGCTATCTTGTGACCTAGTGTCAATATTGTGGTAAGAGGATAACTTCTCAAACCTGGACACCAGGTAAGTAGGAATGTAGGAATCCAGAAGCTTGAAAAGTAGTGAAAGAGAGTGCAGTTTACGTCTGTCAGTAAGAAGGAGCCAAGAGAGGTTATTTAAGTGTTCGGAAATATGGTCATAACGGCGGATATTGAAAATGAATCGAACGCAAGCATTATGAACACGTTGCAGTCTCTGCGACAAGTCATAGTTTAGATCATTATATATAATATCACAATAAACGAAGTGTGGTAACACGAGATTCTGGACAAAGATTTGTTTTAACGAAACTGGGAGAAAATTCATTAAACGTCTAAAATAATGTAAGATGGAGAAAGTCTTTTTTCATATGTGTTCACTTGTGTTTGCCAGGTTAAATTTGCGTCTAGATGTAGTCCAAGATCAATTACTGAAGAAGAATAAGGGATAATTATATTATTTATAGTAATGTTTGGAAGTGTAGATATGTCAAAGGTTGTAAGCAGTCTTTGTTGTCCCAGTAGAATTACATGTGACTTGTTAGGATTTAGATTTAGACCGATACTTGAAGACCAGTTAAAGATGGATATGAGATCGTCATTCATTTTCGTCAAGCTGTTATAGAGAGAATGTGGAGGTGAATGTAGGTAAACTTGGAGATCATCAGCATAGAGGTGATAACGGCAGTGCCTTAGTACAGTTGGAAAGTCATTTATGTAGATTGAGAAAAGAAGAGGTCCGAGAACACTGCCCTGGGGGACTCCAGCCGGCACGTTGACGAAGTTCTATAGTTTAATGAAACGTATTGTTGACGACCGTGCAGGTATGAGTCGAACCAGGATACAGCGCTGTCAGACTAATGTAGGTGCTTGAGCTTTATCATAAGTAAGTCGTGGTCTACTGTGTCAAAAGCTTTGATGAAGTCAAGTAAGGATAAAGGAGTCAATTGACATCTGTCCACGGCTTCACGAATATCTTCAGTAATTTTTAGCAAAGCTGTGGTTGTGCTATGACCAGATCTAAAGCCGGATTGATAAGGATCAAGGAGGTGATTTTCTTGGAGATATTCAGTCATTTGCTTATGTACAATATGTTCCAGGGCTTTAGATAATGTCGGAAGGATGCTAATCGGTCGGAAGTCATTACAGTTAGTAGGTGTACTTATTTTTGGTATAGGCCGAACTCTAGACTGTTTCCATACATTAGGGAAGACAGAAGTTATAAGGGAAGGATTAAAAATATGAGTCACTGTGGGTAGTATAATGTCAATGATTTTATTTAGCATTAAAATGCTGATGTCATCTGTTCCTTGTGCATTGGATTTAGTCCGCTTGAGTGCTTTTTTAACGTCTATAGGCGAAATGTCGTAAAAGTAAAATTTATCTCTTCCTATATGGGGGGATGGGGATAAGTCTTTAAGAATGTATATTTTAGTCCTGTTGTCTGGAGGTGTCATGGGTATTGAGGTAAAATATTCATTTAAGTCATCTACAGAAATGTCTATAGAGTCAGTTGAGGGATAACATGTAAGTGAATAATCTTAAGATACAGTCTTTAATATGTGGACTTTCTATCTTCATATTCAAGAGGTTCCATGCGATTTAGTTTCATCAAGTAGATTCTAGGACTGTTTTGTTCTTCCCAGAATAAAACAAAGTTATTTCTAGTTTGTTAAAGCTGACCCATAAAATCCTCAATTTTCTTAATGCAATACAAAACATCACTTGATTTTGACTATAGTGTTTGAAACATACGATCTTACTGTGCAAAGATGGATGAACACATTGCCACAAAGAAGTTGAAATATAAGTCTCTCAATTGTGTTGGATGACCATGTGCAGAAGATGTTGCTTCCTAATCCACTGATCTGAATTTTGTATTATAGCAAGAGTAGAAAGCGCTCTACAAAAACTGACCAACATAGCGGAGGGAGGAGGATATATAAAAAGACACCAAATAAGACATCCTGAAAGCGGTAAGTACGACGAAGGAATACATAAAGACAAAGGAAGGAAAGGATATTCCTGAAAAGAACGAGGATAACGAAAATCCACAGACAGTGGAAGAAGTTAGCAAGCCACACAGAGACACGAAGAAAGAGAGGCAAGAAAGCCGCGTGGATGGACAAGTGGCGCCTTCTGTGGATGCCGCAAAAGAACTAGAAGAAGGAGACCGTAACGAGGCGAGAACTACAAGAGGACGTTGTAACCCGGACATACAAGAATACGTAAAAAATAAATTAACGAAGATAATGAAAAGAAGGCACATACAAAAGAATTATATACAATGGTGAAAAAATCACCGAAAATATAATGCAAAACATAAAGAGTAATATGGATATCATCATACAAAACTTAAATAGCACGTTAAATCAAGAATTGAAAAATATAAATGGAAAAGAAACAGAAAAGAGACAAAAACACGCTCGAACTGAACAAGGCCCGACAACAGAAGACAGAAACAGAAACAAAATCCAGGTCAGCGGAGCAAAAAAGGATCACAAATCTGAAACTCTCACAGCACCAGAACAAAACCCAGAAGTAGAGGGGAAACAATGGACGGTAGTGCGTAAAAGAAAAAAAAAAGAGTAGTCATAGGAACGAAGGAGGAAAATGGAGAAATACAAGCAGTAGATAGAACAGCATGGCTCTATATAGGAAGACTAACAGAATCTACCACAAACGACAAAATAGAAAGATACCTATCAAGACACGGTATCGAAGGGCAAATAGAATGCGAAGTACTACAAACTAGAGGCAGGAATAAAGCATTTAAAGTTTGGATACCCCTCGAACAACTAAAGAAAATAGAATCATCAGACTTTTGGTCCAAGGATATAGTGGTCATGAGATTTCGATTTCGAAGACGACCGCAAGAAACAGCATCACTCGAATGAATAAAAAACATATACAGGCTTACTATGGAACGTCGAAGGAATAAAAAATGCAATGACCATGGCACCAACATATATCTTACAATATTTTGATTTCGTGATCTTAACGGAAATCTATCTGATAGAAGAATGGCATTATCATCACTTCTACAGCTAACATATTTTAGCAAGGAAAGGAGAACTAGGAAGGCCATCCGGAGGCATATCTATACTCATGAAACCATGTATGACACCAATAATAGTAACAACCAGGATAGAGAATGCACTCCTAGCAGAATCTAAGTACCTCGTGATCATTGTAGCCTACTACCCGCCACATTACAACGCGATGAACATCATAGAAGAACTACACTACCTAATACTGCAAAATAAAAGCGGAAAGCCTATAATGATATCAGACGACTTGAACTGCCGCATAGATATAAACAAGTACAAGACCAGGATAGTCATGGAAAAACTGCAAGAAGAAGGATTCACACTCCTAAATGACAGCAAAATTCCCACGTACAAATACCACAACGGTAAAAGCACCATCGACCTAGCACACATAAAAGGCCACGCAAGGGAAAAAATAACCCCCCTCTGGACAAACGCGGTAACACCCAACCGAAAACACCTACCAATGAAAATTAACATAGCTATGTACCGAAATGGACATTTCGATACAGGAATTACGTCTTACTGCGCAAACTATACGTCATCGCGTCTCCATCTCGAGTGTCATCTTTATAAACAGTGCCAAATGCTTTCCTATCTATCCCTTCCCTTCCTAGTGCGCACCCTGTGCTATCGCGCATTCCCCCCTCTCCCTGTGAACTCTCATAAATAGCTGTGTTTTGTAACATCGAATCATCATCTACTCAGTCATCATTGGAGTCTGGTCAGAGCAGCTCAGGAGAGCTGGTTTTGTTTGTTTAGTCCAGTAAGCCAGGGTGGGGACGCTAGGACAGTATTTCCCCCAACCCGAGGCTGGACTTGAGTGAGTGATAATGTATGTATGTATGTTGATTTATATCATATTTTCTTTTTATATAGATGATCTACTATGATTTCTTTTCTTTGTAAATTTAATATTTATTTATTTATCTTTATATTATATCTGACTATATTTTGACTCGCATTAAAAGCTTTAGTTGTGCTTTTTTACTTACTCCATGCCTATTCATTCAGTAGTTAACATAATTCAGGTATCAAAGTCAAAATCCAAACGCTTGCTCAAGCGTGCGTTAGTTCCTTTATCCCAAAGCTTCCACGATTGTATTTTATAAGTCAGTAAACATTACATATTGGGAGAATTTTTGTAAAGAAAGTTGAATTCCTCTTTGCCTCTATGGGCCCGGGCAAAGATGTCACAAATTTGAACAATCTATGCTTTCCAATCAAAATAGTGATCAACAATATAACTCTGCGTGGGTGCAAAATGGTAGTAGAACGTGGTTATGTAATAATAAGACGCCACAAAATTGGTTTGGCAGAGCGTGGTTCACACTGCACAGCTACACCAAAACTTAAAATCCAAAAAACTAACATCATTAAAGATATCAAGAAAAATCGACAACGAGAAAATCAAAGGAAGCCAGAAGGAACTAAAAGAAGCAGAAACACATATAGAACGAGGGAATCTAGAGGAAGCTACCGCAAAAATAGAACAGGTCATCATAAGGGCCACGATGTCAGTAAACTCGAACATGAAGAAACCAAAAGAATGATATGACAAGAAATGCTACAACAAAAGAAAACAAGTGATAAGTTATCTACAACAAATAAAAAACAGCCGGGAAAATATTGCACTAAAAGAAGACTACACAAAGGAAAGACGACAATGCAAAAGACTGATAAAAGAAAAGAAGAAAGCTCATATCGAACAAAAAATTAAAGAGATGGCTGAGGAAGCCCTTAAAGATCCCAACATCGCTATTCGACCAAGAAATCAACAAGAGACACAAGCTATACAAATGAAGGAATGGGAACAACATTTCACCAACATACTAAACAAGGAAGGAAGAGATACTCCAGCAACAAGAAATCAAGACCAAAACACAAGACACACAGAATGGGCTCCTATCAACCCTACAGAAATTAGAAAAACAATAAACCAAAGCAAGAACAGAAAAGCATTTGGCCCAGATATGATTTATAATGAACACCTCAAAAACAAAATTGACACACTGAGCCCAATATAGACAATACTATATAACAAATGTATAGAACTAGGATGAATTCCAGAACAATGGAGAAACTCGACGATAAAAGTTATATACATAGGAAAAGGGGATCCACGAGACCCTAACAAATACAGGGGCATTGCTCTTGAAAACGTTCCCTTCAAGAACCTAACAAAAATTATAACAAATAGAGTAAGGGGAAAAATCGAATAAAAGCTCCCTGACGCGCAATTTGGATTCAGGAAAGAGAGATCAACTCAAACGGCAGTGAAATTCCTCCTTCAAAACATAGAGGAAGCACTCGATAGAAAACAAAAGCTGTACACTGTCCTCGTAGACTTTACGAAAGCCTTCAATCTAATGGACAGGGGATTATTAATAGCCTAAGCAAATTGAAAAGTATCCTAGGAGAAGAGAACGCGTAGACCCAAATCGTTACAACAATAATGAAAGAAAATAGCATTGTTATATCAGATAGTCTCTCAAAATCAAAAACTATACTGCAGACAAATGGGGTACTGCCAGGAGACCCATTGAGCCCACTACTATTCATAATGACAGCCGAAGATCTGGTAAGGAAAATAGAAGACCTACGAGAAGAACGTTTCATATATGCATACGCAGACGACATCGTAATCGGATCAACGGATATAAGTAAACTTCAGAATGCCATAAAAACTATGGAAGAATGGTGTAAAACGCACAGCTTCTATATAAACAAAGAAAAAACAGAAATGATGGTGTTCAGAAACGGGGGAAAGATCCCTGCCACAACAGAAATAAAACTGGACAAAGATAACATCAAAATAGTAAAGGAGTTTAAATATCTAGGCATTACTTTACAACTCAGTGGAAGAAGCTTCACAAAACACTTAGCAGAAAGATCAACGCAAGCAATAATGACAATAAATGATATACGCAATATACAAGCTCTAAGCCTGGAATCAGTGATGAAAGTATTCAATGCAAAGATCCTCCCAATAATAACTTACGGGATAGAAATCATATGACCACATCTTACAGAAGCTAATCTGAACACACTGGAAAAAGTGAAACCTACATATATAAAACGAGCAATAGGAGTATCAAAAACGACCTATTGGCAAGGGAGACTTTCCTTATCCAGGACTTGAAAACAGCATATCTACTACCAACCACAGAACCCTATGAACATGCGCTACAAAGACTACGCAGGAAAAGAGAGGAAGTATGGCCGGAATTCTTCAGCACCGGAGCGATGATAGACATGAACTGGACAAAAGCAAATTTCCAGATAAGACACGTCATCACAAGACTAAGTGTACATGGATTCCATCACCTAAAATGTAGAGATAAAACATCCCATGACCCGAAGATGCCATGCATATGAGAAGTATGTGAAGAGAAATGCGAAAAATATCACATCGAAACATATACACATAGAAAAAAATAACAATTTGTGATTACACAAGACAAAGTTAAAGTGTTAGTGATTGTTGTGTTATCATGTTTTCACATTTGTGCGTAATCATCCCGGGAATCTCCTGAACATTTTACAAAAAGTCCCATCACAATCGAATCAACTGTATGAACGCGCATAAAGTACCAACAAACAAACAAACAATTTTTATATATTAGATAAGGATGAATGTTTGACTAATATAGGATTGTCTGACTTCTCATGTGTTGGTTTATTATCAGTAAGGTGACAATTAATATAATTGAATGTTTATCTTGATTTTACAAGAATGCGTAGATCAGTTTTCTGTAATTTGTTATATTGCATGTTTCCTTCTTCGATAGAATAGAAGGGAGTTTTCTGTTTATTGGATGGTTGTTTCTACAGTTCTGTAGATATTCTGTTGTTCTATGTATTTTCTCTAGGCTAATTAATTTGCTGAAATGTTTTACACTATTAACGGACTGTAATATTATAAAGAAGTCTGCTGATTACTGAAATACCTGAGAGAATAATATACTTTTTTTTAAATACTATAACATGTTCAATATTTTACTTTGTTGTTAAATACTATAACATATCCAAACATAAGTTATTTGATAAATATCTTTTATCAAACATACTTCATTTGTATCACAGAAGACTCTTTGACATGGGTACTTATTATAAACACATTATATCAATACATTGATACATTTTTATAAACGTTGCACATGATAAAGATTATCTACTATTTTTTGATAATATTATGTCGATAATATTATAATATGTATATATATATATATATAAATACTAATGAAGATTACGTATAAAACAAAGACGTCTCAATTACCTTTTTTTTTGTGAAATATAATACACGTGAACATGTAAGTTAAATTAACCTACTCAAAATATACTAACTTATCTCAGACTAATCTTTATTGGATGTAAATTAATCTTAACTAACTAACCAACTCACTCATTGGCACGATCGACTCCGGAGATCGATGACCGCGCGGACATGAGCTCTCCATATATCCCTACCCTGCACTAATTTTGGCCAATCTTCCTGTATCATTCACCTCTCTAAAATCATGGCTAATGTTGTCCCATCTCATTCTTGCCCTACCTGCTGAATGCTTTCCCTCTGGTTTTCCCACTCGTCTGATTATATCTGGTTTCCCATAAAGGTAAAATAAATCACTGTTATGTAATTTTCTTCGTTCAATTATTCGTCTATATTGGGTCCAATCATTATAAGAATGCTGGTAACTTATTCTTCTTTCTTAAAGAGACCATGTTTCGCATCCATGTAACACGACAAAGAATAACCGTTTTTATATATGTTTGCTTAATTTTTTAGAGGGAGAAGTGTGAACCTATCATAATGAAATAAGAAATATATAAAAAAATGCATAATTTTTTTCGTAGACATACTAGCAAATTCCATTAAATTTATATCCCACTAGAAATGATGCATCGCATCAAATCCTGAGCATGACTTCTTTGTATAAGGAATGTAGACCAGCGAATATCGTGTCGTAGATTTAGAGCAAGTAAAAGAACCTCAAGCCTGAGGTAAGTGACCTCGGAGTAAATTTGTCGGCTCTTTCACAGGGGATAAATTTGATATACAACTTATCTTCCAGAAATAGCTCTAGTTCTGCTTTACCATGATGAGTTAATTACAAACAACGGTTTAACACAGTAAGGGCCGGTTGTACCAACTCAGTATAAGTTCTGAATACATGCTATCTCAAGTATTCAGCCAAAATTGCGTTGTACCACGACAGTATTGCACCTTAGCCGGAGCATAAACTCGGTAGACTTTGTACGGTCATTCGAAGCCGATTATTGTGAAATACTCGAGTTAACTTTCCAAAATGGCAGCCAGAAACATGTCTAGAAATTTATTTCTGGATTCTGATAGTGACGACGAAGTATTATACGATATGTTTCTAAAGACCCGGAAACTCAGACAAATCAGGGGAAGACCGGATCATATTGAAAATTACAATGATGAAGAATTTTTCGTCCGCTTTCGCCTTGATCTCATCAGACATCGATTAGAACATAAAACGAAAAGGTAAGATTTTAACATTTTTCGTTTGTATTTTATTATTTCCACAATCATTGTTTAATATTTTTAGGTGATTATTTAAACATTTTTATTTAAAGAGGTATGAGCATGAATTAGCATTAATACTCATACTTGAACCTGTAGCTTCATTAGATAATACTGTATAATACAATGCATTTTATAATAGGGGTAGAAGTTTAAAAAATAATCTTCTATGAAAGTGTGCTTTTCAAAGTATAATTGCTTTTATTTTACACACTATAATTTAACAAAAGAACATTGAAGTGCAAATTTTGAGGTTATATTATAATGCCATTAAATTAAAATCTTAATTACAACGTTGGTTATGCCATTGACTTTAAATAAAAAATGTGTATTATGTCGTGTGCCATAACCTTTTTTCTAAACTATCATAAAATTGATAAATTTTGTTTTATTATTATTATTATTATTATTATTATTATTATTTATTATTATTATTATTATTATTATTATTAATCAGGATATTATCTGTAACATAACCATAATTTTTTCAACATTCTACAGAAAAATCTCAAGGAGACCAGTTCATCTTGAAGAAGGTATGGAAGATTGTTTCGTCTGGTTTCGCTTTTGAAACGAAGCAATTACGTTCAATGTGGATCTGATCATACATCGATTACAACAGAAAGGTAAAATATTTTATATTTAGTAAAAAAATTAATAAAAAATAGTCTTCTATCCAAGTGTAATTTGGGCTATATGTTACATACCCACAAAAATGTAACAAAAGAACATTGAAGTGTTAATTTTGAGATTATATTACAGTGCCATAACCTTAAACTTAAGTTACAGTAGTGATTATGGTATGAATGTTCAATATGCAAGGTTGATTATGTTGTACTACCATGGACCTCAAAACTTATACTTAATTTCCAATTTTTCAAGCTGTTATTACATTGACACATTATTATTAAAATGCACTGGCTATTGTATGCCAAGAGACCACGTATACTTATTTTGGCTTAAGTTTCCATTAAGTGCAGTGAGAATTTTTTTCTAAGCCCGAGGCAGACACAACGCGCATGTGCCAACAAGGTTTTATTTTCAAATTATTTCCCACCATTTACAACAAATTTTACATTTTTTCTAACGATTACTTGAACACATTTTTCTATGATATTTAACTATATACGTAACATGAAGACGTGGCAACCATATTGATTTTAAGGAATATTCTATATAACAACAGTGCAGCCAACATAGGTTATGTACTTCAGAATTTGAGAACTTACTATTTATTTTTGGGTGTTGCATTCTTTCACAGGTTAGAGTGCTTAAATTATGTTAGGTTAGCTTTTAGGTTGGTCTTTCATAAGTTAGAGTACTTAAATTACATTACGTTAG
Organism: Diploptera punctata; assembly: GCA_030220185.1. Lineage (NCBI taxonomy): Eukaryota > Metazoa > Arthropoda > Insecta > Blattodea > Blaberidae > Diploptera > Diploptera punctata. The sequence goes on from JASPKZ010008305.1 coordinate 195,155, forward strand.
CTTTTAGGTTTGTTAAATAGCATGTATAATGTTGGCTGCATCGCGATATTCCATAGAGTAAACTGCTTCGCGTTTGTCGGTGCATGCGCGTGGTGTCTGCCTGGGACTTAGAAAAAATTCTCACTGCGCTTAATGGAAAGATTATTCCTTATTTTATTTCATTAGCTGAGAAAATGGGCAGGTAAGTGTACACCATATTAGTTTATAGTTTATTGGATAATCTGGTGCACCATAAGGATAAGTTTACTATTCTGTTTGAACAGTGACTAATGTAGATGGAATCCTGGCATAGAATACCCAAAACATCACTGTGAAGTTATGACATTATTAAAAGCTGACACATAGTACACAACACTTTGTAGAAACCCCAGTTTGCGACTCACCTTGAATTTTTCTGGCTCGACTTTAGATTATCTTCCTCTTGATTTTCCATCTATGTTCTTGTAATACTGATGCTCTACATACTCTTCTGTCTTTACTAACTTTTGTACTTTTTTAAACATTTTCGCTTCCGACTTCACTCTGCTAATTAACTTCAAATTTGAATTCAAAATTTAAACTGGTGCTACTGTATTTTACAGGAACCAGGGGTTCTACCTATTAAAGAGGATCAAAATGGATCGCTCACCGCCAACACTTAAGTGATGGCCACAGAGCTTTCCATCTATCTAACATTTTGCAACAATACTTATAACATTTTTTTTACAAGTATTAAATATTTATCTCCATACACAATTATTTCTTTGAAGTATGCAGAATCATTGTGCACATGTGTGAACGCTAGAAGAACTTATACTAGATGGTGAAGATATCTGTGAAAATTGGAATGACCAACATTCAAAAGTATATTCTCAGAAAAAGATGTTCACTCAGTTCATTTTGTAGGTTCTGATGGGACAGGTTAGTGTATATCAGATTAGTATATGCTTCATTAAATAATATGCAAATAATTTATTTTGTTAAGTTAGGAAGGAGAAAGTTGGTGTAAATCCATTTCTAACAAATGTTTGGGGATGTATTGAAGTTTGGTCGCAGCTACATTCTTCCATCTAGTGTCAATTCTTTAAATTTTCTGTAGAACTTCTTTGTGATTCCATCTAGTGACAACTCTATAAACTTATGCTCATGCACATGTTTCACTGTAGGACACAAAAATTAAGGGAAGGTAAACTAAAGTTTTTCTGGCTCAACTGCACTTCTACAAGCACTTGATTTTTCAGTTATATTGTAAACTATAGCTCTTCCTCTATATTTACTAACATTACTTAATATTTTAAACTTTTTCAAACAATTTTTATAACATTATTAGACAATTTTGAAGTATATATTTAAATATACAAATCACAATATTATGATACTGTTATTCAATATTGTAATGCTGCTATTTTCTCCACAGAGTATATTACCTAGTCTCTAATTTTTCTATTGCTGTTTTGGGTTATCGCTGGTTGGATCAATATGAGGGAGTGATAAGTGAGTGTACACCCGTTTTTAATAAACGTTTGGTAATTTTAATATTATTAATATATTTTTTAAACATAGATTTGGAGATTTATTGCAAATATTGGTCATTTAAATTTCATTGCGACGGATAGTAACCGAGGATGATAATCGATATGTAGTTTGATTGTGGGTTATCGCTGGCTCTATAAACTCTGGCGCATGCGCACTGTTGTTCTATAGGACTTTGAAAATATTTCACGCTAGTTTAAGTGCAGTTTTTCCATTTTTCCTACATAACAGTTGTGTGGATGCTCAAAGCTTATGAACTTACTCGATAGATGAGTATCTGTGCTATTGGAATAATCAATCTTCACAATAAGTTCCCAAACATGCTTTTAAAGAAAGGATGTACATTAATTTGTAATTTCATAACCTAATGAAGTAAATAATTTATTATTCGATAATCTAATTTGGTGTACAATAACTTTTCCTTCTTAACCAAACAAAATAAAATAGTAGTTATATTGTGAAAGATTGTCATACAATAGCACAGTTAGTCTTGCCATATATTGACAAAACCTTTTGCATGCACATATGCACTACAGCTCTGTAGAACTTAGAAGAAATGATTGAGAGATTTTGTATACATAGATAAATATATAAGAAATATAAAAAAAATGTTTTAAGAATCGTTACAAAATGTTTAAAACAGTAGGAAATGTTAGTACAAATGGAAAAAGTAAATAGTGTAACAGTGTCATATTAATGTTGTATGGTATAGCATAGTGGGTCATAAACTATAGTTCAGCCATCATAGGTTTAAGCAACTTTCATTGTATATTTGATAAATGGTGACCTTTATTACAGCATAAGTCAGTTTTGGAGATTCTATGCCTCTAGTCCACCTGCATTAGTCACTGTTCAAACAGAATAGCCAACTTTGCCTTATGGTGCACTGCAAGTTTGTGTACACCAATTAGTTTATTAGATAATATGGCTTCCCATAAAGAAACCTCTAATTTAATTAAAAGCGAGTTAATAAGAAATGCCATAAATATAGCAACTTAACGTTTGTATGCAATTGCCCAAAATTTTGTATTTGTATAACATGTTCTGGTATGAACTGTGAAAACATTATATGAGAATTAGAGGTGAGTTGTAATCCAATACATCCATAATGAGAATAATGAAACTTGTTAATACAGTAATCATGAATAAAATAATGTGTACCAGTAACTGAAAGGGAATCAAATTACAATGCATAAAGTGATGTAACATATCAATTGTTGCTACACATTATGTTTTTCTTGGAACATTCTTTTTTTAATATAGCAGAAAATAATAATTTTGCCCCTTAGCTTATGACGTCTGAGAAATTACAATGTTATTAAAGTAGTAGAATCCACTAAAAATATTATGCATTTGTTCTATAGTCTATATTTGATGGTGAATAAATATTAGTCACTTTTGATTATCTGATAAAATCATAAACATTCTTTTTTTTTTCTAGAAGGCTTGCTGGGATATTACATCGCTTCATTCCCGAATGTCACCGAAGACTTAGACTGCATGCACATAAAGACCAGTTCTCCAGGCTAGTTCAATACTGAGGAACATACAAGGAATAAAAGCGTATGATGTGCAGTTAAACATTTTAGATATTATTGTTTAGTTGCTTCTTCACTCACCTCATACTTCTTAACTCCCAAGCAGACTCGAGTTTTCTTCACTTCATTTGTGATATTCTCAATGTTGTATTACATTCACAACTGATGTCCAATGGCCTCCTATCCTGCAGACTGACCTCCGCGCCATCTGATGGCTGACCGACGAACTTCCAAATCAATCCGCTCTCCTTATCACCGGGTATTTCAAAATTCATAGTTGTGTTTTTATTCTTGCATATATAAATTTTTTCCCAAATTGTGAGTTCCTTCGGTTTTTCCAATTGTTTAAGTAATTTTGTTTTGGTTTCTATTCTGTGTTTTTCTGACCAGGCATCTACAGCTATTGCAGATTTTTTCTGTTTCTCCATTTTTAACATTTCTGAGGTGTTCCTTTAATCTTGTATTTAGATTCCTTTTTGTTTTTCCTATGTATATCTTTTCACAATCTTTACAATTAATTTGATAAATTCCCGATTTTTTGCAGTCTTCAATCTTTTCATTTTTGTTGGTTTTTAAAAAAGATTGAAGATCTAACACATGACTAGACAATATTTAACAATTGTGCATTGAAGACTCAGTTTGAAAAGGAGTAAATGTTCTTTAGTATAAATGGAGTAGAGAGTCAATCATAAGCATCATCATTACCAGTACTATGGTCCATAAGAGCCAGGATCCCCTGATATATACGTCCAATTTTGATTCCCCAACCCATATAAAGGTTTCTATTATTATTTTATAAACTGTACATAACCACTGATTTAATATATTATCTTGTATATCAGCAAATTAAGTTTTCACCAATGTAGACAGATTTTTTTGAAGCTGTAATAGTATTTTAAAATGCAATAGGAAGTATCATTAAGAAGTTTGTTTAATAATTAAGACATTTTGTCTGTACATTCTTACCTCTTATGGTTGTTTTTGTAAAATATATGTTTCAAGGCTTCTGAGCCCCATCGTCAGCAATTACAGACTGTAATCAGAAGCCTTGAAACATATGTTCGACAAATACAACCCAAAGAGGTAAGAATGTACAGACAAAATGTCTTAATTACTGTAATATGTTTTCTGCTGCTAATTTTCATTAAGTCTTTACAAAGCCTTTACTCGGATGGGAAAGGCCATTCAATTTTGCTCCAATGTAGGCTGAGATTATGTTACGAGCCTGAAATCTTCAGACTCGGAATCCATGACTTTAAGTTTCTCCCAGAAAACTTTTTGTTTTCTAGGATTCATCCATCCTAATAATATATCGACCCCAGCCAGATTTTAACCCTTGACTCTTGGGACGAGCAACTTAATCCCCAGATCACAAGCCGGATATTGAAATATATACTATTTTATAATCGTTTTGTTAGAATCATATAAGCAGAATTCAGTAGTTTATGTTTTTCTCTTCAAGTTTTTTTTAAGCTTTCTGCCACAAAAAAAAAATAAGATGACTGCAAATTAAATTTCCTTGTGAGAAAATAAGTAAATATGTTCCAGGTAACTGCCATTAATAATATTCACAAATGCAATCCTAATAGGCACGTTGCAATTCGATATATTAAATGTTTGTCTCATGATATTGGTCAAATTATGTGTAGTTTTACTGTACAGATAGAAATATTGTAAATGCATTATAAATTCTCACATGCCTGTGCTGCACCCTCTCTTCTAGCCACTATTATGCCATGACTTACTTGTTGTAGTCAGAAATCCAAAGATTCATTCATTCACCTATAATGAATATCCATCTATAGTAATTCTGCCCGAAGGCAGGTCCTTCACTGCAATCATAGCATTTTCATGCTATGCTTGCAGCTTTACTAGGGAATTGTGTAGGTGTGGTAGCTTCCCGTTGCTTTCCACACCGGTGAAGGATGATGGTGATGATGATGGTAATGACAAGGATGATGATGATGGCCATATGATTTCGGGGACCGTTTGGACCTTAAAGTTTTCCTGACATTTGATTTACAGGTGAGGAAAAACCCCGATAAAAACCTCACCCAGAAAAACTACCCCGACTGGGGATCGAACCCGGGCCCGCTGCGTGACAAGGCAGCACGCTACCTCGAGACCACAGCGGTGGACATAATGAATATAAATTATCTGAAATGTATTTATACATCTGCAAAGAAAGTGTTTATTTAAAGTTTTATTTGTAATATACATCACGGCTATGGTCTTGGGCTAGCATCACTGTTTTGTTTGCAGAGGGCCTGAGTTTGATCCCCAGTCATGACAGATTTCCTGGATGATGGTTTTATTGATGGTTTCTCTGAACCTGTACGACAAATGTTAGGAAACTTTAAGGCCTAAACAATCTGTGATCATCATATTCGCCAGGTTTAGTATGAATGTGAGTGAATTGTGCATCTTGTCTTAAATATTTGTGTTGTCTTGGGGCAGGTCCTGGATTGGAGGTCCTCAGTAACCATGTGTGATCCAAAGTCTCTCTCTCTCCCAACCTATAAGATATGAGGTTAAATTACAATAGAGAAGAGAAGATCTGTATAATATATGTGTGTGTTCCAAAGCCACCTGGTGCACCTTTCATGCTTTGGGTTTCATCATATTATGTAGAAAAATAGTTTAATGTGGTCTATTTTTATTTTACGTAGGTGATGTTTACTTTTATTGTGTATAATATAAGCATGTTGAATATCCATTGTATAATTTTTTATAATAAAGTAATGTATGAGTAATATGTTTTTATTAAATGTACATAACTAGTACCAATAAATTACTCCTCAGAAGGTTGTCCCTAAAGAAAATCTGAAATCTACTGTCTTATGATTGGTTGTTTCACAAAGGACTACAGTTTCTATCAATAACAAATTTGTCAAAAATATGATAGAAAATTTGAGATGATATAATTATGTTAAAAACATATAAACGTTCAAATTTGTTTTATCTGCATTATGTTAGTTCAAATTGTGAAAGAAATCAATCATAAAATACAAATGAAAAAACGTATAGTGGTGGTCTTTAAGTCGACCATCAAAAATTTACTTTAAAAGCAGTCTTCTAATAGGGGATATCTCTTCATCCTGAATACAATCTGTACCTTTACACCATAATTGGAAAATGTTAACATTCTTCTTCTTTATTAGGAATTTCTTTATAATACAGTAGTTTTTCTACAACCCATTGTAAATTTTACTCCTCCATAAATCCCTATTCTCTGCATCACACTCTGTTATCCTCTCGACACTATACTCCTATTATGCACTCCTTGAATTCACTTTCTTTTGATCTCCCTTTTCTTCTGTTGCCCTCCGCTTCAAGATTTAATATCATCTTAGGATCCTGTCATCTGACATTCTCTTTGTGACCAAACCATTTCAGTCTTCTTCAATAACTTGTGGAATGTCTTTTTGAACATCCATTACTTCTGTGATTTTAGCATTTCTAATTTTGTCTCTTTTTGAATTTCTAGAAATCCTCCTCCAAAATTGCATCTGTCGCCTATAGTTTATGTGCTTGCTCTCTGCTTAATGCCCAATATAGTATAGGGATTTCCAGCCAACCTAGACTCTGCCTGTCACAAGCCAGGAGAAATGGGGAGTGATGGAGGAATAACACCTCTTTAAAAAACCAGGGTTCATTCTGGCCTGGATGATAGTACTTTGTGACAGCTCCTTGCTAGGATACGGCAACTACTGCCTTGTAAGGATATGTTGGTTCGTCAAAGCCTAGAGGAAGGAAACCTTGAACAAAAATCATCTGGTCCTCCAGGTTGAGGATTATAACAATGGCCCAGCTCCCCATTTTATGGAAAAAAATTAACTATGCTAAAGAAATTGATGTGAAGAAAATATCAACATCTGAATATAATTTATTGCAAGCACATTAATACTACTGAGTTCAGGTAAGATAATTTATTTGAGCAGAGGTTGCTGTTACTAATTTAACTATCACTTAAATATGTACAAATTGAAGACTAAACTCATATATCAATAGCTATCATAGAAAGATTCTGAATTTACAAACAAATGTCTTGCATAGTTGCCTAAATAGGAAAAAAAAATGTTAATATTTTTATTCTCAATTGTTGTATTATTAGATTTCAATGGGATACAGGATTTAAATAACTACTATTCTACCCCTCTGGCACACAGTGACAAGAATATAGCCTTCATTAGGTTTATTACATAATATGAGCAAATACAGGCAGTAAGACATTTATAAACTTATCAAAAGCATCGGCGTTGGTTGGGAAGAGAGAGAGAGTCATCTTACAGAGGATCAGAATATATAGTCATAGGAATAATCCTTTCCAAGTAATTGTGATTGGTTTCAAAGAGTAGTTGTATGCAGAAATTTCACTATATTATAATACAGTAAAGAGATCTCAACACAGAATGGACAAAAATTTAATAAAGCAACTTCATTTTGGAAAAAATGCAATAATACAAAAAAATCATACTAACTTAAAATTAACAGAAATTCACACTGGGCTATTTTTATGCAGTTTATTTCTAGTGTGCCTACATGTAAAAAAAATTGAGATTCTTATAATTGGTCAATTTCCAACAAAATAGGCATAGATTACATAGAAAAAAAATATCAAAATAACCAAATAGGTTTATATATAACATAAGACAATTTACTTGCCTTCAGTCATCTGATGACTATCTTAAATTAAAAATTCAGTTAATCAAAAAACAAATCTTGGTACTTATAATAGCTATTTATAGCTAGAGCGAGGAATTATATGAAGAAAATTATAAGAAAATATGAAATCATAAAGACAAAATATGAAAATTATGACACAAAAATATAATGAAGCTACTATTTTCTAAACTTTTTACATATATTTATATGCATAGACGCACTACGACTTATAAGTGTACATACAGCACAAACAGAACTTATTTATAGCACAAGAAATCAAAATGTTCACTGTATTTTGATTATAATTTTTCATTATTTTTGACCCAATATAAAATATCATATTCATGATCTGAAACAATTTTAATGGATCATACCATAGCGTAGTTGTATAAGGAAACGTGGTACAAACAGGGAAGTCGTGAGTTCGAGTCTTGATATGGTCAAGATTTTTAGCTGGACCAGACCTTCTGATGGCATTGTAGACCTGGGATCAACTCAGATCCTAATGGAAGTGAGTACTATATGCATGTTCTGGGCACAAATGTAGCCATCAGGCAGATCTGACAACCCGGCAGACATCTAGTGCCTTTTGTCTAGAAAGATGGAAAATTCAACATGCCACTACCCCAAAGGCCTCCCAAGACTGTAGTGGAATTATTTCATAAATCAAATCTGAGAATTTATATATAATACAATTAATTAATGTATTGAATGATTTTTAATTATGAAATTTAAACATATGCAAGAAACAAAACATTGCAACCCAAACTAACAAGTTCCATGAAATATAGCACTGACAAAGTTTAGAGTAGGTACCGGTATAGTTTGGGTTATTGCTATCTTTACATTGCATGAAGATATTAAATTCATGTAGATGCAAATGTAACAATAACATTAAATTGGACGATTTAGAATACAAGTAAACCATTCCAGTATGTCATATTTGGAGAGACAAGATGTTAAAAGTTATTAGTCCATAATTGAATCTAGGGATTGTTTCAGAACTCTCTTTGCAATTACAGTTACATTTAATATTGAACTATAAACATGGTGAAATGTAGTTAGAATTATTTTAACGTTAGTTTTTTTGTATATATGAAATAGGTCTTGCATAGTGTCTAGTCTTGGTCTACTTGTGCTATGAACAATCAAATTGTCAATTATTAATTTTGTTCATAACACATAGATAGGATTTTTTTTAAATATTTTGTGATAGTAAACTATACAGCCTATCTGTCAGAATTGTTTTGCAGAATGAAAAATTATGCTCAACATCACATGATGTTATGGGAGGATACTCGTATCATGCTATATTTGATACTTTGATGTAAGTGAGAAAAATGCTGGCCTAACCTACATCAACGTTACTAATTTCACAAAGCACTGCTTCAAGTTTCTTACATTTCAATTCTGTAATCTGTTCACAGAGTAAAGACTGTCCTCAGGTAGCAAGAACGAACTGACAGCTACCTGACTACAGAAAATTCCAATATTGTTATTCTACTTATTCATCTAGGCTCATGATCTTGTTCTGGGGGACAAAAAACTCCATCGAACTTGACACTCTGTGACTCATCATCCAATTATTTGCTTTTATAAAGATACTGAAAAATTTTCACTTGTCTACCACATTACATTGTCAAAAATTACACAAATACATTCATTTCAAAAATATTTTAATGAATTCCTAGAACTTTTATTGAAAAAAAAATATCGGAATTTGAAAGTTGAAAAATATGGAGGAGTATGAAATTTTCACTAAAATATGAACATTTTGTTAAAATATTATGAAATATGAAGTTTTTTGTTGGTCTTATTTGATTCTGCATATCATAAAATGTAAAGATACTTAACCTCAGCGCTCTCTGACAAATAGTTTAAAACATGAAATTTTATAAAATTCCTCTCTCTATTTATAACAAATATGAGAAAGTTTGAATTTCATATAATTAAACATCGCATTACTTTTTTTAATTTTGGTGTGTGCGTGTATTATACCGTACATATATTTCACAAAACTATTACTACGTGTAGGCCTAATTACATTGAATTGTTATAATATTAAACAAACTTCAAAGAAATAAAAATAATATTAAAATGAATAGCACGAAAATGGAAACCAACCCAATTTATTTAAGACTTTTTAAATTTTGGTGTGTGCGTGAATTATACCGTACATATATTTCACAAAACTATTACTACGTGTAGGCCTAATTACATTGAATTGTTATAATATTAAACAAACTTCAAAGAAATAAAAATAATATTAAAATGAATAACACGAAAATGGAAACTAACCCAATTTATTTAAAACTTTTTAAATTTTGGTGTGTGCGTGAATTATACCGTACATATATTTCACAAAACTATTACTACGTGTAGGCCTAATTACATTGAATTGTTATAATATTAAACAAACTTCAAAGAAATAAAAATAATATTAAAATGAATAGCACGAAAATGGAAACCAACCCAATTTATTTAAGACTTTTTAAATTTTGGTGTGTGCGTGAATTATACCGTACATATATTTCACAAAACTATTACTACGTGTAGGCCTAATTACATTGAATTGTTATAATATTAAACAAACTTCAAAGAATAAAAATAATATTAAAATGAATAACACGAAAATGGAAACCAACCCAATTTATTTAAGACTTTTTAAATTTTGGTGTGTGCGTGAATTATACCGTACATATATTTCACAAAACTATTACTACGTGTAGGCCTAATTACATTGAATTGTTATAATATTAAACAAACTTCAAAGAAATAAAAATAATATTAAAATGAATAGCACGAAAATGGAAACCAACCCAATTTATTTAAGACTTTTTAAATTTTGGTGTGTGCGTGAATTATACCGTACATATATTTCACAAAACTATTACTACGTGTAGGCCTAATTACATTGAATTGTTATAATATTAAACAAACTTCAAAGAAATAAAAATAATATTAAAATGAATAACACGAAAATGGAAACCAACCCAATTTATTTAAGACTTTTTAAATTTTGGTGTGTGCGTGAATTATACCGTACATATATTTCACAAAACTATTACTACGTGTAGGCCTAATTACATTGAATTGTTATAATATTAAACAAACTTCAAAGAAATAAAAATAATATTAAAATGAATAACACGAAAATGGAAACCAACCCAATTTATTTAAGACTTTTTAAATTTTGGTGTGTGCGTGAATTATACCGTACATATATTTCACAAAACTATTACTACGTGTAGGCCTAATTACATTGAATTGTTATAATATTAAACAAACTTCAAAGAAATAAAAATAATATTAAAATGAATAGCACGAAAATGGAAACCAACCCAATTTATTTAAGACTTTTTAATTTTGGTGTGTGCGTGAATTATACCGTACATATATTTCACAAAACTATTACTACGTGTAGGCCTAATTACATTGAATTGTTATAATATTAAACAAACTTCAAAGAAATAAAAATAATATTAAAATGAATAACACGAAAATGGAAACCAACCCAATTTATTTAAGATTTTTAAATTTTGGTGTGTGCGTGAATTATACCGTACATATATTTCACAAAACTATTACTACGTGTTAGGCCTAATTACATTGAATTGTTATAATATTAAACAAACTTCAAAGAAATAAAATAATATTAAAATGAATAGCACGAAAATGGAAACCAACCCAATTTATTTAAGACTTTTTAAATTTTGGTGTGTGCGTGAATTATACCGTACATATATTTCACAAAACTATTACTACGTGTAGGCCTAATTACATTGAATTGTTATAATATTAAACAAACTTCAAAGAAATAAAAATAATATTAAAATGAATAACACGAAAATGGAAACCAACCCAATTTATTTAAGACTTTTTAAATTTTGGTGTGTGCGTGAATTATACCGTACATATATTTCACAAAACTATTACTACGTGTAGGCCTAATTACATTGAATTGTTATAATATTAAACAAACTTCAAAGAAATAAAAATAATATTAAAATGAATAGCACGAAAATGGAAACAACCCAATTTATTAAGACTTTTTAAATTTTGGTGTGTGCGTGAATTATACCGTACATATATTTCACAAAACTATTACTACGTGTAGGCCTAATTACATTGAATTGTTATAATATTAAACAAACTTCAAAGAAATAAAAATAATATTAAAATGAATAACACGAAATGGAAACCAACCCAATTTATTTAAGACTTTTAAATTTTGGTGTGTGCGTGAATTATACCGTACATATATTTCACAAAACTATTACTACGTGTAGGCCTAATTACATTGAATTGTTATAATATTAAACAAACTTCAAAGAAATAAAAATAATATTAAAATGAATAACACGAAAATGGAAACCAACCCAATTTATTTAAGACTTTTTAAATTTTGGTGTGTGCGTGAATTATACCGTACATATATTTCACAAAACTATTACTACGTGTAGGCCTAATTACATTGAATTGTTATAATATTAAACAAACTTCAAAGAAATAAAAATAATATTAAAATGAATAGCACGAAAATGGAAACCAACCCAATTTATTTAAGACTTTTTAAATTTTGGTGTGTGCGTGAATTATACCGTACATATATTTTCACAAAACTATTACTACGTGTAGGCCTAATTACATTGAATTGTTATAATATTAAACAAACTTCAAAGAAATAAAAATAATATTAAAATGAATAACACGAAAATGGAAACCAACCCAATTTATTTAAGACTTTTTAAATTTTGGTGTGTGCGTGAATTATACCGTACATATATTTCACAAAACTATTACTACGTGTAGGCCTAATTACATTGAATTGTTATAATATTAAACAAACTTCAAAGAAATAAAAATAATATTAAAATGAATAGCACGAAAATGGAAACCAACCCAATTTATTTAAGACTTTTTAAATTTTGGTGTGTGCGTGAATTATACCGTACATATATTTCACAAAACTATTACTACGTGTAGGCCTAATTACATTGAATTGTTATAATATTAAACAACTTCAAAGAAATAAAAATAATATTAAAATGAATAACACGAAAATGGAAACCAACCCAATTTATTTAAGACTTTTAAATTTTGGTGTGTGCGTGAATTATACCGTACATATATTTCACAAAACTATTACTACGTGTAGGCCTAATTACATTGAATTGTTATAATATTAAACAAACTTCAAAGAAATAAAAATAATATTAAAATGAATAACACGAAAATGGAAACCAACCCAATTTATTTAAGACTTTTTAAATTTTGGTGTGTGCGTGAATTATACCGTACATATATTTCACAAAACTATTACTACGTGTAGGCCTAATTACATTGAATTGTTATAATATTAAACAAACTTCAAAGAAATAAAATAATATTAAAATGAATAGCACGAAAATGGAAACCAACCCAATTTATTTAAGACTTTTTAAATTTTGGTGTGTGCGTGAATTATACCGTACATATATTTCACAAAACTATTACTACGTGTAGGCCTAATTACATTGAATTGTTATAATATTAAACAAACTTCAAAGAAATAAAAATAATATTAAAATGAATAACACGAAAATGGAAACCAATCCAATTTATTTAAGACTTTTTAAATTTTGGTGTGTGCGTGAATTATACCGTACATATATTTCACAAAACTATTACTACGTGTAGGCCTAATTACATTGAATTGTTATAATATTAAACAAACTTCAAAGAAATAAAAATAATATAAAATGAATAACACGAAAATGGAAACCAACCCAATTTATTTAAGACTTTTTAAATTTTGGTGTGTGCGTGAATTATACCGTACATATATTTCACAAAACTATTACTACGTGTAGGCCTAATTACATTGAATTGTTATAATATTAAACAAACTTCAAAGAAATAAAAATAATATTAAAATGAATAACACGAAAATGGAAACTAACCCAATTTATTTAAAACTACGTACATCTACACTAATTTATAATATTGAAAATAAACTATAATATAGTATAAAATTAATTATATCAGAATGAAAACATTGATGCAGTATGGATAAATAATGAGAGTAGACGAATTTTTGCTATGGGAAATAAGAAAACATAAGAAAGATGATGCGCGGATACCCAATTCAGCCAACATAATACGGAGGGAAATTGGAATTCATTACCAACATAACTGAAAAGTTAAGTTAAAACCGGTATACGCAACTGGCGGTTAAAAGCAGGTGGTACAACGCATATTGACTTTGTACTCCTGCTAGCCTTAAGCGTCAGATGACTAACTGGGGAGTTACCTGAAGTTCGTACAACCGGCCCTAAAAGTTATACGGATATACGATGCAGCCGTATCAAGAATATCACCTTATATATTTCAAATATGGCTGCTGAAAGTTTATTTATTCAATCTGATAACGATGGTGAAATTTATAGGCCTAAAATATGTTTGTAATTTAATGTAAACGCAGAAAATCAGTGTAAACTAAGCGAATTCCTTAGCAAGTTGAATTCATGATTCAATCTTGATAGTTTACGGAGCGCTATATATCTTCTTTTCGGTAATTAAATCGCATAGGCACATACATTCGCTGCTACAAAAACATTAAATAAAAATGTTATTTTTCAGGTTAATTCCCACTCTTAATGGTTCGATTTTGCAGAATAACTAACTCGATATCACTTTTCTTATTCAAATATTACACGTGAGGCGTTGCGAGAAAATAAACATGACGAGGAGATAGTAGAGCGATTATTACATTTCGACTCCCAGGCCCACTTCTAATTGTCGGATTTCGCCTATTTGTTTTTGGAAAATGCCATTCTAATTCTATATCAATAGCATATACCGAGTTTTCGTTGTGAAAAATCAAAATTTGTGGCCGCAAGAGATGACATGGTAATTTTCGGTGTCTAGTATATAGGAATGTTGAATATTGTAAAAAAATCGTGGTAAAACCTCGATAGCATCAATTCTTTGGAGTTTTCTAACTTCAGAGCAACACCAGTTAACTTGCTCAATAAAATAATTTATATCTGATCAGCTGCAGATATATAACAGTTTATTTTACGACACAAAACTTGACAATACATTAATCAATTATTGTGACATAAAGTGTCGTTGAATAAAAATAAACTTCCCTCAAATCATAGCTAATGTTATTCTCCCACCTCATTCTTGGTCTACCAACTGAGCGTTTTCCCTCTGGTTTTCCTACACCAAGCTTCCATGCACCGTCTTTCATTCTCCATTCGTGCCACATGTCCTGCCCATCGCAGTCTATGAGACTTAACTGTTCTTATAATATCTGGCTTCCTATAAAGACCATGTAGTTCACTGTTATGAAGTCTTCTCCATTCACCTGTCTGTTCATCTATCTTTGGTCAAAACATTTTCCTAAGAACTTTATTCTCAAATACGTATTATCTTCTCTGCTCCCTTAAAGTAAGAGTCCATGTTTCGCATCCATGCATTTCTCAAGGAATCTTTCCATCAGCTCTTAAACGCTCCGTGATTGTTCCAATACACAAGGCCGGAGACAAAAATAATCTTAACAAATATAGGTCCATATCACTTTTACCAAGTTTTTCAAAAATCTTTGAAAAATTTATAAAGACACGATTAATGAATATTTTTGCAAAAAAAACTCTTTTATAAGCAGACATAAATTTTGTTTCAGATATAATATAAGTACAGAGGATGCAATTATGACTGTCATATCAAATATAATTCATAAATTAGACTCAGGAAATAAATGCCTAGGAATTTTCTTAGATCTCCAAAAAGCCTTTGATACAGTAAATCACAGCATACTGCTGGATAAATTAGATAAAATTGGCATTAAAGGAACCGCTTTAGAACTATTTAAATCGCATTTAAGTAATAGAACCCAAACAACAAAAATCGACGATAAATACAGTAGTATACGTAATATTAATATAGGTGTCCCTCAGGGGACTGTTTTAGGACCAAGTTTATTCCTAATTTATATTAATGATTTACTCAAAATTAACTTAGAAACATTGTTTTGTTCTATATATGTATATGCTGACGACACGGTTTGTCTTATTTTCCGGCTCTACATATGGACCGAAACCATACATAATGCTAATAAAGGAATCAATGTAATTAAAGAATGGCTAGGCACAAATTCACTTTCTTTGAATATCTCAAAAACTACATTAATCCCTTTTTCTTTAACATCACGCAATATATATGAATTTCATTCAAACCTCAGTCACGATATTACAATATGCAATTGTAACAGCGCATATTGCACATGTCCATACTTGAGAATATCAACACAAGTGAAATATCTAGGTATTATAATAGACCAATATTTAAGATACGACAAACACGTTTCCTTACTGTGTAACAAACTACGTAAAACTATTCACAAATTTATCATCCTTCGATTATATTTACCAATGTATGTATTGCGAACTGTTTACTTAGCTCTGGTTCAATCGATAATCCAATATGGAATATTAGGTTGGGGTGGAATCGCAAATTCTATTCTTTCTCCCTTAACATTACTACAAAAACGAATCATAAAGATCTGCTTGCAGAAACCTTTAGATTACCCTACAAATTTAATTTATTTAGAATTCAACGTGCCAAATATTAAACAAATATTCAAGCCTACATTGCTTACTTATTTTCATAAAAATCAAAACGAATTTAAAGAGCACAATCGAAGTTTTTACAGTACCAGACAAAATACTACTTCTTTGCTACATGTTCCAAAATTTTATACAACTTCTGGATCTAACCATAGTAGATATCTAGGACCCAAATTATATAATGAATAATTAGATCCAATCCAGAATAAAACTAAGTAAACTAAACCAGCTAGTTTTAAAAAAGCAATTAAATTAATAATTTTCAATTAATTAAGTGAATAAAATTAATCATTTGAATATTTTAAAATAATAAATATAAAGCATCTATTTTTGCTTATATTATTATAAATCAATATATAACTAATTACTGTCTTCTGTATTATTGGTTATAATCCATTACATTATATGATTTATATTATTTTATGTATATCATTCTCCATTCCATTAATTCTCTTGTTAGAATAAGTCTCATTCCTAATACATTATTATTTTTTATTTGTATGTGTCATAATTTATGTAAAAATGAAACTGGCCCCAACTTTAAATGTATATATTCTATTTGTATTATTCATGTAACTCAACTGCACCCGAGCACGAGCACTTGTTCATTCGGGTGTCAATGAACCGAAAGTGCGATTTTCGGTTCGCTACTGCAGTGCCGTTATCCTCCCTGAACATAAAGATTCGTGAACTATGCCAATATCCTTCCTCTATGCATCTACCCCTACTCTCCTTTTTGCCTCTCCTGTTGCGCTGTTTGTGCTGCGCATCTCCCCTTCTGCCTCGGAACGCTCAAATACGCTATGCACATGTAGAACATTATCATTCGATCGGAACTTTGAGTTGAGACAACGTCGTCTGGAGCCGCGAGTGGCGTGGTTTAAGTTTTGGTCCTGAGGACCGGGGAAAGACTACCCTGGCTTGGACCGTGGAATGAATGTTGTGTGAGGTATGATATAGTTTTGTGATGTTAAGGATTATTATTTATTTTATTTTTGTTGAAGAATAATCCAGTATTTACATTTGTTATATTTTTCATCCACTTCAGACGTCTTGTTTATATTAAACATAATTTATATATATATATATATATATATATATATATATATATATATCCTGGTTAATGTTCAAGTTATTTATGTGCATGCTGCTGTTTGATAATCCTGTACTGAAACTTACTTATTTAGGAGATCATTCTAGCTTCCTTTATTTTCCGTCTAGCTTTCATGATTAATAACAATAATGATACATTCAGTTTAAAATCAGAATCATAAACTACTCTATTGTTCTGAGATCTATTGTTGATTCATGTTTAAGTGTTTAGGAAGAAAGATGAAACCATCTTTGCCTCCTATGGGCCCGGTCAAAGGTTTTTGATTAATAACCTCGGATGTTATGAACTCTACGCTAGTATATACAACGGAAACAAAAGACGATCCAAAAGAAAACTGCACAAATGGTAGCAGTCAGAATGGTAATATATTATATATATATATAACGCACCGTGCATCAATACAGTGTATAACATTTATTTGTAAATAAAATGTATTCTTATTCTTTAAAAAAATATATAATTGGTAGAAATAATATTTTAATATATTTTCATTTTTACGTTTTTTGAAAGGAGTTGGGAATTCAAGAGTCTCTGTAATGCATAATAGAACGCATTTCCAGAATTGAGCCTTTGTGCATCTCATTCCTATATGTGATTATTGTTTCTAGGTATTTCAATTCAGCCACTTCCTCAAAATTTCTCTCATTTGTCATTTGCTGTCGATTTCCATTATACAGTGTATTTCTATACATGACCATATATTTAGTTTTATTGGTATTTATTTCCAGTCCCAATCTCTTAGTATTACTCAATAGTGTGTGCGTGTTGGCCTTTAGTATTGCCAGCGTTTGTCCACTAATACATTATCTATCTGGTTCCGAGTTTCCACATCCGGAAACGTCCAGGTGTATTTATGACTATCTTTATGCTGAAAGGTTGTGCACTTAACAATTACATTCTTTGATGTGGCAAAAGTGACTAATCTAACCCCATTGTCGTTACTATCTTCATGAAGACTGAATTTTCCTATTGTTGGTTTGAATTTATCTTCTCGCCCCACTTTTACAATAAAATCTCCTAATACAATTTTCATATGATATCGTGAAAGGTTATCAAATACGCATTCTAATACTTCATAGAACTCATTCTTGATCTTATCTTTATTTTCTGTGGGATCATGTACATTTACGATTATAAAATCATGTCGTTTACTCTTTAGAATTATGTATGATATCCTATCACTGGCAAATCTAATGGGTGGATTTCTCAACCGAAGTCTAAACCACGACCGTGGTTTTCTTACTTTTTATTGTTTCCATAACATCCAAAATTTGTAATACTAAACAAATGTATGAATCATATAGATGGTTTCATAAAAAATTCTGTGAATTTTCAGTCATTTTTATAGGTGTTATGGAAACAATAAATAATCGGAAAACCACGGTCGTGTTTAGACATCGGTTGGGAAATCCACCCAATATCTCGGATAGCGGACAGGATCCTCTTTCGGACTTTAAACCCGTTCCAAATTCAGGTCTTTCTGCACCCCCGTTAGTATAATGCAAAGCTCCAGATTCCTGACTACCTTCTCCTGGCCATCTAACTTCCTGTAAAGCGACTATATCCAAGGGCGATTTATCTACTTCCCGAGTTAATACCTCTAGCGCCCCGCTATTGTATAAAGTCCTAACATGCCATGTTCCTAGGAACTTGTCCCTAAGTTTGAGCCTTTGTCATGGGTTCCCTGAAGTAGTCCCCGCCCGGAGAACCGAATGGGGGACTATTTGACCTCCGGAAAATTTTACGCCAGTAGAACCGATGCCCGCCTTTCTTGACGGTTGTATTTTTTACGATGAAAGAACGTCACTCTTTCGACCAAGGTACTTTTTTCGTCTGGCTTATCACCTGCGACCTGTCCGGCATGGTAACCCTATCGGCAGCAATGCTACCGCCGGCATAGCTCTCGGAATCATTTAAGCACACAAGCCACTCCACCACGACAAGGTAAAGACACCATGGAGGGAAACTAAGATTGTAGACTTTTAAATTAAAATGTTCAAAACATATTGTTTTGAACAATTACATAAAAATCATTACCAGGGCCCGGATTTTGATGACTTTTTTTTCGCTTATGGTCTACAGTGTGCATTACTCTCAAGTATTAAAATCTTGAGTACGAATCTCTGGTTATAAAAATATTAATTTTGTTCAACATTTTTTCTTCATGTTTTCTGTTTTTGAAGTTTTGGGTCTTTTCTTCAATTTTCACATCATGTTTGGTAATTTTTTTGCGTTTTACTTCCTTTTCTGGTCTTTTCTTTCTTTTTGCAAGAAATTAGATTAACTAAATTTATTAAATTATTATTATTATTAATATTAATATTATTATTATTATTATTATTATTATTATTATTATTATACATTTAGATATTGAGACAGTAGAGATAGCAATTGGAAGTTTAAAAAATGGAACAGCTTGTAGGGAAGAAGGAGTACAGCCAGAATTAATTAAATATGGTGCATGGAAATTATTTGAATTGTTAAGGAGCCTTTTTGAGAGATGCCTAAACGGAGAAGATGTACCAGTAAAATGGAAAATTGGGTTGATATCAGTCATCCATAAGAAAGGAAGAAAGGATGAGTGCAATAATTATAGAGGAATCGCCGTAATGAATGTTTTTAGCCGTATATATATATATATATATATATATATATATATATATATATATATATATATATGGAAAAATAATCAAATACTATTTGGAAGAAAATTATAAAAATAAGGAGAATGAAGTACAAGCAGGCTTTAAGTCTGAGAGATCTACAATTGATCACATATTTGTGGTAAAAGAATTGATTGAAAAGACGAATAATAGCAACCAAGTTCATTTCACATTTGTGGATTTAGGAAAGGCATATGACACTGTACCTTTAGAAAAGTCGTGGAAAGCGTTAGGATATATGGCCATAAACGATACAATTATTAATGCAATAAAAAGATTGTATAAAAATGCAGTATGTAAAATTAAAATTGGAAAATATATATCAGAAGAAATTAAAGTAACAAAAGGCCTTCGTCAAGGTTGTAGCATATCACCAACATTATTTAAGATATTTATACATAAAGCATTGTCAAACTGGAGCAAAACATGTTCAGGAATGGGAGTACCAATTGGAGATGGATCAACAGATACAATATATACACTGTTATTTGCGGATGACCAAATAATAATTGCTCAAGAATATGAAGACATGGAGTTTATGTTCAGAAAATTATTGGACGAATACGATAACTGAGGTTTGAAAATAAATTTAGAAAAAAACATTTTATATGGGATGTGGAGCCGAAACCGAATTGATATTAGAAGATGAAAAGGGGTATATTAGAGGATGTGAAGAATTTGAGTATTTGGGAGTAAAATTAGATAAAGAGGATAAACAAGAAAGTGATATTAAGAACAGAATAAATAAAGGTAGAGCAATAACAAATTATGAATGGAGTCCTATGGAACATACATATAACCAGGGAAAATAAGTTACAAATATATAATTCAATAGTGAGAAGTACTGTCACATAGAGCCCGTTCCATCAAGGTTGAAGCATGGCCTCAGATGCGCAGAAGACCAGTTTTATCCCCTTGACTGCGGGTAGTCTACGGTACAGGAATACACATTCAATTCCAAAATAGTGTACTGCCAGTCTAAAAGATATTAGTTTTCGTCACCTTACTTCTAAAACCTCGTAAGTCTAATTTAACTAATATTTCAAGTGAGCATAAAAACTTTTTTTGACATTGTTTATTATCTTGTAATTATGTTAAGAAATAAGAGCAAGAGGACTGAAGGACATGGAGTGAATGAAAATTTGTATAAAAATAAAATAATGTATTATTTTTAATTTAAACATTTACAATATGACATTAAAACATAGTTACAAAATTATACGTAATGTTAAAACATGTTTTATGATTTATTTATTTATTTTTTTTAAATTAGACTTGCGCGGTTTTAGAAATGAGGTGATGTTACATTGCGGTGTTACGTGGAAGATTTCTCGTATCTACAAGATCGTAGAACTGTCCAATCCCTACTTCTTCTCTATAAACTAGCACACACGTCATTTCCTTATCACACAACTTCTTTGGACTCTGTGATGCACATAAATTAGGCACACGATCCGTTCAGCATATTTTTTTTTATAACACTATCTATTTGTTTCAAAATCTTTTATAGTTGCTCTTGCTAGAACATGGAATTCTCTTCCACCTATATCAGAGACTGAGAAACTATAACTTCGTTCAGAAAGAAAACTTTTTTTTCTCTATTAACTAACTGACAAAAACATCTCACTAATAGTATTTTTAACAATTAATAATTTTTTATTCATTTTATTTAATAAAATAGTATTATGATTTATCAGTATTTCTAACCTAATATCTTATTACTTTCTCTGTAATTTTTTTCATGTATAGTAGGTTGGAGCTGTTCTTGTGTATATATTTTTTATTAGGTTTAATTTTAATCACCTTTAACTTTAATGCATTATTGTATGTATGTACCCCGTACGTCCCGCGTGGGTACACGGCTCCTCTCTATCGGGAGTTTCTTAACTAAGCTAATTTAGATAAGCTTTGTTACCCATACATGTCAACAAGTGATATGTGGTTAGCACATCCCCTCAATGGAACATCTAATAGGCAACTAAGGTATTACCGAATGAACGAAGGAGGATAAATGTTGCATAGAAGCCTTTTATTCAAACTTGAGGTTCTTTTATGAAGCTGAAAAATTTTAATAAAAAAATAAATACAATCCATATCTGAACACAAGTAGGATTTATTATTGTCAGATGAACCATGGACAATAACATACTAAATTTTGGAAACAATTGGAAAGTAGTGTGTGAGAAAATTGACAATACTTTTAACAAAATAGATTTTTTATTTTATTTATTTCTTGCATTTTAAATTACTCATGAAGAAATATGTGTAAAACGTTAACCAGAGTGCCATTATGTTCAGGAAGAATTGTTTAATTAGTGACATAATTTTCATGGACATAAGTTAAGAATAAGCTAAAAAAAGGTCGTATGCCATATTTTTAAACCAAAATGCAAGGAAATTAGTACCTGGTGCCCTTAAGGAATTTCACGTGGTACATAGTTATTATAATCATTTCCTACTCAGGGTTAACACACGAAGAATACCAAAATACTAGGAGAGCCTATAAACAAACAGTGGAAAAGTATAAAGAAACGTACCAGGCGGAAGAAGAGAAAACAATAATAGAAAAAGCAGACGAAAAATGGTATAAAGTGACCTCATCAAAACAGCCATCCTTTCCAAGAGATACACCAATACATACGTGGGAGAAACACTTTAAAGAAGAACTGCAGGCCAAAGAATCACGCCCAGAAACTACACGAAGGAACGAAGAAGTGGAGAAATCCTGCCTCTTCACCAGAGAGGAAGTAAGACGACACATTGCAAGTTCGAAAAACAGAAAAGCCTGCGGACCTGACGAAATTGCCTTCGAACACCTGAAAAGAAACAGAGCAAGCTCTCGCAGACACCTGGACAGAGCTTTTCAACTAATGCCTAAGGCAAGGCAGCATTCCGGACAAGTGGAGAATAGCAACGCTGAAGGTGCTGTACAAAGCCAAAGGAGACACGAAGGACCCAAACTCATACAGCGGAATAGCCCTAGAGTGCACAACACTAAAAATAATGACCAGCATACTCACAGAGAGATTAAGAGCGATGACAGCCCACGTCATACCAGAACAACAGTTCGGATTCGTAAAAGGGACATCGACGACACAAGTCATTAAATGTCTACAAGAGAGCATCGAAATAGCCTTAGAACAACCGAGAGGAAAACTACATGCCATCTTCATAGACTACAAGAAGGCTTTGGACCTCTTAAAAAGGCAGCTGATAATAAGAAGAATAGAAGAAGCAGCAGGGAGAAACCAAATAACTAGATTAATTGAGAATATCCTCTCCAGAAACCAAGTGCAGATAGACGATGGAGTTTCAAGAACAGAGCAGATAGATCAGACAAACGGCGTACTCCATGGTGACCCGTTGAGTCCCCTACTCTTCATAATAGCAACAGAAAAAATACCCACAGAGATAGAAACAGAAAACGTCCAAATCTTGGCATACGCTAATGACATGGTGATTACATCCCAAGACATCGAAAAGCTCAAACAGCGTTCGACAAACTCGTAGCATGGGCCGAAATGAACGACCTCGAAATAATTGAGAAGAAAACAGTAACAATGACCTTCAGTAAAGGAGGAAGACTCGCAGCGAATGACGCATCCGGTATAAAGGAGACCCACTGCAAAATGTAAACCAGTTCAAATATCTGGAGATCATACTGCAGAGCCGAGGTTATACCTTTGATAAGCACATCAAAGAACGCGCCTTAACGGCCAGAATAGCAACGAACAGCATTAAAAGCCTGAGTAAACTATCCCTGGAGACAACAATGAACATCTTCCGCTTAAAAATAGCACCAATCATGGCCTATGGAATAGAAGTGATTTGGAAGAACCTAAATAAGGCAAACCTAGAAGAAATAGAGAAAGTCAAAGCAGGCTTTTTAAAGATAGCGTTAAGCGTATCAAAATACACGCCTTCACGCCTAACATACATACTGACAAAGGAACCATTCTTCATAGAAGAGTTCCATCTTGACCTTCTCGTGCCGGCAACAGATGCCTACAAAGAACTGCTGTGGGAACTCAACGAGAAGAGAGAACAGCTATGGCCTGAGTTCTACGCAAAGGATGCGATGATCTACAGGGAATGGACAGCAGCCAGATACGA
Source organism: Diploptera punctata (assembly GCA_030220185.1). Taxonomy (NCBI): domain Eukaryota; kingdom Metazoa; phylum Arthropoda; class Insecta; order Blattodea; family Blaberidae; genus Diploptera; species Diploptera punctata. The sequence goes on from JASPKZ010008305.1 coordinate 219,375, forward strand.
CCTCAGACACATCGTGACGAGAATCGCGGTCCTTTCCACCACAGGATATGCACAACAGTGAAGCGCCATAACCCAGAAGAAAAGTGCAAGTGCAAACTATGTGGGTCGCACTGCGACCGATATCACCTATTACAGTGTAGAAACATAGGAACATCGATAACAGAATTTTGTAAGACATGAAAACAATTCTTTCTACATGGCCATTGGCTGCAATGATACCTATCATTATAATATTTTAATTATGACTAGTAACCATGATTTTACAGATATGGACAAGTCTGCTGATAGAGATCGTTTCCCTAAGACCCTACGTTTACCTGCGTGAGCTTTGTAGGTTATGCTTCTTCCTTAGTGGAACGGCCTCTATGGAGCTGAAGTTTAGAAATTTAACAAAAACTTAGAACAGAAACTTATGTCGATGGAAATGGATTTATTTAGGAGAGCAGCAAGATGTTCTAAATTAGACAAAATAAGAAATACTGTCATAAGAGAAAAAAATTAATATTGGTTATTCAATAGTAGCTTATATACGGTATAAGCAATTAAAGTGGTATGGGCACGTACGACGAATGCAAGAAGAAAGATTGCCCAGGAAAACATTAGAATGGTGTCCACCTGGAAGAAGGAGGAGAGGAAGACCTCGAAACTCGTGGATGCAGGAAATAAGAACTGGAATGAGAGCAAGAGGACTGGAGGACATGGATTGGATGGAAAGAGACAAGTGGAGAAGAAAAATAAAATTTTAGGTATAGAAAGATGTGTAAACATTAAAATTCGGTATATAAATAAATAAATAAAATTATTACTATTATTATTGTTATTATTGTTATTTGAGAATTTTCCTCATCGTTTAGGTTTTCTCCAACCAATCTTAGTAATTAAAATGAATTTAAAAAAACGTAATGACTACGGACTTATAGACTATCAGTTTGCAACAAACATTGACAGATTTCCCTTAATTAAAGTTCTCCATCGTTCTCTGTCCTCTGTGTCTTCATCTGTTACGCCAAACGTCCTCATTGAATTTTGAATAGTATTCTTCGAAGCTGTTCTTGGTCTTCCTTTTCTGCTTCTTCTTTCAATTTTCCATGTATATACAGCCTTTGGTAGTCTTCCATCCTGCATTCTTCTTATGTGTCCATACCATTTTAGCCTTCTGTGTTCAATCTCGTCCATTATACTTCTTTCTGTATTCATCCATTTTCTAATTTCTGTATTTCAAACTTTTTCAGTCGAGATTTTCTGGCAGCTATTCTCGAAAAATCCATTTCAACTGCAGTTATTCTGTTGACATGTTGTGTCATTGTCCGAACTTCCAATCCCTATAACATTATGCTTTCTAGTGTGGACTTATAAATTATAAGGCATACGCTATTAGGTGATGTATCGGGTGGAACTGTGCGAGACTAATGCATTTCAAGTAGCCTATCATATTCGACTGGTGGTGTACAGTTGGCGCTAGGCGACTTCTAGCTGTAAATCTACATTTGGCATTTTTCATCGTGTTTGAAAACAAAAATATTGATCAGATCTCACTTTGAAGTGCACCACTGAATAGAGCATGAAATTACGAATCCGACTCTACAATGATAATTCCCATGTACCTTATACAGATAGACTTATAAGCATCTGTTGACACAAGTGCTTGAGTTCAGCTAAACAAACACATATACATTTGTTTTATTTTCATTCCTAATCAGCTTTACCCTGCTTTTTGAGGATACGTATTACAAATCACTCCTCGTTATGAATTTTTTGTGATCAAATGTACTGTATGCGAACGAGAATTTCGCTATTAAGTGTTTAAGTGATAGTTTTATGCGGTAAATTGATAACGTTCAGCTTTCTAGGAAACTGCATATATTTATTTTATTTTCATTCCACAGTGTTCAATAGTGTAAATAATGTCTCTTTATAAACCAAGTACCAATATCGTAAGTGACAGGCCTAAGGGAAAAATTATACCCTCGCAGGGACGTGCTATGATTTTTAATGTGTACACTTATTTTAAAGAATTGTCGTCGGAAGAAGTGCGTGCTAAGACATAATTTTCTAAATGTCAAGAACTTACAGCCAGGTACAGCGGGGCTACATGAAGAGCCGGGGGTTATTCGAATAATGCTAACCAAATGAGCATGCGCAACACGTCAATCTTGCCAGAAAATCATTTGGCGGATATCAGTTGTTAGGGAAGCAGTACATTTGATTTTGTGGTATCAGGGAATTCACCAAGATTGATTTTACATAAACGTGGTAAGTCGTCTCTTACTATTCTAATGGAGTTTCTAATTTTTACTCGTTGTTAGTTAACGTTTAATTAAGTTTGTACGATGAAATCTAACTATACTTGCATTCCAATATGGCAAGCGGTCCTTCACAAATAAACTAACATAACTGGTAGTTCCATCTGTGTGTGTTCTGAGGAACCACATGGTCATCAATTATAAGTGCAATATGGAGCTATATGAATAGATATAAATGGGGCTATTTGAATACAACGATTTAAAGGAAATTTAACATTTTTCTCAACTTCAGATGGTGAGACATTATAAAAGGAAAGGCGGACGATTGGAATGGGATGTAGAGATCATGGTAAAATCAGTAGAGGCAGCGGTCAGGGGAACATCCTTACTGGAAGCAAGTAAAAATGTTGGAGTGCCATACACTAGTCTCTATCGACGATATAAGCAACAAAAATGTAAAACTATGGGAATTAGCAACCTTTTGCAATAGAAATATTCGTCTAGCACTTCTGTTGGCCATTCTTCCGTCTTCAGTGAAGACATGGAAAAAGCTCTTGCTGATAGAATTAAATATTTATGTAAAAGAGAATTTGGACTTACGCCAAAATATGTGCGTATTGCAGTCTTCAAAATCGCCGTTCAAAACAATATAAATCAGCACTGGAAATATAATAGCAGGAAAAGACTGAGATCGTTCAGAAGGTCAAAATATTTCATGACTGTCTCTTTGCTTAGAGCGGCCGCTCTTGCTTTAGAGAGTCCTCCTGTTTTTCTCAAGGACAGATTGTTTCTCTTGCAGAATGCTGCACTTATAAGTTGCATCTTACTGGTTCTTTTGATATTGTTAAGCATTTTGTCTAATTCGTGAAAATTTCCATATTGTATTTTCTGGCATTTATATTAAATTGATGTAATGATCTTCGTAAATTATCTTCAGATTCTGAAAGGAGACACATTAAGTGAAATCTTGTGTTTTCCATTTTATAACCCAAACGTCGTGGTATGATTTCAATAATTTTATCCATTGTAATATTAAATAAGAATGGACTTAAAGAGTCACTTTGCCTGATGCCTTTGTGAGGGTCTTTCTTCAGATTGCTGTTCTTTTACTTTGATTACTGTTTTGCAGTGTGTGTTAATTGATATTATTGCCCTAATCAGTTCGTTAGGGATTTCATTCTCTCTCAAGATAAGTACAACATCTTCAAGCTGTACTCTATCAAAAGCTTTCTTCATATCTAAGAAACATAACAATACTGGTTTATTGAATTCCCATGATTTTTCCACAATTTGTCTAACTATGTAAATTGCATCTAATGTGGATATATTTTTTCCGAAATCCTTGTTGTTGTTCTTTAATACAGCCAGTAGTAATACTAATTGAACTTTTCTTTCAGCTAGTATTGTATTTATGTGCTTGTTTAATCAGCTTTCTTTCAACTTTATTTACTTGTTGTTATTCTTTAATCTATTTAGCATCATACCAAGTGATGGACTATAGGAAATTCAATAAGAAGGCCGTATTCGATTGTTTCCCTTTACCTACATTGGAGTCAGCCTTTCAAATATTTCATGGTGCTAGTGTTTTCTCTGTAATAAGATTTTCATTCTGCCTTCTTCCAAATTCCGTTAACTCCATCACAACATTTGGCTCATCCGAGAGAAATCTTTGAGCGTCTTAGTGACAGTGGTTTTACCGTCAACCCTTACAAGATCACTCTTGAGTGTTCCAAGATTAAATTCTTAGGTCATTTGCTTTCTGATGAAGGTATCCAGATCAACAGCGAGAGGGTGGAATTTATCAAAAACTTCCCTCCCCCTCGTAATTTGAAAGCTGTTAGGAGTTTTGTGGGAATGTTCAGTATTGTTTACCGGTTCTTTCTCTCTCTCTCTCTCTCTCTCTCTCTCTCTCTCTCATTTATTTCGTTGTTGCGATATTGAATTATTATATTAAAGTTGCATGTTGTTCTGGAAAGCTATAATCCTACGCCTTAGATGTTATTGTAGACGACCGTTGAGTTTGAGTAATATTATTGTAATTAGAGATTATTCTTTGATAATCCACGAAGGGCATGACTTGGGCATTAGTAAATTTTAATAGCGAAAAATCTATAATAAAAGAGTTGATGTTAGATACCACACGCTCCTTCCTCTTCAACGTACAGCACTTTAGCTCAAAATTATACAGAAAAATGGTCAGTGTTTATTTTATGGAAAAGCTGAGCCGAACAGTCTATCAGATGTCCAAAATAATGTTTATGATAATACTGTTCTGCATGGATTTTTTTGTTAAGAAATGGGCATTTCTGAATCATAATTTCACACTGATTGCAAAAATGAAATCCGTTTTCGCGTAGCACGTCAGAATTTTTTAGAATTCAAAATTTTGTTTTGAATATTTTTCGTAATGTACGTACTCTAGTAATATTACTGTGTGCTTATCGTTTGTTAGAAAGACCCAACAGTTTGTAATTTAATCATTATTACTTAAAATGTGAAATAATAAACTGTTATTATGTTTATATTTTAAATTATATCTATATTTATAAAAATCTATTAACTATATCCGCTCCAGATACGTACAAAAATGTGTGGTTTAGTAAATTATTCAAATCTGTTTTAATATACCTACCTGTGGGTCATATAGTACGGTAGTAAAACAAAGAATATAACTGTTTTTGTAAAGAAAACTTACTTTCAAAATTTTGGCATTAAGTTAGGAGACCAGGATAAATCGTGGTGCCCTCACAAACTATGTCGTAGTTTTGTTGCAGAGTTGAGGAGTTGGAAAAATGGAAGAAATAAGTCATTGCTCGTTGATATCCCTATGATTTGGAGGGAACCTACAAATCATGGAGACGATTGTTGTTTTTGCACAGTTAAGGTAGCAGGATATAATTCTAAGAAGAAGAAAGATATTGTATATCTTAACATCCCCTCTGCCATTCAGCCTGTATTTCAGTTCCCTTACACCCTCAATCAGATATATATTGCCGTCTGCATCCAGTATCACTGAAACTGAATCTCCAGTGGATGATGAACCATATAATTCTGATCATGATAGATGTTCTAATCAAAGTGAGCTTAATTATTTAGTGAGTGATTTAAATTTGTCTAAAGAATCAGCAGAACTGTTAGGCTCTAGGTTAAAAATAAATAAAGTATTGGCTGAGGGTACATATTTTCATATTGAGAAGGAGCTTGTCCCTTTTTTGCTGAAGAAAAAAATTATTACAAAGATATCCCTGCTGTGTTAAAATTGTATAACATAAACTATAATTCCAAATAGTGGAGGTTCTTCATAGATTCTTCTCAAAAATGTATTAAATGTGTTTTGCTTCTTAATGGATACATTCATCCTTCCATTCCTGTGGCCCATTCTTTTGTTTTAAATGAAACATATGAAAATGTAAAGTTTTTGTTACAAAAATGCTGTACGAAAACCATCTATGCTAGTATGTGGAGATTTCTTGATTATTGGACTATTAGTTGGTCAGAAATAATAATTATTATTAATAATAATTGGCGATTTTTGTTCTCAACCTGCATCAAGTATGAATGAAGAGATGAATGAAAATGAGAAAAATTTGCAGCCTGCAGAATCATCTAGCTCTACACTCTCTAGTAATTTGGAAGAACAGGTGAACACGAGTGAGAGAAAGTTACAAACATTTCCAATAAATAATTCTGCACATTTTGTTTCCATGAAACAATTAGATTATAGTTTGGTACATATAAGTGTTTGGGGTCAATTATATAGGGGTATAAAGTGTAATATTTGTGGAGCAGAGGCCTTGAATACAAAATTGAATGAACGGTCTGGATTTTCTTATAAAATTATTATAAAATGCACATCTTGTAACAATTTAGATAATGAAATATATTGAAGCCCATCATCACAGACGAGTCCAACAGACCTTCATTTGATGTCAATAGAAGAATAGTGGATAAATTATTATCCTTGGGGAAGGGCCATTCTGCAATTGAGCAGTTTTGCATGACAATGGGAATAGAAGGTATTAGCATTACAACATACAACCCTCATTTATTGAAATTACATGAAGAGAATAATAATTTGAAACAGAGAATTTTAGAAGAGGCCCGCACTGCTGTCAAACAAGCCCATATTTAAGCCGGTGCCGATATCGAAGACGGTATTTTGAATATTGCTGTATCTTATGATGGCACGTGGCAGAAGAGAGGGCATACATCAAACTATGGCCTGGGTATAGTCATTGACATCTTGACTGGCTTGGTAGTTGATTTTGAGGTATTGTCCAAATATTGCGGTGTATGTACATAGAAGAAGAAAACAACGGACTTCAAAAGCGAGGAGTTCAAAATTAGGTATACCACACATATTAAAGAGGGCAAATATGAGAAAAATTTTAATGGAACTGCAAATGCCATGGAAGCAGGAGCTGGAAAGATCCAATGGCAGAGATTAGTAGATGTGTGTAAAATGAGGTACACTACTGTTCTTTCTGATGGGGTTGCTAAGACATTCATCTGCCTCAAAGAGTTAGCTGTATATGGGGACATAGATGTAATCAAAGAAGAATGTATTAACCATGAATCAAAGAGGGTAAATACAGGCCTAAGAAACGTTGTGGAAGATTGGAAGAAGAATATTACTTTGGGAAGGAAAAATGTAGGCAGTCTGACTGCAGAAATGATTCCTCGCCTACAAAACTATTACAGGAAAGCCATTGTTCAAAATATCCCCAATGTTGATATGATGAAACAAGCAATATATGCTACACTGTTGCATGCCAGGCCCACTGATGCCTTGCCTCAACATTCGAAGTTCCCTGGTGGTGTGAATTCATGGTGTTTTTTCAACAGAGCTCTCGCCAATGGAGAAGAACCACCTAAACACAACAGCTGTACCCTGAAGACAGTACTGAGATCTGATGTTGTGGAAAAAATATCTGTTTATCAGCGTTTGGCCTCTGATGACTTACTTAATAGATGTACTTTGGGAAAAACTCAGAATGCTAATGAGAGCCTGCCCTAAGGAAGTTTTTATATCTGTAAAAAAACTGAAAATTGGTGTGATCTCAGGTATAAGTGAGTTCAATACGGGGTGCTTGGCAACTATTTGTGTAAAGAATAGGGGGAAAATGTGACTCCTTCTGCTTCTAAATCAAACTTGGCATTCAGAAAGACAAACGTCGCTTGGAACAGGCAGCGAAGACAAGCAAGGGTTCATTCCAGACATCCCGTCGGAACTCTCGCCTAGTAAAAACTGCTACTGATGTCAGGATGAAGCAACGAGAGGGTCCCACATATGAGCCTGGTGGGTTTTAAGCACTATTGAGGTATGTAATTTAAGAAAATATACTGTTAAACTTAAAAATTAATTTTTCTCAGTTTCTGTTTTTTTTTTTTACATTTTTCGGTCTTTAAAATGCTCCTCATGATGTAATTTTTGACACATTAGTTTTACAATTTGAACAGAGGTACAGAAATATTCAACAAAGAAATTTATTATATGAATTTTGTGTAGCACAAGTACTTTTCCAGATATTGATTTTATATTATTATGTACTTTTTAAAAAAAATTTAAAAAATATATTTTTTTTCCCTCAGTGATTAAACAGTGTAGATAAAAATCGTATGATATATTCATCTATTATTGTTAGGTGAAAAGAAATATATTTTTAGAATCTTAAAAAAATTAATTTGCATCATGAGGGACTTTTTTTTTGAAGTCGCTGAATTAAACATCTTATAACCCATATCTCCATAATAATTGAAGATATCTACATGCAATTCTGCATATGTACATAAGTAATTATTGGTCATGTGTGTATAAAATTTCAAGATAGTATCACAAAAACTATAGAATTGAGAAATTTCACCTACGGGTTCCCTTAAACTGCTAATACGCATGGCGCAGGTGATTCTAAACGGATTTTTGTGTGCTGAATTCGAAAATGATTTCAATTTTCTCCCATCACGTCAGGTTTTCAAAATATTCATGAATAAGTAGAAATGAAATTATAGCTCTGTAAAACGTAAGAAAAATTAATTTCAACAAGAATTTTGTGTGAAAAACTAGGCCAGAATGTGTTATTTGCCACTAATTAATCATTACATAATAATAAATAATAATTATGAGCATTCCAGACATACTTCACTTTTAGACTCATAGTATTCTGGAACTGACTGTCGATCATCAGTTTTCGAATTTCTGGGCCAACGATTACAACAGCTTAAATTTTTTCATAGGATAATGAAGGAAATGTAGCGCGAAGATTTAAAGCAGATTTATCTAGAGTTTTCACAAATTGTTTCATTGAACCTAATTTTACATCAAGTGGTGACAATAATAATTTTGCGGGTTCAATAAGAGGTTTACATCTTATATTTTTTTCGCCCAGTATTAATTTAGTCCTATGTGACCACTGTTCTCTTTTCCAGTGTTCTGACCTAGCTCTGCTATCCCATTCACATATGAAAGAAGGGTATTTTGTGAAACCAGCTTTCTGACCAACTAGTTGTCCAATAATCATGAAATCTCCACAGACTAGCATAGATGGTTTTCGTACTGCATTTTTGTAACAAAAACTTTACATTTTCGTATGTCTCACTTTATACAAAGAATGGGTCACAGGAATGGAAGGATGAATGTATCCATTCCATCCATAGTAATTCTGCCCGAGGGCAGGTCCTTCACTGCAATCATAGCATTTTCATGCTATGCTTGCAGCTTTACTAGCGAATTGTAGGTGTGGTAGCTTCCCGTTGCTTTCCAAACCGGTGAAGGATGATGATGATAATAATAAGGTTGATGATGGTGATGACGGCTATATGATTTCGGGGACCGTTTGGGCCTTAAAGTTTTCCTGACATTTGTCTTACAGGTGAGGAAAACCCCGATAAAAACCTCAACCAGAAAAGCTGCTCCGACCGGGGATCGAACCCGGGCCCGCTGCGTGACAAGGCAGCACGCTACCTCGAGACCACAGCGGTGGACGTTAGCGAATTGTAGGTGTGGTAGCTTCCCGTTGCTTTCCAAACCGGTGAAGGATGATGATGATAATAATAAGGTTGATGATGGTGATGACGGCTATATGATTTCGGGGACCGTTTGGGCCTTAAAGTTTTCCTGACATTTGTCTTACAGGTGAGGAAAACCCCGATAAAAACCTCAACCAGAAAAGCTGCTCCGACCGGGGATCGAACCCGGGCCCGCTGCGTGACAAGGCAGCACGCTACCTCGAGACCACAGCGGTGGACGTATGTATCCATTAAGAAGCAAAAAAAGAACAAAAAAATTAATAATAGCAACAAAAAAACATTCCCAGCAAAATATAAAATTAAATAATTCACAAGAAAATACATACCTTCTGAATGAGGTTAGGTTTCCACCGTTTATTTATCAACCCAAAACCTTTGCTCGTTTGTTTACACTTTTAATTTAGTTCCTAATCGATTCATTATTAAAAACTCTAAATATAAAAATACAAGTCCACACGATTTATTGAAATACCAAAAATAACCGGAAAATCACAAAAAATGCTTGTCTCACCAGCTGCGTTATAAATGTGTTTCTGGTTCCAATTGATAAGTTTACCAGCCTGTTCACCACTCCCAGGATCGAAAGAATAGATGATACAGTGAGTGAATTTTTGCGGATCTGCCACTTTCGGCGCTAGTGTAGAAGTAGCCTACTGACATATACTGTATTATCATATACTCGGTACTATACTACTACAGCAGCACCTTTGGTGGTAGAAATTATGAAATAGAAATATGAAAAACAGCGCCATCTGTTAGACAAATTTGAAATTGCATTGTACAACAGCGCCCTCAAACGCCGAATTATGAAATTTACATATAACCAGCCAATTAATCTTCTACCATTTTGATTGATGGTTTGTTCACCATAAGTAGGGCCTATATACATATGCTAGATAATATTTTTACACGCTTTATATTAGCTTGATCTGTATCTATCTATCTATGTAACGGAATTTTCAAAGCGATATTCGCCCACTTAAAATCATTGGATCGACTTGAAGCTTTGTATACTTGTAAAGGACCCATTACTATACAATAATTTCATATTTGTTTTCTAAAATCCTGGCCAGAATCATCAGAAATAATTTTAATTTCCAACACGCTTGGGATAAATTTAAAGTGGTCAACAAAAAAATTATCTCCAACACAAATAGAATAAAACTAGAATTATCAACAAAAAGAAAATAATTTTACCATCAAAAGCGTGGGGTGCTCCATATCAATTAATATATTTGATAATAAACAGATATAGGTAAAAGTAAAGTCTCTAAGAAGAACATGTAAAAATAATAAAAAGCACCCCATGTTTTTGATGGTAAAATTATTTTCTTTTTGTTGATAATTCTAGTTTTATTCTATTTGTGTTGGAGATGATTTTTTTGTTGACCACTTTAAATTTATCCCAAGCGTGTTGGAAATTATAATTATTTTTCATTTTTGAGTTCGGTTTTCTAATAGAGCGTGCTGTTTTAGTTTTTTAAAACCATTGTTTATTTTTTTTATTTTTTAGTTTTAATATTTTACTGAATAAGATGAGAATGTAAATATCTTTAAATTCCATACTATTGTAGTATCAGCTAAAAGTATTACTCTTCTAAAAAAAAACCTCCCCAGCCGGATTCGAACCAGCGACCTACGGATTACTGAAATTATGTACCACTAGTTCACCGCTCTACCAACTGGGCTCTTACAACGATCGACTAAATAGTCCACAAGTCCGTAACCTATTATACCAGTTTTAATTTTTTTCTTATGATTCTGGCCAGGAATTTAGAAATAAAATATGAAATTATTGTAATGTCACGGGTCCTTTACAAGCATACAAAGTTTCAAGTCGATCCAATGTCTCTAAGTGCGTGAAAATAGTGTTCAAAGATTCCGTTACATAAATACAAAGACACTTTTTTTGATTTTCTGATGATTCTGGCCAGGATTTTAGAAAATAAATATGAAATTATTGTATTGCAACGGGTTCTTTACAAGTATACAAAGTTTCAAGTCTATCCTATGTTTCTAATTGGATGAAAATCTTTTCAAAGATTCCGTTACATATATACAAAGACATTTTTTTATTTTCTGATGATTCTGGCCAGGATTTTAGAAATTAAATATGAAATTATTGTATTGTCACGGGTCCTTACAAGTATACAAAACTTCAAGTCGATCCAATTATTTTAAGTGGGTGAAAAACGTGTTGAAATATTCAGTTACATAGATAGATACAGGTCAAGCTAATATAAAGAGCGTAAAAAGCAAAACAAAATGTGTCTTTGTGCCTATGTAACGGAATTTGTGAACACGATTTTCACCCACTTAGAAACATTGGATGGACTTGAAACTTTGTATACTTGTAAAGAACCCGTGACAATACAATAATTTCATATTTGTTTTCTAAAATCCTTGCTAGAATCATCAGAAAATAAAAAAATTGTCTTTGTATCTATGTAACGGAATCTTTGAACACGATTTTCACCCACTTAGAAACATTGGATCGACTTTAAACTTTGCATACTTGTAAAGGACCCGTGACAATACGATAATTTTCATATCTGTTTCTAAAATCCTGGCCGGAATCGTCAGAAAAAAAAAGTGTCTTCGTATCTATGTAACGGATTCTTTGAACACGATTTTCACCCACTTATAAACATTGGATCGACTTGAAACTTTGTATACTTGTAAAGGATCGGTGACAATACAATAATTTCATATTTTGTTTCTAAAATCCTGGTCGGAATCATCAGAAATTAAAAAATGAAAACTGTATAATAGGTTGCGGACTTTTCCACGTTTAGTCAATCGTTGTAATAGCTCAGTTGGTATAGCTGTGAACTCTAATGGTATATGATTTCAGTAATCCATACGCCGCTGGCTGAAATCAAACTGGGAGGGATTTTTAGAAGAATATAATACTTTCAGCTCATACTACAATAGTATCGAATTTAAAGATATTTTCAATTGTATCTTATTCTGTAAAATATTAAAACTAAAAAAATATAAAATAAATAATAGTTTTAAAAAACTAAAACAACACGGCTTATTAGAAAACCGAACCAAAAAATGAAAAATAATTTTAATTTCCAACACACTTGGGATAAAATTAAAGTGGTCAACAAAAAAAAACATCTCCAACACATATTAGCATAAAACTAGAGTTAAAGAAAGTAATTTTACCATTAAAAGCGTGGGGTGCTTTTTATGATTTTTACATGTTCTTCTTAGAGACTTTACTTACTTACTTACATACTCACTGGCTATCGAACCCCCTAGGTTCATGGCCGCGCGGATATAAGCTCTCCATACATCCCTATCCTGAGCTAATGCTATCCAATCATTCCCTGTATAATCTACTTCCCTCAAATCATAGTTAATGTTATTCTCCCACCTCATTCTTCGTTTACCAACTGGGTGTTTTCCCTCTGGCTTTCCTACATGAAGATTCCATTCAAGTATTTTATTCCCCATACGTGCAACATGTCCTGCCCATCGCAGTCTACGAGACTTAACTGTTCTTATTATATCTAGCTTCCTAAAAAGCCATGTAGTTCATTGTTATGTAGTCTTCTCCATTCACCTTTCTGTTCATCTCTCTTTGGTCCAAAAATTTTCCTAAGTACTTTAGTACTACATCTCAAATACTTGTAATTCCCTTTCCTCCCTTAAAGTAAGAGACCATGTTTCGCACCCATATAATATAACTGGTAGAATAATAGTTTTATATATTTTCAGTTTAACGCTGTTTGAAAGGAGTTGGGACACGCATTTCCAGAATTGAGCCAATGTTTAATTTCTTTATGCATCTCATTCCTATTTGTGATTATTGTTCCTAGGTATTTGAATTCAGCCACTTCCTCAAAATTTCTCTCATTTGTCATTAACTGTCCATTTCCATTATATAATGTATTTCTACGTGTGACCATATATTTAGTTTTATTGATATTTACTTCCAGTCCTAATTTCTTACTGTTACTCAATAGTGTGTGCGTGTTGTCCTTTAGTATCTCCTCGATATCGGCTAATAGTACTACATCATCAGCATAAACTAACAGCTTATTAATACCATTCAGTTGTAAACCTTCCTCATTCTCTAAAGAATTTATGGCATGTTCTAGTATAAAATGAAATAGTAGAGGAGATAGTGCATCTCCTTGCTTCAACCCATTCTGGATTTCAAAAGTGTCCGAAAACTGTTTACCTACACGCACCCTACTCTTTGTGTCATTTAGACACATTCGTATAAGTCTAACTAACTTTTTAGGAAAATTTCGATCTCCAGCAGGATACTATATAACTTCTTCCTCTTAATTGAATCATATGCCTTTTTGAAGTCTACGTATAGTTGATGTACAGTACCATTATATTCCCATTTCTTTTCTAAAATCTGTCTTATACTAAAAATCTGATCTGTTGTAGACCTGTTTCTTCTAAATGCACATTGATGATCTCCTAGAATGTCATCAATATAGGGAGTAAGTCTGCTTACTAATATATTTGTTAGAATTTTGTACGAAGTTGAAAGTAATGAGATGCCCCTGTAGTTGTTGCAATCAGTTTTATCTCCTTTCTTATAAATTGGTACGATAATTTATTCCTTCCATTCATCTGGAAGAGCTTCTTTTTCCCAAATCATACTAAGCAGCCAGCGTATGTCGTCTATCAATTTTTCTCCCCCTGATTTTATCAGTTCTGCTGGGATCTCATCTGAACCTGATGCTTTATACATCTTCAATTTTTCAATCGCCATTTCAACCTCTAATGCACTTGGTTCTGCAACTAGCATTTCTGCTATCTGTAAATTATCCTCCTCATTGTCCTGTTCTGTATGTACATTTAATAGCTGATCAAAGTAACTTTTCCATCTATTTAATGTACTCCTGGAATCTGCAATCATATCTCCATTTTCGTTCCGAATTATGTTTGTTCTAGCCTGAAACCCTTTCTTATCTATACTAATTTCCTGATATAATTCTCTAATGTTCCTATTTTTTGCATTCATTTCAAGATCATTAATCTTCTCTCTCAAATATTCCCTCCTTTTACTCTTTAGTAACTTGGTGGTTTCCCGTCTAATACAACCCAATTGCTCAAAATTTACCTCATTTGGTTCGTGTAACCATTTCATTTTTGCTAGCTTTCTTTTCTTTACAATGTCGTCACATTCCTCATTAAACCATTTCTTGTTTTATCTCTTTTTTAAACAACCAATGCTTTCTGATGCTGACAATTTAATAGTATATCTTATAGCCTCCCATTCTTTACTTATATCAGTTTCTCCTTCGTTTGCCACATTGTCATCTGAAGATTCCAGTACTTCAAATCTATTAGCAATTTTGATTTGGTATTCTTGCCGAGACTTTACTTTTACCAATATCTGTTTATTATCAAATATATTAATTCATATAGAGCACCCTACGCTTTTGATGGTTAAATTATTTTCTTTAACTCTAGTTTTATACTATACATGTTGGAGATGATTTTTTTGATGACCACATTAATTTTATCCCAAGCGTGTTGGAAATTAAAATTATTTTTCATTTTTTAGTTCGGTTTTCTAATAAAGCGTGTGGTTTTAGTTTTTTAAAACTATTTATTTATTTTCTTTATTTCCAGTGTTATAAAGGGAACTATATTTTCTTACATGCCCAAAGATAAAATAGTTATTCGACCAATGAAAACACAATTACATCTTTTTTTACACGCTTTATATTAGCTTGACCTGTATCTATCTATCTATCTATCTATCTATCTATCTATCTATCTATCTATCTATCTATCTATCTATCTATCTATCTATCTATCTATCTATCTATCTATCTATCTATCTATCTATCTATCTATCTATCTATCTATCTATCTATCTATCTATCTATCTATCTATCTATCTATCTATCTATCTATCTATCTATCTATCTATCTATCTATCTATCTATCTATCTATCTATCTATCTATATATATATATATATATATATATATATATATATATTTATCCATCTATATATCTATCTATCTATCTATCTATCTATCTATCTATCTATCTATCTATCTATCTATCTATATATCTATCTATCTATCTATATATCTATGTAACGGAATTTTCAACGCGATTTTCACCCACTTAAAATCATTGGATCAACTTGAAACTTTGTATACTTGTAAAGGATCCGTGACAATACAATAATTTCATAATTGTTTTCTAAAATCCTGGCTAGATTCATCAGAAAATAAAAAAGTGTCTTTGTATCTATGTAACGGAATCTTTGAACACGATTTTCACCCACTTAGAAACATTGGATCGACTTGAAACTTTGCATACTTGTAAAGGACCCGTGACAATACGATATTTTCATATTTGTTTCTAAAATCCTGGCCAGATTCATCAGAGAATGAAAAAAATTAAAACTGGTATAATAGGTTGCGGACTTGTCGACTCTTTGGTCAATCGTTGTAATGCTACGGTTTATTATACAGCGTGTCGTGCCCGACGTGACGCAATCTCGCGTTACGCTCGGCGTGATACTGGTTCAGCATGGAGCGCATACGCTTATGTTTATGGAATTGTCGCCAGATGGGACCACATATATGGGAAATCAAAATGACCAACGTTCATAATAAATTTGCAAATGTGTTTACAAAAATGAATGTATACAATGCATAACCTAATGAAATAAAGTACATATATTCTATTTAGTAAACTATGAACTAATCTGATGTACATTAAACTGGTCCATCGGAACCTAACAAAATGAAGTGATTGAACATTAATTTCTTAAAATCATCATCATCGTCCTTTCAAGTATTAGACCCAGTGGCCTGTTACGGTCTCCCGCCATCTCCGAAAAGGTCGACCCACAGATCTTCTGCCTCTTAAAATATGATTTGGAATTAAATGCAAATGTTGGTCATTCACACAAATGTCCTGCCATCTGGTGGATTTAATTTTATAAGCGTTCATGTATGTCAACTTCAATTCTAATAAAGAACTTTGAAAATAAATTGAGAGGAAAAGTTATAATTTGTGTACATAGATAAGCATATTAAAATTCTTTATAAAAAAGTTCTAAGTATCGCTGCAAAACGTTTAAAATAGTACGAAATATTAGTAAAGACAGAAAAAGTACCTAGAACAACAGTATCATATGAATGTTCTATGGAAAATTTTAGAATAAATTATTCTTTAATTCTTAAATAAACATATGGTTGATGGAAATACCAAATTTTAGAATACTTCAGATTTTCGCCTGAGCAGTTTTATCAGGTTTTGAATTTAATAGAAGACGAAATTTATGTACATCCATAATATCCCCAAGATACAATACAATATTTACAGCTTTTATTTATCTCTTGACTAAGTTCAAGCCACAATAACTCTTTTTTTCTGTACATCTCTGTACTCCTTCATGCTCATATTGTACAGAATATGTATAGAACTCGATGATTTGCAACAAAACTCTCTAACTATCGTCGTTAAAATTGGAAAGTTATAAAACAAGTACTGTATTTCCGACATTTTGTCATAAAATCTTTAGTTTGTTTTTAGCAATTACACCAATGAGTACGGGTAATATCTTCTATATTCTTTGTTTGCGCTGGCAAATTGCGTCCCGGATTCAAGTGATTCCAATACACGACACGACATGTCAGCGCAAAATTTTTCGCGCCAGTAATTTGCGTTGTAGATAAACCACCTCCATTTAAATACATGGGAAGCAATTTTTGCGCTGGCGCTTTGCGTCGTAAATAAACCATAGCATAAGAGCTCAGTTGGTAGAGCGGTGAACACTAGTGAAATTTCAGGTTCAAATCCTGCTGGGAGGATTTTTTTAGAAGAGTATTACTTTTAGCTCATACTACAATAGTATTTACATTTTTATCTTATTCTGTAAAATATTAAAACTAAAAAATAAATAAATAAATAATAGTTTTAAAAAACTAAAACATCACGCTTTATTAGAAAACCGAACTAAAAAGTGATAAAATTATTTCAATTTCCAACACGCTTGGGATAAAATTAAAGTGGTCAACAAAAAATCATCTCCAACACATATAGAATAAAACTAGAGTTATCAACAAAAAGAAAATAATTTTACCATCAAAAGCGTGTGTTGCTCTATATCAATTAATATATTTGATAATAAACAAATTTTGATAAAAATAAAGTCTCTAAGAAGAAACTGTAAAAATCATAAAAAGCACCCCATGCTTTTGATGGTAAAATTATTTTCTTTTTGTTGATAGCTCTAGTTTTATTCTATATGTGTTGAAGATGATTTTTTGTTGACCACTTTAATTTTATCTCAAGCATGTTGGAAATTTAAATCATTTTTCAATTTTTAGTTCGGTTTTCTAATAAAGCGTGTTGTTTTAGTTTTTTAAAACTATTATTTATTTACATTATAACTGGAACTTAATCGGAAGAGCAGCTCTAAAGCAGCAATGTTAAAGCAACAACATCTCTATGACCACGAAGGCAGTCTGATGTGTACATAAGTTAGATGGAATGTAATGTAAACTAAGGCTTTATCTAACTTAACTTTAACTTCTTTCCTACACAATTTCTACAAATAGTAATTATATCATAAGTAATAGCGTAGTTTATAACATGAGGTTTCAAGTTGGAAATATTAATTAAAAAATGTATAATGATTACATTATAAGCAAATTTTGGATGTCACTTTATGTCCAACACGCCTTTCAGGACATGTTTCATCTTCGGCATGCAATTTGGTATCAAATGCCTTTCATAACATATTTCGTTTTCGGCTTGAAGATGAAACATGTTTTGAAAGGTCTTCATGATTTCATTTCTTGAATAAAAATCCATTCTAATTGAGGAAGATGGATTAAAACAAGGTAGTTATATTATTATTTAAAAATAATTAGTACGTAACCTCACTGTGTTAACAATAAATGTTAAATACAAAGTATTGAAAATTATGATCCGTGAACCTAGCTCATAATCGAATGTGAAGAAGTATTTTAGTCAGTTCTTCATTATTTTCCACGTTGTGGGCGCAATTTTGAAGAAGTAATTCTTTTCCCATGTTATGACGATGTTTTGAAGCAGCTAACTCTATTCATTGCCCGATGTTGTAGTAACATTTTGAAGGAATAGTGTCCAAAAATAATAAATAAGAATTACTGGTTCAGGTTGGGTTTGATTTTCGGTAGAGCTGGATTCTCTTCTCAAGGTCGAAGTTGGTACACAAGATAGGAAAACACTTTAAAAATCACCAATAACTGATTCTTGTAGAAATATTTGTAAATTTATTTACTATTTAATTTCCCAGCAGATCAAGTAAATATAGGTGGTATTATTCTTCACCGTCAATTAAAATTAAATTATTTTCTTTTCTTGAATCCACTATTTTTCTGGTATTAAAGATCACATTTTATCAGGACAGCTGTTATTGCATCTATCCTTGATGAAAGTTCTATCCAGACTGACTAGTGTAATTCTGTTATTTTAAAGAACATTATTACATCACATGATTTTATATTTAAATTCTATTGGTTAATGGTCCATTAAATACCAGATTTAAATTTGATTTGTTAAATCAAAAAGTTAATTGTTTTAACATTCAATCAGAATTTAGTATACTTTTATTTAAAAAATATTAAGTTAAGCAGGTGTTCCTATTACAGTTATAACAGAAATCTTTATATTTCAGACAACAATGACTTAAGACAAAATTTTAAAAGCATTATTTAGAAAGACAGTTATATAATACAATTTCTTTAATTGTTACTGAGATATTTTTGTTCAACAATGAACAATAATTAATTATTTAGATGTTTTTCTTTATTTGAGTTATATTTAAATATTAAAAGAATTTTAAAATATAAAATTATTAACTTTAACTTTCATATTTATTATGGTATTAAAATCCTGCTATAAATGTCAAAATAAAAATGTCCACAATGAGCAATCAGCAACCATTTTGTTTACACAAAAATAATTCCACTCTCGGTTAAAATTACCATAGTTTTTGAAGCTAGCCCCTTCGCTGTTATTGATGTAAGTGTAGAAATAAGTGCTAATTACTTATGAAATCTAATTGTTTAATCAAATAAACTTTAAGTAAAAAAAAAGTAAAGTAAACTGTAAGTAACAAAAGTATTTCATTCTAGCACTGAATTATTCAGCAATCCGTCCTTGCATTAACCAAGATTATACAATTACTAAATATGACATGTTAAAATAATAAGGAATTTAAGTATAGTTTACTTGTTACACTACGACAATATTTATTTCTTACAATGTATTTACATTTATACATGGTAATTTAGTGTAATGAGTAGAGCTAGGAATTTTAGGTGCAAAATTGTGGTGAAAAAGGTGCAAAAAAGGTGCTTTAATTTAGCAGAAAAAGGTGCAATTTTTTAAATAAAAGTTGCAAATTTCCCATGTAAATAATCATTAAAGATTACCAAAATCAATTACAACAAGTAACTAACGACACAGAATTCACGCATGTTGTCTTATATTAGAGTCTGTGTAAGTACTTACACTACTTATATGCTGCGTAACACGAATGCATTGATGTTTTTCATCAATTGTTATTGAAATATCACAAAGAATGCACCTGATAACAGATCCTTCACTCTGAATTCCATCTGCAGTAAACTTTTTAACAATATCACGTAGTTTATAGGAGTTCACTTTCGGTTTCGGCCTACTGTATACTGGTAACTCAGGAAAATAGCAGACCGCACTAGTCAAATATTATTTTGAACTGAAACATTTATTCACGCACTCAACAAGCTTCCTTGCTTGAACAATAGCTTTCGCAGAATTGTGGTACAATGAGGCGCAAACTAATCTAAAAGGAATAGCCTAACGGGATTGCACTGAAGTGGAAGTAATGTGATGTGGACTGATACCACATATCGTTACCAACCCTTGAAATAGTATTTGAATACATGTAATATATATATATATATATATATTATTTTGGTAAAAAAATGTTCCAAAGGAGACAAAAAAGGTTTGAAAAGGTGCAAAATGTGCTTCCATTAAAGAAAAGGTGTAAAAAGGTGCTAGCATTGAAAAAAAAGTGCAAAAAAGTGCAACTAAAACACAGTTAGGGGCATTTATTTAATGTTTTCTTTGCAATACTAGCTAATTTGAACATTATAGTAACAAAAAAGTGCAACACCTAACATTCCTAGCTCTAGTAATGAGTGTGAATACTGTATGCTGGCAGATCGAACGGATGATGTTTCCATTAAGCGCAGTGAGATTTTTTCTAAGTCCCAGGCAGACACCTTGCACATGCGCCAACAAACGCGAAGCGGTTTACTATATGGAATATCGCGACACAGCCAATATTATACATGCTATTTAACAAACCTTAAAGCTAACCTAACGCAATTTAATCACTGTAACCTATGAAAGAATGCAACACCCAAAAATAAATAGTAGGTTTTGAAATTCTAAAGTACATACTCTATGTTGGCTGCACTGTTTTTGTATAGAATATTCATACAAATCAATATAGTTGCCACGTCTCCATGTTACGTATATAGTTAAATATCGTAGAAAATATGTCGAAATAATCGTTATAAAAATTGTAAAATTTATTGTAAATACTGGGAAATAATTTTAAAAAATAACCTGTTGGTGCATGTGCTTAGTTTCTACCTGGGACATAAAAACAATTTGGAAAAAAACTGCACTTAAACTAGCGTGAAATATTTTGAAAGTCCTATAGGACAACAGTGCGTATGCTCCAGAATTTATAGAGCCAGCGATAACCCACAATCGATTATCATCCTCGATTACTATCCGTCACTACGAAATTTAAATGACCAATATATTAAATAAATCCCAAAATCTTTGTTAATAAATATTAATAATATTAAAATTACCAAACGTTGGGTGTACACTTACTTATCGCTCGATAACGCTGATCCAATCAGCGATAACCCAAAACAGCAATAGAAAAATTATAGACTAAGTAATATACTCTGTGAAGAAAATAGCAGTTATCTTAACAATATTGACTAACAGTGTCATAACATTGTGATTTGGATATTTAAATAAATGCTTCAAAATTGACTAATAATGTTATAAAAATTGTTTGAAAAAGTTTAAAATATTAAATAATGTTAGTATATACAGAAGAAGAGCTATAGTTTACAATAATATAACTGAAAAATCAAGCGCTGGTAGAAGTGCAGTTGAGCCAAAAATTCCCACTGCACTTAATGGAAACAGCAGCCAATCGAACTACGAAAATATTGAGCCCCTATGCGGTCCCAGTTAGAAAAGAATAATATGGAATGGAACACTGAACGAGAAGTGAACAGAAATTAACTACGTCACTAGCACTATCGAACTGATTGGTTCATGGGCACGTAGACATAGTCTCTCCATACATCCCTATCCTGAGCTAATGTTTTCCAATCATCTCCTGTATAATCTACTTCCCTCAAATCTAGGTTAATGTTATTCTCCCACCTCATTCTTGGTCTACCAACTGGGAGTTTTTCCACTTGTTTTCCTACAAGAACCTTCCTTGCCCTCTTTCATCCCCTATTTGTGCCACATATCCTGTTTATTGCAGTCTCCACGAAATGATCCACACTCAGCCTTTTCTCTCTGGGGACACTTGCAGCAATCTTACATCTGTCTTCCAGACCGCAAAATCTTAGCCATTTCTAACACCTGAAATTTGTTAAAGATCAATTGTGTTACAACATACTAGAATTGAAGTTTTGCAATGAAACAACATATTTTTACAATTATTAAATATTTAACCATGTACTCAAGTTGTCGCATTGAAAGCTTTATACATATTACCAATTTTTTAAATATGTAATTATTTAAAAATATATAATTAATTAAAGCATATATAATTAATTTTAAAATATATAATTACAATTATCTTAAAATGTTATCTTTCCCAGCAAATTATCGTTGAAAATAGATTCATCTTAAAAAAATATTAATACGAGTATATGAGGACTGCAGGATACACACTACTAGATCACAAAAAAAATGAAGACATCTTAGAAGAATTACACATGGAATCTTTAGAAAACAAAATTTCTGATTATAAGTCAAGATGGATACAACATGTTCATCGAATGGAAGATCACAGAATACCCAAACTAATGTTAAGATATCAACCTGCAGGAAGAAGAAGACCAGGACGTCCACTCAAAAGACTTCTGGATGGTGTTTCTCTTGAGGCCGAAACAGGTCAACAAATGACCTAAATTCGTGAATGTACTATGATGATGATGATGAATAATTTTAATATTAACGTATTTTTATATTTAATATCAAATATAGCATATACGAATGAAACAAAACTTATTTTTAAATAGCAAAACTAATTTTAGCTCAAATATTTCAACTTTCGAAATATACATATATTATAAATGAATGTTTCAAAATGTCTGAATTGTTATATAGATTTTTTTAAAGTGAAAATATTTTGAATAGATATAATATTCATATAATACAAATAAATACCTGGTGAGTTCTCGAGTGAAGCAGAAAGTGTTTTGCCTCTTCCAATATAATTCTTGCAGCCTGGGTGCACAACATTTCAAAAGCATTTTCGTTGTTTCACGAACAGATAAAAGTCATTAATCACGTAATGGCTGACCGCGATGCGTGGATGGATGCGTGCCGTGCGTCTCGCAACTTGCGTTTGTTTTTTTACTTTTAAATTCTGCTATAACGACCCAAAGGCGCCACACAACGTAATTGAGTGACCAACTGTAGATGTCACTGTACCAGCCGTGGCATCCGAAGTATCTATGCACCACTCCTAATACACAGGACAGCCAATACACTTAGTTTATCTTTTAGTTACAAGAATATATCGTAGGAAAAAGTCCGCTATTTTCAAACGTAAAAGTTTTAGTTTTGACGTTTCAGGGCAGCGCGAACAGATTTAAAGGGCAACCAAACCACTCGCGCACGGCCCTTTAAAATATCTCTTGATGCCTGTTGCATGCTCCAATTAAAAAAAGCGATTATAGATTATTAAACTGCAAGGTTCAAACTTAATTACTAGGAAAAAAAAACAAAAAAATGCATTTTTGAAGGATTTTCATGAAATTTCACCTATGGGTACCTTAAATGAGAGGACAAGAAGTCACTCATGGGACACAAGCGGAAAAAATACTTTACAGGAAAATGTGATTAATATATTTTTGTTAATTATGTATCGATAACGTAGAATCCAAGAGGAAATTTTAATCCATATATTATGGATGTTACGTACACTGATTTTATTCGTTTTCTGTGACTGACTCGCCATAGCTTAGAGTTAAAAATTATAGAGCACATTATAATGCAATTAATATTATTGCATCATGACTAGGAAGGATCGAAGTATGATTTAACAAAAGAGTTTGTGAAATAAAACCAATTAATACGACGAAGTCGTTAAACAACAAATTCGTAAAATTTTGCGTGTTTTTAGTGCTATGGAATATGAAAAGTTATACCACCAATTTTAGAATAAAATAATACCTATTAAAAAAATATATATTCCGTCGACAAAACTATTCTAGCGCCATTTTCAAAATTTTCCTTTCGGCATGATATTTTCATGGAACCGCTCACATATACACTACCGAATATGAGAAACATTAGACGATAAAAAGCGTTGGGGAGAGCTTATATAAATTCTGAAGATGGAACTGATCAAATGCTCCATTTCATTAAGTCTACGATGATCATAATAATGATGAAATGATGTTTAATTGTTAAATATATTAATGAAAATCAATCGATATTTTTCTTGGTAACTGAAAAATGTGAAAACTCAGATTGGCCAAGTCCTGAATAAATGTTACAAATGCTAAGTTACAATTTGAGTTAAATTTCGTGATATTTGTAGTACTTTATTTTATAAGTTTTATATTGGAGCAGTCCACCGCTGTGGTCTCGAGGTAGCGTGCTGCCTTGTCACCCAGCGGGCCCGGGTTCGATACCCGGTCGGGGCAGATTTTCTGGGTGAGGTTTTTATCGGGGTTTTTCCTCACCTGTAAGATAAATGTCAGGAAAACTTTAAGGCCCAAACGGTCCCCGAAATCATATGGCCATCATCTTTATCATCATCATCCTTATCATTATCATCATCCTTCACCGGTGTGGAAAGCAACGGGAAGCTACCACACCTACACAATTCCCTAGTAAAGCTGCAAGCATAGCATGAAAATGCTATGATTGCAGTAAAGGACCTGCCTTCGGGCAGAATTACTATGGATGGATATTGGAGCAGGATGAAATATTTAATCAAACATTCATAAATTAATTTGAGAGTGGTGTAAGTCATTTTCGTAATTGGTAAACGTTTATAGGTCTACAAATTTAACATATTGAAGCCTCTATATTAAATTTTGATTCATGTAATATTACATACATCATTTTTGTTCTTGAATTTATAACAGTAGCGTTTGGATTATGTTAACAAAGAAAACAAAGGAGTGTGGCTTATACAATTATTATAATTTTAACCCGTTCATATGAAAACATTTATTTATACTGATTAATTGTAATTTTTGACACAAATGAAGTATATGAAACATAATTTAGAAAAAAACAAAATGTGACGATACATTAAAGAATTTAAGCTAAAAATCAATGAAGAAAAGACAGTAGCGATGAAAAAAATTTAAAAAAATATAAAATTATATGTATAATACCTTACACTAGGCCTACCTTAAAGAAGTTAAATATTTGGAAGACGGTATTTAAAAAGTGAATTTAATAAAGAAGCAACAATAAAAAAAAAAATCAGCAGTAGAATACAAGTTGCATCAGATGCTATAATATTATTAAAAGTTTGTTATGGAACTAGGTTATGTCATTAATTATAAAATGAATATATAAACATACCTTAGACTATTATTTCTTTACCGTGCTGAAACATAGACTACTATGAAAAAAAAGTGGAATATAGGGGCTGGGGATGAAATATTTGGTAGCAAAAAAAAAATCTTACATCTGGGCAGATTACAGGATGAAATAGAAGATGTAAGAAAAAATGGTATGGCAACGTAAAAAGGTTGGTTATTGGGAAAGACCAAGATAAACACTAGAATATAGAATACAAGGGAAGGGTCCAAGAGGTCGTTCAAGATACAGTTGGAAAGAACAAGTTATGCAGGATGTGTTGAAACTAGACGAATAAATGGAATGAAGTGGTGGAGAGGGAGAAAGGAATTATAGAGAAATTTTATGGCTTTGTCCCCAAAAAGAGGACACGAGGAAACTGTGAAGAAGACCAGACACTGGAGGAGATTATCATATAGTGAAAATAAGTCCAGAAAGGTACATTACAGACCTCCAGGTTTCTCTTTAGTTAGCTCAATGACGGAGCTTCAGATCTTAAGGCTAGAGATTTGTAGCTCAAATCCTAGCCCTATAGCAGGATTTTAATATTATAATAAATATAAAAGTTAAAGTTAATAATCTTGTATTTTAAAATTCTTTTCATATTTAAATATAACTTAAATAAAGAAAAAACATCTAAATAATTCATTGTTGAATAAAAATGTCTCAGTAACAATTAAAGAAACTAATACATAACAGTTTTTGTAAATAATGTTTTTAAAA
This sequence comes from Diploptera punctata, assembly GCA_030220185.1. Classification (NCBI taxonomy): domain Eukaryota; kingdom Metazoa; phylum Arthropoda; class Insecta; order Blattodea; family Blaberidae; genus Diploptera; species Diploptera punctata. Next base: position 245,227 of record JASPKZ010008305.1, read on the forward strand.
ATTATTTTAAGTCATTGTTGTCAAAATTATAAAGCTCTCTGTTATAACTGTAATAAGAACACCTGCTTAACTTCATATTTTTAAATGAAAGTAAAATAAACTCTGATTGGATGTTAAAACAATTAACTTTCTTGTTTAAGAAATCAAATTAAAATATTATATGATCTGCCTTTCAAGTATTAGGCCCAGTGGCCTGTTACGGTCTCCCGCCATCTCCGAAAAAGATCTTATATTCAATGGACTATTAACCAATAGAATTTAAATATAACATCATGTGATGTAATAATGTTCTTTAAAATTATAAAATAATTACACTATTCATTCTGGATACAACTTTCCACAAATATAAAAGCAAGAAGAGTTCTCAAGATAATATATAATATTTAATACAATAATAATTGATTCCAGGAAATAAAATAATTTATTTTTAATTGATGGTGAGGAATAATACCATTTACTCTTATTTAATCTGCTGGGAACCTACAAAGTGAATAAATTTGTAATTATTTCTACAAGAAACAGTTTTCAATGATTTTAAAGTGCTTGCCTATCCAGTATACCAACTTCCGACCTTGAGAAGAGAATCCGGCTCTACCGAAAATCAAACCCAACCTGAACCGGTAATTCTTTTTGGGACACAAATCCTTCTTCAAAATGTTACTACATCATCGGGCATGAAGAGAATTACTGTTTCAAACGTCCCCACAACGTGGGACAAAGCAATTTACTTCAGCCCTAGTACTTTTTTTCTCTGAACATAAAATACATTACTAATTAATGTTTAAGCTACTGTTTGTAAGAGAAAGAGAGAGGGAGAGAAAAAGAGAGAGAGAGTGAGAGATAAATCAATTTCTGAGATTTTTATCCAAGTACAATATAGCATCTCATGGATATAATTTATCACATACAACGTCTTTGATTTCAAGTGATATTATTTTAAGAAACATTGATAATATTTGTTTTGCCAAGAGAAAAATATATCACTTAAGATAAACAATATCTATATGCTTAACTATTTTGTAGATAATTAGCTTCGGTGTCGTCATAGTAAAGAGTTCTGTTTCACGACTCAAGGATAAGTTAAGTAACTGGCACTATCGAATCCGAAAATTCTTGGCCGCGTAAACATAAGCTTTCCATACTTCTCTATACTTGGCTACATTTTCTTATCATTTCTTGTATAATTGACCTCTCTCAAATTATGATTAATACTATTCTCCCACCTCTTTCTTGGCCTATCTACTGTAGGCTTTCCCTCTGGCTTTTCTAAAAAAAGTTTCGATGCTCCTCATTCATTCCCTGTTGGTGCCGTATGTGTTCTCCATCGAATGTTCTTATTAGAATCTAGTTTCCAATAAAGACCGTGAAGCCAATGTTTGTGTATGTTTTCCCATTGTCTCTCTTTGGTACAGACGGTTCCTATTCAGTTTATTTTCAATTACAGTACTCGTAATTGTTTCTCCTCTCTTCTAGAAAGATACAATGTTTCGCATATAAGTGGAAGGATCATCGTTGTATATATTTTTGTTTAAATGTTTTGAGAAAAGTTGGGATGACTAGAGCCCCTGCAAATAATGTATAATAACATACGTTTCCAGAGTTCAGCCTATGTTATATTTTTTCTGAACCTCTTTCTTACTTGTTATTACTTATTAGGGCTTATAGTGCCTACGTAATTAAATTTCGGCATTTCTTGAAAATTTTCCTCAGTTATGAGTCCATTCCCCATTTAATAATGTATTTCTATGTGCCACAATACATTTAGTTTTATTAATATTGAATTCCAGTCTCAGTTTCATAATGTTATTATGTATAATTATATACCCTATTCAACGATCACATGACTTATGTACTTCACACATGATCCCTACCAATGTGGCAGTAATTGTGCCGCGAATAGTCGAAGGGTATGATTGGCGTTCGTTTATGTTAGGATCACTCTAAGAGCGGATAAGGTTTAAATATCACATCTGTGACAGGTAAACACATGTTTTTAATGAACACTGTTAGCCGTAAAAAGAATACACACTATACTAAATATTTAACATAAATGTTTTATTACCATTTAACCAGACTGAGCAACAACAACGCGTGGCTGGATACAACTAGTATTTTATAAAAAGATAAATAATTGAGAAACACACCAATTGAGATACACGACAGAAAATGTATACATAAAGAAGACAGTTTGGACAATTTATGAATTAACACGCAATATGAGTGATGTCACTTGACATCTTTGAACTTGTTTTGACACAACAATTAAATGCAAAAGTGGAGAAAATATGTTTTTTATTTATCTATAAACATGTTTACAATGTAATAAAACATCTTCCTGTGCCCAAAACGTTTTAACTTTTATCTTCTTTCTCCATTCTTCTCTATCTTCCTATTCCAATTCTTCCAGACCTATCTCCCTCATACCTCTTCCTATCATTCATCCATTTAACTCTAGGTCGATCTCACTTTCCATTTCCAGATGGAATCTATTCCAAAGCTTGTCTGTGTAATCCTGTCTCTGGCATTCTACGTATGTAATCATATCATTCTATTTGTCTGTATCTTACAATATATAATATTCAATTTTGGACTTAATTTGTTGTCTCATGATTGTATTTCTGATTTTTTCCAATTTAGAATGTCTAGTTGAGCGTCTAAAACAATCCATTTCAGTATACATAAGTTTTAAACTCAATTTTTTATTCAACTGCCAAGTTTCTGCACCGTATTTTAGCGTGCTTAGAATTATGGATTTATAAATTTGTAATTTGGTATATATTCTTTTGTTCTTATCCCAAAAAACTCCGTTTAACATTTTTATTACCGATCTGCCTATTTGAATTCTATGTTTTATGCCATTTTTTCTCCCGGTTTACAATTACTCATTAACATATACACTGCGATTGGATATTTCCCTTTGCAAGGCTGACCTTCGACACTATCGGCCAGTGTACCATATTGCCAAATTGCTGTCTTACCTTATAATTACAGAACAATCTCAGTTATCTAAGCTTATGCTAAATCTTATTGGCCTAAGGTTACTGTCATTCCCAAGTGCAAATTAAATTCTATCTGGCCATTGGCTGATTGATACGTTGTCGTGTTGCCGCACTTATGTCATATCTCCCCAACAATAGCTGATCTGCGTTCGTCTCCCGTCTCGGAGCTTGGGTAATTTATCTCCATGTCATAGCGAATCCTACACTTACAATAATACTGTGTCCCATCTATTTGATATGGGTAGATGGACGTCGACTCTGCAGATGCCCCGCTCTTAATTAATTAATTTAAAAACTGACACTTGCCTTCCCTTGATGCTTGATAGGGGCTTTTCCAGGCACTTAAAGGAAGGTCCTCATTATTCTCCAGGAGGTTGAGAGTTTAATGATGCAACTGCTCTCTCCTAATTTCACGGAAAAAAGAATAGGCCTATCATATAGGACTTCGGAAGATGGACACCTCATTGTCTGACCTAAGGGTACCCTCGACCTTTCCTCTTGGGGTCAGGCGTGAGATTGCACTCTCAGCGGTGGGAGGGAGTTGCGTGTCACTTGTAACGTCTTGGGATGGGTGGACATTGTCTTTTCCTTCCAGAAGGAGACACAATAGTCTATCTATATTAGGGCAGTTCACACACAAAACAAACTAGCCTCAATTCGTTTCGGTATTGAACCTTTACGTTTACCCAACACGAGGTGTCATTTAGACTTGACACAGAGGATGTCGTCCTGATATTCCCCGGGGTTGATTAACAATCGCCCGTCCTTCATGTCTCACGCTGAAAAAAAAAATCTATGGAGTCGAAACATGTTCGGCTGTCTTGTCTTTTCAGGAGAAAAAACTTACACGCTTTTATATTGACATGCATCTATTTGATAGGTATGCATTATTACGGCTGGAGGACCTAAGTATTTTGCTCATCTTATTAGCATTTAATTAATTAAATTAGAATAAAATTGTCTTCGAAGGAAAAATTATTGAAATATTGTTTCTATTACCATATAACTAGTATGGGATATTTATTATTTGATTAATGAAGATATGCAATATAAATATAAATAAATTCAGTTATATATGAAATGTTATTATTAAAATCCTAAAAAAATACTCACCTGAAATGAAACTAAAATTACATTCTACGAGTATATTAGTCCCAATGTTGCTTTACGGATCTGAGATTTAGATCTTGAAAATGAGAAGAAGAAGAAGAAGAAAAAGACGATGACGACGAAGTACAAAGGAGAGTTGAAACATCCAGTATTGAAACATGAGAAATTATATTTTGAGAACTACACCTTACTGGAATAAAACTATATAGAAGTAACTGAAAACAACATATTGCCTACACAAAGAATAAAATAAGTCAAAGAGAGAAGGTAGACACCGAAGACGAAATGTGCTCATGAGTGTTAAAATGATTAGACCGGAACAAGCCTCATAAGGCTTAATCATTGAATCTGATGATGATGATGATGATGATGATTAAATTATAAGTATTATTTTACAATAAATTACACCGTTAAAGACTGTGATTTATTAACACGCTTTTAATTTTAAGTTAATTAAAGTAACTTTAATAAAGTTTTTCTTTGCATTGAATTATGGGAAAATTGATATATTTAGCGTAATACTAAAATAATAATGATAGTAATAATAATAATAACAATAATAATAATAACAGGGCATTAGAGACATTGGAAACAGGAAACACAGCATTTTTAATTTAAACGAGTAAATTAATATTTAACAACAACTGTATCTAAATATTACTAAAATGATTTCTTTTAGAAATAAAATTTTTATTATTAAATATTGGATTCAAAACCGGGATAATCAATTTTTTTGTTGGTGTACCTTGTTATTAGTATATGAACATTTACAAATCTCCCATAACATGTAAAATTTACTTAATATTTAAGGAAATTAGTAGTGACTGAGGACGGACCAAAGGTTAATAAGAGAATTGAATTGTTATTTCAGCTATGGAAGTATGTTGACCAAGCAAAAGCTGCTAATTTATCACTTTAGCGGTTTAATTTCGTTTATATTTCTTAAATCAAATGTTTATATAGTTTGGCAGGTGTAACAATCTGCAATGAAGAAGAAGAAAGGAATTAGTACCTAATTGAAATATGTAATATCGAGTCTTTCTTTGTATATTTCATATTTTACAGACTATTTTGTTCATGGGAACAAAGTTGAACCGAAGAGAGACGAACAGACAGATGAATGGAGAAGAATACATAACAGTGGGATACGTGATCTTTATGGGAAACTCGATGTAATAAGAACAGTTAAGTTTCGTAGACTGCGATGGGCGGAACATGTGGCATGCATAGGGAATGAGAGAGAGGCATGGAGGTTTCTTGTAGCAAAACCAGAAGGAAAACGCCCAGTTATAGACCAAGAATGAGGCGGGAGATGATTGAGGGAAGTAGATTATACGGGGGATGATCGGAAAACATTAGCTCAGGATAGTGATATGTGGAGAGCTTATGTCCGCGCGGCCATGAACCTGAGGTTGCGATTGTATCAGTGAGAATTTAGTTTTTTATTCATACATTATGCATTGAATACTAACAATATAATTTACAGTCCGTATCAGTTTGAACGAAAGACAGTCGACTTCCATCAAAACAATGTCGAAATTACATTGTTAGACCTTGTACGAAAGTGTTCAGAAATGTTCGAATCTGACACGCAAATGTTTCTGATAGACAGTCATTCTACCAAAAAATTGTTACACAAAACAATTCAATTAAATAACATTATGTATAATAAAAAAATGTTACACAAAAAATTTAATGAAATAACATTATATAAAATACGTAATTTATTCCCATGTTATTAATATTCTTCATGAAAAATGTCTTTCACTAAATTACATTTGAAATTTATTCACTAAATAGTATTTTCGCTACAAGTCGGAAGATCGAGGATTCCTGTCCGGTTGGGTTCAGGATTTTTTAACTGGCCTAATAGTTGTGACGGCATCAAGGACCTGAAGTGGATTCAGTCTCTAACTGAAATAAGCACTGGGCTATATTCTGGGGGAAAAGAATGCTGGGAGTGACAACCCGGCTGATATCTCGTGCCGATTGTTTAAAAAGTTGTGAGTCTTAATCTCCTATCACACTAAGGACCTCTTGAGGCTTTAGTGGGAACACTTTCCTTTAAATAGTATTTTAACATTTTCACCATTTTGAACAACTCACTTGCGTTGCTAAGCTCCAGTCGTGAATTAATTATCGACAATACAACACTCTTCTGGTATTCCCCATATACATTTTATTTTCCTTTATTTCAAATTAAAAACCTTAGTGAAACTCCTGCAGGGATAGACATTTAGAGAAAATACGTGTCACATGGATTGCCTACATACAGAGGATTAAACTTTTAAGTAGATAATGGAATATATTGCCTTTTTTTCAGAAGAAAGAAAATACAAATGCATTTACATTGCGCACGGGCCTGCTTGGCCGTACGTGCATTATTTTTCCATGAATAAAAAAATATAACTAATCATAATATAAACAAATACCTACAAATACACTTGTATCAAAAACAATAACAGGCTACATATAAGTAAAATCTATGTCTACACTACATCACAATAATATATATCTACACTCATCCATGAAAAGACCATGTGTATAAATAAATAAAAAAGTCTCATTCTGTACATTAATATTAAAAAAAATTGCTAGAAAACAAATTAGAAAAAAAACACACACACACATACACCCACACACCCCCACACATATACACACGCGCACGCTCATACCCCCCCCCTACTCACAGCTCAACAATTACCTCAAAATGCGGAAACCAGTTAGAAGTACATGCACCAAAATTGTTAAATCCAAGGATGGTAATATTCAATGTACCGGAAGACGTAACAATCGAAAATGCATCTAGCATTATAATAACACAAAACCCAGAACTTAACCTCAAAGAAGATGACATTCAATCCAAATTCAAATATAAAACCAAAGCGAATAAGTTTAATTTAGTTGTGGAAGTGAACTCTCAAACCCGGAGAAGATTACAAGATAACAAGCTGAAGATCGGATGGACAATTTGCCACCTGAATGATTATCTCGCAGTTTCAAATGCAGTAGACTGTCACACACACAAAATAAATGTACACGAGAAGAAACATGTCCCCTGTGTGCAGGGAAACACAAATTAAAAGAATGTACAGCTCCAACTTCAGACTACAAATGTATAAACTGTGTAACTTTCAATACCTACAACAAGAAAGAAAAAATATGTGAAAATCACACATCGCTAGACAAGAACTGCCCTAGTTTGCTCGCCACTCTAAAGAAGTACAGAATGAACATAGACTACTAAAATGGCGCAAAATCAACACACTACACCAACGCAAACAAAACTTAGATGTATGCAAATAAATCTACAGCACTCAAGAGCAGCCACATATAACCTCATGGAACTGATTGTTAAAAATAAAATAGACATGGCATTTATACAAGAGCCTTACACATATCAAAACAAAACTCATGGAATTATAAAAAGATATCGAACATATACATCCGGAACAGGGAAGAAGAGAGTGACCATAGTTATTCCAAATAGCAATGTAGGTGCACTGCTAATTACACAATTATCAGATGAAGACACAGTCTTAATAGAAATAAAGTACGGGAATATGAAATTATACGCTGCCAGCTTATATTATGATATAAACGTACCAATACAAAACCAATTCAGCAGATTAGACGAAATACTGGAATTTTGCAAAGGAAATGGTGTTATAATTAATGTAGATACCAATTCGCGATCTACAACTTGGCATGATGTTCTAACAAACCCAAGGGGAGAAATACTAGAAGAATATTTAATCAGTAAACAACTTCATATATTAAACGAAAAATGCATAAACACAACCTTTCAAACCAGCAGAGGATCAAGCAACATCGATTTAACTATAGTAAACACCAATTTACTGACAACAGTTAATGAATGGGAGATCAGCAATGAAGAAAGTTGTTCAGATCACAACATAATAAAATATTCTATAAGAATAGGAAACCCAAGCAACGAAAGAAAGGAATACAAATATCAAACATTAAAATACGTGATGAATACAGATAAATGTACAGAATTTGATAATAATCTCGCTCTTGAAATGTGTAAGAAATTTAATATTTCATATGAAGAAAAACACATTGAAGAAATTGATACAAATCTAACCTTTAGAGCATTAAATATATCGGACTCCGAAACGCTAGTAGACAAATTCAGCGAGGTGATAGAATTAACGTGCAAGAAGACACTTAAAGCACTTAATACAAACAAAAAGTCGCCAAATAGACCATCAGTACCTTGGTGGAACGACTCACTGACTGTAATGCGACAAAAGACAAATGCATTAAGAAGGCGCTACCAAAGAACGAGAAACAACACGGAACTAAGGGAAATCCGTAAGCAACAGTACTTCGAAGAAAAGAAAAAACTTCAAAATGAAATACGAAGGCAAAAAACAAACTCCTGGAAGGAATATTGTAACCTAACGTCTTTCGACAACCCATGGAATGAAGTTTACAAGCTTGCAACAAATAAAACGAGAAGCCCAACCACCATGGCAACCCTACAGAAACCAGACGGGACGAAGACAACCAACACCGAAGATACAATGAAACTCATGATAGAACACCTCACCGCCAAAGATGACGAAAAAGAAGATACAACATTCCACAGACAAATAAGAAAATTCATAGAAGAACCAATCGAAACACAAGATGACGTAGAATTTACCGTAGAAGAAGTCCGACAAACAATAAAAAGTTTCAATTGCAATAAGACCCCAGGAACCGACGGAATAACAAGTGATATTTTTCTACGCACCTTCAATAATTTCCCAAATTTTATTACAGCAATATATAACAATTGCCTAAACAGAAGTTGTTTCCCTCAAATATGGAAAAAAGCTAAAATTATACCAATAATAAAACCGGGTAAAGAATCCAGTTCAGACCCATCCAAATTCCGACCTATCAGTTTACTAAACATAGGAGGGAAGATTCTTGAGAAACTACTGATAACCAGAATAAATCACCACATATACAAGAATGAACTTTTAAAACCACAACCAATATGGTTTCATACCCCAAAAAAGTACAACAGATGCAGCAATTGAAGTAAAGAAATATGTAGAACCAGAACTAGAAAAAAATGAATGTTGTAATTATGATCAGTATGGACATAAGGGGCGCGTTCGATGCAGCATGGTGGCCAGGAATCCTTAAAAATCTAAAATATCTAGAATGCCCAAAAAACCTTTACGAACTAACGCAAGATTATTTCAGACAGAGAAGTGCAAGTATATCAATAAACAATGAAACTTGGGAGACGAAAATCACTAAAGGCTGCCCACAGGGCTCTTGTTGTGGCCCAGGATTGTGGAACGTACTATATAATTCATTACTTAACTTAGACTTCAAGAAACAAACAAAAGCAATAGCCTTCGCAGATGACCTCCTACTCTTAATAAAGGGAGAATCCATACGTGAAATAGAAAATTATTCAAATATGGAATTACACAAAATTGCAAAATGGGCGAAAGAAAATAAATTAACATTCAACGAAAACAAATCGAAAGTGATGTTAATGTCGAGAAGGAAAAGAAGAGAAAATCAACACTTGGATGTATATTTGAACAATAACAAGTTAGAACAAGTAAGTTGTATGAAATATTTAGGCATTATGTTCGACAGTAAACTTTCATTCAGAGAACATATCAACTACATAGCTAATAGATGCACAAAACTAATATTCACACTCGCAAAATCGGCAAGATTAACATGGGGCCTAAGAAGTGAGGCACTGAAAACTGTGTACATAGGCGGAATTTTACCTCTCCTACTATATGGTTCCCCGGTTTGGCAAAGAGTGTTAGAAAAAGCATTTTATAGAAACAAACTGATCAGAGTGCAAAGACTTGTACTACTAAGGATAGCAAAATCTTATAGAACCGTATCAAATGAAGCACTCTGTGTAATAACAGCACAAATACCAATAACAATCAAAATTGAAGAGGCTGGAATACTCTATCAATATACAAGGAAGATCGGAGTAGAAAAATATCTCGTCGACAACAATATGGAACCGAAATATTGGCCACACCCTGCATTGACAATTAAAGTAATCACAGAAAATGAATACACCGACAGCACAATTCAGATATATACAGACGGAAGCAAGAGCAATGAAGGAGTAGGATCAGGGTGGCTATATATAAAGACAAAACTCTAATAAAAACATGTAAATACAAACTAAATGAAAAATGCACCAACAACCAAGCCGAACAGCTAGCAATACTAAAAGCTCTGCAATCCTTGGAACACATGGAGTGGGAAGGGAGAACAGCGACAGTGTATACAGACAGTCACATCACATTAGACTCACTAAGAAATCACAAAATTCATTCATACTTGATTGAAGAAATCAGACGACAAGTATCATCTATGCAGCGGGACAACTGGATAATAAACTTCAAATGGGTGAAGGCCCACATCGGGATCCAAGGGAATGAGTTGGCGGACCAATTAGCTAAAGAAGCCGCAGCGAGCAGAGACCTAGAGGAGAGCTACAAGAAGATTCCGAAAAGTGTAGTGATCAGTGAACTGTGCAAAACAAGTGTACAAAAGTGGCAAAATGAATGGGAAAAAACCACTAAGGGCCAAGTAACCAAGTCTTTCTTTCCCACAATACACGACAGGCTAAAATTAAAACTCAAACTGACATATAAATTAACTATAATGTTAACAGGTCATGGGAACATCAGATCCTATCTAAATAGATTTAAAATAATAGAAAACCCAAACTGTCCCTGCTGTGATAAAGTGCAAGATATAAAACACATAATACAGGAATGCAAATTATTAGATAACGACAGGGATAAACTCAAATCAATAGTTTTTAAGAAACCAGAATTGGCCAATTAAGAACAATGAACTCATTGACAATTACACTAAGGCATTTTCAAAATTTTCAAATACAATTAAATTTGATACACTTTAGGTTAAGTAAAACATAGAACAATTGATTGTATATAGTTAACCATCTAGCTTTAAGTAAGATTAATTGTAAACACTTTAATTTTATAGTTGTATAATAAGAACACCACAATGCATGTAGTATTACTCCACGTAATGGAGCATGCAGTAGAATAATAAATAAAAAAAAAAACCCGTCCCTGCAGACATCAAATGCACTATCAGACTATTCAACTTATCAGACCTACTTATTATATAATATAATTAAAGATCGAAAACAAAGACCATATTGAGATTCTTTTTATTGATAACACAATAATCCTTAATCTACAATTTTGTTATATCTCAATTTATTTACTGTGCCCAAAAATTTGCATATTTTTGATTCACTCTCGATCCGTCCTAAAAGATCCCAACACGCCACTCTCCCACGATCCGACCTGAGAAACCTCTCCGGCAGGATCTGTAATCTAAGTTGTTCTGTCTCTCTACAGAATGCTATAATATGCTGCCAGTTTTCATGGTCATCGCATGGCGGGCATAGTTTAATGCCTTCTTCACTTGTTAAATTATGGGCCATCCATCCCCCCAAATGAAACCATGCAATAGCACTTCTATCATCCCCATCCAATGAGTCAATATACTTCTCCCTTCCCCAAAGGTTCAGTTCCGTCTGTAGGGTGAGCGATATTTTCTGGCTACACTCGGCTTCTATATACTGTCTGTCTATATCGATTAGTCTCTTCTTAACTCTCCTCCAAACATTTCTATTATTCCGCGTACTCCTCTCCCATACCCAACCCTTCCCTATGCCCTTCAATCCCCTTTCTACACCGATTACCCAATCTCCCGAAACACACTGCCTTTTCTGTTCATTATAACACTCTGCTCTAAGCGAGCCCTGATTCCCGTTTATTATGTCTAACCAATACTTAATAGCCATAATTTTGTCCCTTATTGTGTCCGAAAATGTACTGAATTCTTTCAGTATGTCACAATTTCAAGTCCCCGTTGATAATGTCATCGCTTTCTTAAGAAACGTAGGTTGAATTTTATCTAGTGTCCCCGTCCGTTCCAAACCCCATAATTCTGAGTCATACAGCAAATAAATTGGATGACAGTAGTATACCAAATTTACTTCTGCAGTACATACAAAATATTTACAAAGACAACACCATAAATATTAAATTAAATAACAGATTTTCTGGAGAAGGAATTATAAATCGTGGTGTGTGATAAGGCTGCACCCTATCCCTAACACTCTTTGCGATTTATATCAACGGAGTAATACGTTGTTGGAACAAGAAATATAAATATAGAATAAGAATATCAGAAAATACAAAATTAAACACCCTATTGTTTGCAGATGAACAAATAATAATAGCAAATTCAGAAGATAATCTACAGAAAGGTCTGTATGAACTTAACAAAATTAGAGAAGAACATAGATTGAAGATATCTACAGAGAATACGAAAATTATGGCATTTCAAGGTGTAGATCCTGTCAGAAGTAAAATTGTACTTGACAATACAATTTTGGAGCAGGAGAATAATTTTACAAATCTAGAATGCTATATCTCATATGAAGAAGAAAAGGATGTAAATGCAGAAATATCTAAATTTTTAAGAATTTTAGGGTTAATAAATTCTATCTTCAAGCCACAGTTAGTCCAAAAACATTCAAGGCTAAAGGTGTATAAAACACCTGGCTCTGCCAACTATATTGTATGGTAGTGAAGTATGGACATTGAAACAGAAGAATATACAAAGACTTAGATCTGCTGAAATGAGGTACCTTCGGAGAACTGCAGGATACACACTACTAGATCACAAAAAATGAAGACATCTTAGAAGAATTAAACATGGAATCTTTAGAAAATAAAATTTCTGATTATAAGTCAAGATGGTTGCAACATGTTCATCGAATGGAAGATCACAGGATACCCAAACAAATGTTAAGATAACAACCTGCAGCAAGAAGAAGAAGACCAGGACGTCCACTCAAAAGACTTCTGGATGGTGTTTCACTTGAGGCCGAAACATGTGATGATGATGAGTAAATAAATTGACTTAGTCTTATCTGGAAAAAAAAAAGAAGTCGAATGTATCCCTCCTCCCTACTTTAATGATTGCAAATTAAATTTGTACTCTCATAGTATTATATTTTCATAGATATGTATTTAAAATTATGATTTATCAAGGTGCATCTACAAAAATTTGAAAATTATTGTGAAAGTCCAAGATTATAACCATGGAAAATTGGATAGGAAAATTTGTTATTTGTCTGGATAATGTTAATAAGTAATGTCACGAGTGATTTCCAAATCATCGATGAAGTCTCGATGTCACGAAGTGACGAGTGAATTTATCTAGAGGATTTGGAAATCGAGTGGCATTTGTTAGGGCTATTTAACCAATAAAAATTAAGCTGGTTACTCTAAAATCATTATTTAAATACAGTTACCGGAATTTTCAAGTATTTAATATTAACGGCGATGTTTGACAACAAATCAGAATTGGGTGGTTATGTTTAATTTGTTCATCCAGTGTAACTTGATCATATAATATTATTTATTGCCATCTGGCGTAGAAAACTTGAAATAGGATCGCAATTTTGTAAGAATGCACCCTAGAGGATAAAAAATGAAGCACATCAAACTGTAAATTATAACAAATATTTAATAATTTTATTAAGTGACAATATTATAGGTTATTAATTTTTTTTAGGAAACAACTCAGTAAAATTATTATGTAAAAAACACAATTATTGAGCACACAATTATAAAATGTGTAGTTCGAAGGAATCTGTTCATTATTTGTTATATTCAACAACAATAACAATAAAAATAATAATAATATTAATAATAATAATAAAATAGTAATAATAATAATAATAATAATAATAATAATAATAATAATAATAATAATAATAATAATAATAATATTAATGCTTTTTTTTGTTGTTTACAGAGTTAAGGCCATAAAGGCTTCTCTTCCACTCAACCACCGCGATAGTAATGTTATAATTATAAGTAAATATTTATAATTTCATATTCATCTTCAATCTTCAAGGTATTGGATGGGCCTGTTGGCCCGTTCCGCTCCCCGGTGCACTATATGCTGCAGGTGCAGATATTCTTTCCAACGACGTTTTGGTCTTCCTACATTTCTTCGGCCTAGAGGCCTATAAAGAAGCAGCGGCTTTCATAAACGATTATTAGGCATTCTTTGTATATGTTGAAACCAATTACGTTTATTACAATTTTAAGATATTAAAATATAAACTAAACAAAAGACAATGCTGATGTGATCTAATACTAACTAATAATATAAAAAACACGGAATACAATAGAATTAAAATAATATGAAATAAAATGAAGAAAGTAAAGGTTCGTAGATGATTATTTACAAAATGCTTAATATAGTTGTTATGCAGTTAATGTTTTCATTGTGTCGAACTCAAGATATCAGTTAATTTGGAATTAAATAATGGTAATGATTGACAGTCCTGACATGACTAGGAAGTGAGTTCCATGCTCTGGTCATATATATTTGTGTAAGATTCAGAGTATAGATTCAGTATGGATTTCGTAAAGGTACAGGAATCCACAATGTTATACAATCATTTGCAGAATCTATATTCAAAGCTAAAGATAAAAGAGAACAAACAATAGGGTTTTTCTAGATCTTAGTAAAGCATTTGACATGGTTAACCAGGAAATTTTAATCAGAAAACTAAATACGTTTGGTATCAGGGGACTGGCAGAAAAATGATTTAATTCATATTTAAGTAACAGAACACAAATAGTTGAAATTTGTTAATTCATATCCGATAAAACTCAACATCTATGGTGCATGGGTTACCCCAAAGATCAATTATGGGTCCAAACCTTTATCTTATATATGTTATTGACCTTCCCATAATTATGCCCGAAGCCAAAACTATATTATTTGCAGATGACACAAACATCACACTCAGTGACGTTGATAATAATGATCTACAACTGAAGATAGATAAAACATCAACAAATCTAGAACAATGGCTAGTAAACAATAAACTCAAACTAAGCGTAAACAAAACAGTATATATGTATTTCAATCAACAAAATCTGAATAATCCCAACAAAATTATGCTTAATGACGCCTTAATAGAATAAGAAAATTGTGCCAAATTTTTAGATATGCATCCTCACTAGAATATTACCAGAGGAAGTATTAAAAACTATATATTTTGAATACATACATTCACAGTTAACATATGGTATATTACTATGGGTATCATCACCAAAATCTGCTTAAATACTCAAATTACAAAAAAAGAATATTTAAAATCATGAAGAAAGCACCATTCCGAACTGAATGTAAGAAACTCTTAAAATAACTTAAAATATTACATGTTCCTTGTATTTACATTTTAGAATCGTTTGTTTTATTCATAAAAAAATTAAACTCTTCAAAATAAATTCAGATTTACATGAACATGACACTAGAATATCTAAAAATATCCACCTAAATTGCCAAAGGCTTACCAGAAGTATTAACAGCATATCACATAGAGGTAGTAATCTATATAATCATCTCCCTTCCAATATTAAACTTCTTAAGGGCAGACAATTTAAACTTGCTGTAAATAACATTTTATTGTCTCACATATCATTAAGCATGGGTGAATACCTACATTTAAAATTGTAAGTAAAATTTGATTGGAATTGCATCGCTATCTTTTCTTGTGAAAGTGCTGTCCACTTGGTATTTTGGTTTATTTTTGTTGGAATGTAAATTGGTTTCGTAATATATTTATGTATGTATGTGTTATATTTTATATTGTTGGTTATGTATAGGTTGTAATCTGGACAAGTCCTAAAGCATCCATGATGCTCTAATGGATTATAAAAATAAATAAATATAATAAATAAATGTCCTGTGCTGTGGTATTAACCGTAAAGAAGAGTGTTGTGATCTTGATCCTAAATTGTGATTACCCGATAAATTTTGAAAACACGTTGATAAATAACTTTGTAAATATATATGCAGAATGATTTGGAATAGTAATGCATGTAAATGTGAAGTTCGTCTGTCATTCAGGCGTAGCCAATGTATTTGTTGGAGAGTCAGTCACTGCAAAATAATGATCTGACCTGCTCAGAATCGTAAAAAGGAAGAACTTTCTTCATTATTGTACGCAGAATTCGATAAATAGCAAGGTGAAACACGACTGTCATTGGTTGTAAAACAAAATTCATTCAAACGTGATTGGTCATCACAAATTCAGAATACACACAACACAATGTTTTCATTTATTATTATTATTAATATTATTGTTATTATTGTTGTTATTGTTAATTATTATTATTAGTTTTCAATATTACAGACATTCCGATGTTCTCGGTCAAACATCACGATGACTGCTTTGGAGAATGGGAACAGGAAATTTGGAGTTTTACTGAATATTTTTTTATTATAAATAGCAGACACACGCTGTAGAGTGCACATTTGCAGTTTTAAAAATGTGATTATTAGTCAGATATTATGCGAAGGATACATGGAAAGAATCAGGTCGAAATGGAGTTTCGGGAGGCAATATATCTTTCATGAAACTCACTATAATTTAGAAGTGCGAAACAGTAAACAATATAGCTTAGTGACAGGTTTATAAAGCACCAAAGTTTGACAAAGAAGAAGGGAATTATGCTCGTTTTACAACAAAAAGCTGCCGATAAGGTTACCCATGCAGGACTGGTCGAAGGTGATAAGCCAGACGAAAAAAGTATCTTGGGCGAAAGAGTGACGATATTTCACCGTATTAAATACAACCGTCAAGAAATGCGGACATGGGTTCATCTGGGGTAAAATTTTCCGGAGGTCAAATAGTCCCCCATTCGGTTCTCCGGGCGAGGACTACTTCAGGGAACCCATGCCAAAGGCTGAAACACAGGGACATGTTCCTAGGAACATGGAATGTTAGGACTTCATACAATAGCGGGGCACTGGAGATATTAACGCGGGAATTAGATAAATCACCCATGGATATAGTCGCTTTGCAGGAAGTTAGGTGGCCAGGAGAAGGTAGTCAGGAATCAGGAAGCTTTGCATTATACTATGGGGGTGCAGAAATACCTGCATTTGGAACGGGTTTTTTAGTCAGAAGGAGGATCCTATCCGCTATCCGAGATATTAAGTTTGTTAGTGATAGGATATCATACATAATTCTAAAGGGTAAATGACATGATTTTATAATTGTAAATGTACATGCCCCCACAGAAGATAAAGATGACAAGATCAAGGATGAGTTCTATGAAGAATTAGAATGCTTATTTGATAGCCTTTCACGATATCATATGAAAATTGTCTTAGGAGATTTTAATGCAAAAGTGGGGCGGGAAGATATATTCAAACCAACAATAGGCAAATTCAGTCTTCATGAAGATAGTAACGACAACGGGGTTAGATTAGTCACATTTGCCACATCAATGAATCTCATTGTTAAGAGCACAACATTTCAGCATAAGGATATTCATAAATAGACCTGGAGTCCCCAGATGGAGAAACTCGGAACCAGATAGATCATGTATTAGTGGATAAACGCTGGCACAGTAGCATCATTGGTGTTAGATCAGTATAGAGGGACAGACTGCAATTCGGATCATCATCTGGTCAGAGTGAAAATCAGACAACGGCTATCGCTTATGAGAGGAACAAATGCTAAAGATGATTCTGTAAAATATGAATTAAAAAACTTGAAAAATGATGAAATGCGGCAAGAATACCAAATCAAAATTGGTAATAGATTTGAAGTACTGGAACCATCACATGACAATGTGGCAAACGAAGAAGAAACTGATATAAATAAAGAATGGGAGGCTATAAGAGATACTATTAAATTGTCAGCATCAGAAAGCATTGGTTGTTTAAAAAAGAGGTAAAACAAGAAATGGTTAGATGAGGAATGTGCCGACATTGTAACGAAAAGAAAGCTAGCAAAAATGAAATGGTTACACGAGCCAAATGAGGTAAATTTAGAGCAATTGGGTAGTGTTAGACGGGAAGCCACCAAGTTACTAAAGAGTAAAAAGAGGGAATATTTGAGGGGAAGATTAATGATCTTGAAATGAATATAAAAAATTGGAACATTAGAGAATTATATCAGGGAATTAGTATAGAGAAGAAAGGGTTTCAGGATAAAACAAACATAATTCGGAATGAAAATGGGGATATGATTGCAGATTACAGGAGTATATTAAATAGATGGAAAAGTTACTTTAATCTGCTATTAAATGTACATACAAAACAGGACATTGAGGAGGATAAGTTACAGACAGCAGAAATGTTAGTCGCAGAACCAAGTACATTAGAGGTTGAAATGGCGATTGAAAAATTGAAGATGTATAAAGCATCAGGTTCAGATGAGATCCCAGCAGAACTGATAAAATCAGGGGGAGAAAAATTGATGGATAAGTTACGCTGGTTGCTTAGTAAGATTTGGGAAAAAGAAGCTCTTCCAGATGAATGGAAGGAATCAATTATCGTACCAATTTATAAGAAAGGAGATAAAACTGATTGCAACAACTACAGGGGCATCACATTATTTTCAACTTCGTACAGAATTCTAACAAATATATTAGTAAGCAGACTTACTCCCTATATTGATGGCAATCTAGGAGATCATCAATGTGCATTTAGAAGAAACAGGTCTACAACAGATCAGATTTTTAGTATAAGACAGATTTTAGAAAATAAATGGGAATATAATGGTACTGTACATCAACTATATGTAGACTTCAAAAAAGCATATGATTCAATTAATAGGGAGAAGTTATATAGTATCCTGCTGGAGTACGAAATTTTCCTAAAAAGTTAGTTAGACTTATACGAATGTGTCTAAATGGCTCAAAGAGTAGGCTGCGTGTAGGCAAACAGTTTTCAGACACTTTTGAAATCCAGAATGGGTTGAAGCAAGGAGATGCACTATCTCCTCTACTATTTAATTTTGTACTAGAGCATGCCATTAAATCTTTAGAGAATGAGGAAGGCTTACAACTGAATGGTATTAATAAGCTGTTAGTTTATGCTGATGATGTAGTACTACTGGCCGATATCGAGGAGATACTAAAGGCCAACACGCACACACTATTGAGTAACACTAAGAAATTAGGACTGGAAGTAAATATCAGTAAAACTAAATATATGGTCACACGTAGAAATTCAGTATATAATGGAAATGGACAGCTAATGACAAATGAGGGAAATTTTGAGGAAGTGGCTGAATTCAAATACCTAGGAACAATAATCACAAATAGGAATGAGATGCACAAAGAAATTAAACATAGGCTTAATTCTGGAAATGCATGCTATTATGCATTGCAGAGACTTTTGATGTCCCAACTCTTTTCAAAAAACGTTAAGCTGAAAATATATAAAAATATTATTCTACCAGTTATATTATATGGGTGCGAAACATGGACTCTGACTTTAAGGGAGGAAAGGAGATTACGAGTATTTGAGAATAAAGTTCTTAGGAAAATTGTTGGACCAAAGAGAGATGAGCAGACAGGTGAATGGAGAAGACTATATAACAATGAACTACATGGTCTTTATAGGAAGCCAGATATAATAAGAACAGTTAAGTCTCGTAGACTGCGATGGGCAGGACATGTTGCGCGTATGGGGAATGAAAGACGTGCATGGAAGCTTCTTGTAGGAAATCCAGAGGGAAAACGCCCAGTTGGTAGACCAAGAATGAGGTGGGGGAACAACATTAACTATGATTTGAGGGAAGTAGATTATACAGGGAATGATTGGAAAGCATTAGCTCAGGATAGGGATGTATGGAGAGCTTGTGTTCGCGCGGCCATGAACCAACGGGTTCGATAGTGCCAGTGTGTGAGTAAGTAAGTAAGTAAGTACAACTAAAAGTATATTTCCTAGATTTCTAGAAAAAGCGTCTTTTTTTTCTGTATCCTTCATCTATTTTCTTTGATCCTATATTCAATAGATGTGGACTTTTCGTATTCCGGCGGTAATGTAGTCTACTTTAAATCTGCGCACGATTTGGCAGTCCACTTTAGGTAGATAATATGAACTTATATTGAATGTAGAGAGTAGGTAAGATGAGTGTGTGTTTAAGTGTTTACGCAATTTAAGTGTGATTTGTGAAGGATAATAATAATGAGAAAAGAGAAGATGAAACACATTAAAAAAAAGCACCCAGACCTAGACGAATCGCTATCAACAGTACCCTATAACTTGTCAACTTAATGTACTGTGGAAGGATTTGATTTTAACTCACACTTCTGACGCACGATCTAAAGATTAAAAATTGTAATCGCAATCCATCCTAGTCAGGGATTTAAAATTGTAGGGCTTACAATAAAATTTCCAACTCCTCGGGGTATTGAACCTAGAAACTCAAGTCAGGAAGCAGGCTCACTATCACCTGAACCAGAGCACAGACTAAATTCTATATATATATATATAATCAAATTATTTATAGCCTAAATATAATTGACAACTCATTACTTCGTATTAAGTAGTTACTATATCCCACATACAGGGCTTCCAATATAAAACCGGACACGCCTCACGGGGTTTCACCCGTCAGGCAGCGCTCTCTCCTCGTCCGCATTTCACTCTGCCAGCCGCAGAGTGTCCGGTTTTATACTGGAAGCCCTGTAGTAGCCTAATGGTTATATGCGTTGCCTCTATTCCTAAAGGTCGCGGGTTCTAACCCGGACGGGGTCGATGGATTTCTTTAGAATGGAAAAATCCAAGGGGCAAGTCCTCCAGGAGGGACTTTATGCCGTAGGTCCTGAGTCTGAAGATTTTCGGCCGTGATCTTCACGATCACGTAACACCTTATTCACAACTAGATATCTCTTTGTGGCGATATACCAACCACGTAACTCTCACTGACATTTATATGGAATTAAGTGTAACTCAATTAATCTGGTCAAGAATCTCTTCGCTACAGGAGCGCCCACGTCCTGAGCGGAATGAACTGCTATCAATCTATCATTCAATAATTCAATATAGCCAGATTATTCATTTTTTTGCTAAAAAGAAATTCCTATGTCCTGGTCCAAAAGTTGTTTGTAGATTTATTTATATATTATATTATATATATTTATATAGTAGATTTAACCTCTATAAGGTAAACCTACTTGTATCCAATGGTGACAATTCCCTGCCCGAAGAAAGGAGGGTGAACGGATGCTATGTAGGTGTTGGGGATGCAGTGATATCCAGAATGTGCATTAAAATAATAATAATAATAATAATAATAATAATAACAACAACAGTTTTATACAAACAGGCAAAGTCAACAAGTGATGTAGAGTATACAAAATGAATTTGTATACTATAATTAAATATCCAATTAATGTTAAATAGGCCCTCTAGTATAACGTCTACCCGCATCCAGCGAAATGTCAGGACGAGGGATAAGATGAGATGAAGCCCTGCACAGTTCACGGTAACCGGCTGACTATTAAAAAACATAGGCCTATTACCGTTTTGAAAATTAATGTACTTGAAAACCAGTGGGGAAAACAATGAATCTCATAAAAATTAAAATATGGCGACCCTGATATCTGGTGCAATTTTTTCATATAAAAATTGAGAAAACGAGGAACGTACTAGTGAAACCAATGGTTCAAGTTTTGTTATGGTATGCAAAAAATAAGTTTTCTCAATTTGGACGATTCTTATTGTCTCATTTGTTATTTTTATTTGAACTTTTTTACTCTGTGCAACAATTCTTATTCATTTGATTTTATACAGTGGATGCTATACTCCGTTTACATCAAGGCTGTAGCTTATCCCTACATACAAAAAGTTTTACAAACATGGAAGAAATAGTGTAAAGGTATGGGGATGCCTATTGAAGGTACAACTATTTATACATTATTATTTGCAGATGACCAGTTGGTTACGGAATTGGGAAAAATAATTAGGTATCCAGCGACCTCTCTTGATGTAATAATAATAATACACGTAGAGTACAATAGGGTTCGCAAATAAAATGTGTAATACTATTGTGCAGTACTTATGTACTTAGATAAATTATCGTGCAGTGATCACATGAAGAGGTACAGTGTATGTACACATGGCATACATAATGTTATGGTGAAATAAAAGCAATACATTTGAGTATACCAGAAAAAAACTAAAGCACCTACAGACTCATTAGAGAAATTGTTAAAATTGGCCACCTCCATTCCCACAACACAGACGACATCGGCGACTAAAGGATTCTCGTACCCTGTTCAAGATACCGGTGTCTCGCGGATCACATCACATGTTGCGATTATGCGTGCAAGTAACAATTCATCTGTATCAAGAGGGGTCGCATAACAACAGTTGTCCCCACAAAAATAATCAAGTGGACAGAGATCTGGAGAGCGAGGGCCACACTACAGTTGAACTACCTCTTCCTATATCCAACGGCCAGGATACACTTCGTCCAATTTCTTTTCGCATATTCCGGCAGAAATGGGGAGGAGCAATCTAGTTAGGACGTGCTTTAAAAATGTCTTATAAATGACGTCATTTAATCTCTGGGGAAGAAGGTAGGGGCCAATGATATGGTCAGAAATTACGCCTACCCATACGTTGGCCGAAAATCTCTGCTGGTGACCCCTCTCGAAGACGGCATGAGGATTTTCATAATCCCACACATTACTGCTCTTTCAGTTCAGAACCACCCCATCCTTATTAAATATTGTTTCATCTATGAATAACACCGAAGAAAATATGTGTGGTAGCTGCAACAAAGCCCAATTACAAAATTGTTCCCGTTGAGAGAAGTCCACTGGCTGTAAGGCTTGTACGTTTTGCAGATGAAAGGGATAGAGGTGGTCTTCGTGCAGGACTTCCCATACACATTGATGATTCGTGCCCATTACACGTGGAACAGCACGAGTACTATTAGAAGGATAATCTTCCACCCTAGGAAGAACATTTTCTTCGAAATCTGCAGTGCGGTGCGTACGTCTTTCTCCGGCGCCTTCTCTGTTTACCTTCAACGTCCAATGCTCCCGCAAACGCCTATTAACACACTCTAAGGTTGTTTGGTGAGGATGGCGTCTATTCGGATACAGCTCTGCATACATGACAGCAGCTCTTGCCCATTGCCTTGTGCTGCATCATAAAGCAGATGCATTTCGGCAAGTTTAGCTTAAGATATTAAATATAAAATTGGCACCTGGTAGGTCATTCGTCCTTAACTAAATTATTAAACTTCATTAAGTAGTTCCAATGTGGAGGCCTTTCAAAAACAATGTTCCATATTCTCATTGTAACTGATTGAGGACAACTGACCTACCAGATACCAATTTTATATTTAATATCTTAGACTGACCTACCAGATACCAATTTTATATTTAATATCTTATTACATAACCTCAACGGTGCTTTAATATGAATTCTAAAAGTGTTGGAAGTTCAGCATAACTTTATAGATGTTCCATTATGTTTCCATGTAATGCGACTGATACTGAAGCAACATTTAATGAGAAGTTAATGTAATAACCAATATAGGAATAGGCACTTTGCGCATGCCTATACTGAACAAATTTCAGTGTTAATATATCACAGTACACCCGCAGGGAAAGAAAAAAAAAGAAAAAAGAGAAAAAAGTGACCTACCGTGATTTGAACCATCAGTGTTCGAACTCAAATCCACGACTTTAACCATTAAGCCACACGTTAACTACACAGATTCTGCGTGTTTCACTCTGAGCCAAGGCTCTCATTGTATCGATGCTACTTAACCAGTGCAGTGGCGTACAACCATCTACTAAGTTAGAGATTTTAAGTAATTTTATAACCCAATATTGCATAAACGCTGTTGATTAATTATCATAAATCAGGATCTCGAAATTATTACCAAAATCTGAAGTTATTCTAATGTAATTTTCTCTCATACTTTGCTCTCCTATTGATTTATCATAAGTAATGCCACGAGTGATTTCCAAATTATCGACAAATTCACGACTCACGAAGTGAGGAGAATTTGGAAATCAAGAGTGGCATTTGTTAGGACTATTTAACGAATAAAGTTAAGCTCTTTACTAAAAAATAATTATTTGAATATAGTTACCGTTGTTTTAAAATATTTATATAGTTAATGTAAACGGCGATGTTTGAAAACAAATTAGAAATGTGAGGTTATGTATATTCATTGCAACTCGATCATATTATTTATTGCCAAATAGGATCGCAATATTGTAAGGATGCACTCTAGTGGAGAAATAATGAAACACATCAAACTATTATAATCAACATTATAGGTTAATCATTTATATTTTGAATAAACAACTCAGTAAAATCACTGAATCTATTCATTAGTTGCTATATTCAATATATTTGTTGGAGAAAATAATGGTCTAACCTGTTCAGAATAATAAAAAAGGAGGATCCTTCTTTATCACAAAATAAGGAGCTGATAAAGAGAAATCGATAAAGAGCGAGGTGAAACACGACTGTCATTGGTGTAAAACAGGATTCATTGAAACGTGATTGGTCATTGACCACCATTTGCGACATGAGTTAAATAGTCTGCATTAATTTTTGGTAACTTTGATTCCCTATAACTAACCCACTTTCCCTCGTAGACCCTTAGTTCCCGATTTCAAATTACTTGTATAATACCCCTCTGTAAGCAGTTGAATTTGTGCGGTATAATTCACTTACATCCTGTATGTGTATGTGTGTGTGTGTGTGTGTGTGTGTGCGCGCGCGCGTGTGTGTGTATTAGAGATCCCTTGCGAGTCGAATTACGGCAGCGCAAGCTTTTGATTGGAACAGAGAAATACAGGTCCATTGGCTTGTAAATCACATCATCCCTTATGGCTCGAGCCACACGGCCGGTAACCTTCGCTTAGTGACTTAAGCAGCATATAAATACTGTGTGTGCATTAGTGAAAGAAAATATGATTATCATTAAATTACTTACGTGATATGAGATATGTATTATTTCATTTGTATTTATAATTGTCTACGACATAATGCTTCAGTAAATATGTTTTATAGATTATCTTCATAACTGCAACACCAATTTATCACATTTTCTTTTTCTGGATCACAAAACCCTGTAGTTTATTTACAATAAGGAGCTTGTTATTAATGATTCTGTATAACACTATGTAAAATTCCACATGCAGTTATTCTTAAACCCATGGTTATGGTGGAAGCCATGCACAGCCTCGTTACGACGTTCCTCATGGATTGATTCGGCCCTGTCCAGTACCTGTCTGTCATGGCGCTTGTTGCATAGAAGTCTTCTTCGACTTCGTTTTTCTTCCTCAGATTTTCTGTCATCAGTTATCTGTAGACCTCTGTTGGATGGAGTAGCAGTGCGTATTGAAGATCTTCAATCAGAAAGGGCTCCCTCGACAGTATATATATATATATATATATATATCTTATGGGTGAATTTTGACATCCCAATTACTCTCCGGAGGAAGTAGTCTTCACATTCTCCCATTCTTTTAGCTCCTTCTTTTTTAGGTGTTCCCATATTTGTCATATGTCAAACGAGGAACGATTTTTGCTCTGAAGAGCTCCATTGCCACCTCTATGGGAATTTGCTGTATAAGATCTGTGCCATTTATGGGGCTTATGACAGTTATGGCCTTCACATTTGCATATTTACTGAATGTGATCCCTGTTGTTTGCAGGGTTACTGACATATATTTATAGGAGTTTTTCACTGTTAGGTATTCTTCTCTAAGTGTAATTGTTTCTGCCTTATTCCTCTTTCCTCCTTTTCGGAAGATAATTTGAACGATCATATTCCTATTTATGTTTAGGCCGTTGTCGTCGGCCCATTCCGTTAATTGGTTGAAGCTCTGTTGCAGGTTCTCTATCTTCCTTGCCGCCAAGGCTATATCATCGGCATAAATGTATAAACTTGTATGAGCGTTATTACCACCTTCGTTACATCCGGTGTTGCTATATTAAACAGCAGAAGGTTTAGCGGATCCCCCTGCAAAACCCCCTTTCTATATTTGATGGGACTGGAATATGATGTGGCATCCTGTATTGTTACTATATTGTACTGCAGAATCCATCCAATAATTTGTGTCTTCCCGATCATGCCTTCCAGTTTTTCCATAAGCTTATTTCTGTCAAGCAGATAAAAGCTTTCTGATAGTCCACAAATATGGCGTGCAGTTTCCCCTTCTGCTCCTGAAGGCTTCCTTTATATCTCTCTTTGTAGGTTGGAGACTGCTTGCAGGGTGCATCTACCTGCCCGAAATAATTGTCCACAGGTATTTATATTGTTTGTCATTTGAGTCAGTCATATACCTCTGCATGCGTCTGGTCCAGCTGTGTCGCCTTTCCCTTTGTCTGTCACCTTGATGTACGAGAGTCTCCATTTTTCTGATATTTCTCCCAGCTCTAGACACCTGTAGAATATATCCACCCCGGTATCTCCTAAGACCACACTTGAATCTTTTAGGTGTTCTTTAAAGACGGTATCTGGTCCTGCCGATTTCACTTTCTTCAAATCGTCTATTGCTCCTTTTACCTCCTGTAGAGTGATTCTTGGGAAGTCATCGAACATAGAGTCTGTTCCTACTGCCTGGCTATATTCGTTTATGTCCTCTCAGTTGAGTACCCCATCGAAGTGTGTTTCCCAGATTTTCATCAGTATCGTCGATGTAAAGGTCGGTTTGCTTGGCTTCAGCACTGCGTAAGGATTTTCTTTTGTAGTCTCTATCATCCTATTGGCTTCATTCTCTGTAAACTTTCATTTATTTCTTCTAAACAGCGTTTTGTATCGCCTCCTTGCGTTTCCGTAATGCGAAAGATGATAGCACTCCATATCAAACCATTTCTGTGCTTTTCTTGAGTGCACTCGAATCTATTTTGTTTCTTTAAATATGTAGTTTATATT
Organism: Diploptera punctata; assembly: GCA_030220185.1. Lineage (NCBI taxonomy): Eukaryota > Metazoa > Arthropoda > Insecta > Blattodea > Blaberidae > Diploptera > Diploptera punctata. Next base: position 272,146 of record JASPKZ010008305.1, read on the forward strand.
CTATATCACCTCATTTAGGCAATCCTCTTGGACGAAGTTCCTGGTTTCCTCCAGCTCTGCATTAGATTCTCGTAGCGCACCTCTTTATTTAATTTTCGCTCTACTCTTGTCTTAGGCCGGGCTGTTTGGGCTTCCTTTGGTTTGTCGCAATTGTTGCTATTACTAGTAGGTGTGTTAAATATATATCCATTGGATGGGAAAATGAGAGAATATAGAGAAAAATGGTTTACACACATGAAAAGAATGAATGTATCAAGATTACCAAGAGGAGCATTCAACTACAAGCCAAGAGGTTCAAGGAATGTAGGAAGGCCAGCGAAAAGATGGACAGAACAACTGTGAGGCGGAACAGGCAATTTGCCTAGCCCGTGAAGTGAAGAAGAAGAAGGAGACTAGTAGGTGTCTCCTGAGAGTTGATATTGCTATATTTGAGAGTATTTTTACGTACGTCGTCCTAGCATTTGCGTTCCTGAAGGTTAATCATATAATACTTTTCTCTTCGTAATTGTTCATCATCACAAGACCTTCTTCTCTCATGTAGTCAATGATCATCTTGGATTTGGTGGTATGCTTGTCTGTTTTATAATTGAAGTCTCCTTCTACCATCACAGCCTGATGCTTTCCAATGTCCTTAAATGACTGTTCTACGTCATCAATAATCTATTGAATAGAATGATGCGCCTGATAGTAGGCACAAACAAGTGTCAATGCTCTTAAATGGACCAGCAGTTGAATCGATGAGATTCTGAATTTTTGTGTTGGAATTAACTACGGTTTGTAGAAACATGGTATTCCTCCGCTGGGTCTGCCTGTAGATCCTTGTCTGACCAGGTTTTGATGGCTGTAGAATCCTTATATAATTGATTATTTAGTTATAAATATTTCAGTTGGAACAATATTATATCTTCCTTAAATATATTTATATTTTGTTTCCGTCTTTGATCCGAGGCTTGATCCTTGGGATTGCGAGCAATGTGTAAAATGAACCTTGAAGTGGGTTGATAGCCCGTTTTCATGGCGGGTATATTTTTCGGAGTTTCCTCCCTAGGCCGATTGCCTTCATCCTGCTCTCGAGCTCAGCCTGCCCCGTTTTATTTCGGAGTAGTCTCTTCTAGATGGATTGTCTTGCAAGATTAACGAACCCCATCCGCCCGTTGTGGATTATTCTTCGCTTTCCCTCTCCTCTTATAGGTCAGCAGCTTAGGCCTTCTGCCTGTTGTTCTCCTTCCAGAATCTGATGATAATTTACAAATATCTTTACATCAATGTAGTATAAATGCCAGAAAATGCAATACAGATATTAATACGACTAACACTAAATGCTTAACAATATAAGAAGAACGAATAAGATGCAAATTAGAAGTAGGAAGAAAAACAAAATTATAGAACAAGTATCACAATTTAATAATTAAGGTTTATTAATAACAAACACAAAACATCTAATAAAAGAAGTAGAGACTCTTGCTGATGAAGCAGCAGAAATGTCAGGATATATGAAAGATTTAATTTGACGCAACACACATTTGTCAGTAGAAAGTAAAATCCGCACATACAAAACGTTAGTTGGAAGAGTTATCACATATGGAAGAGAAAATAGGGCTGATACAACATAAACTAAATAAATGATAAGCACATGTAAAATGAAAATATTAAGAACAATTCAGGGGAAAATATTATTTGATAAAATACACAATACAGAAATTAGAGACAGATGTCAAATTCAATACATAATCAAATGTATTATAGAAAGACGAGAATATTGCAAAGATCATATAGACTTGAAAAACGAGCTACAGAAAATTGACCAAGAGAAGAGCAAGAGTACGACCAGACAAGGGATGGAAGGCATTGGCTGATATCTAATACATCTTCCTCCAAGGAGTGATTTGGAAAATAAACATGATTAAAATCCTACAAATAACGAAGAAGAAGAAATATATTTACCGGCATGTGTCTATTAATGCAGTCCAAATATTCTACGTTCCATAGAATAATCTCTATATTGTTCGAGTAATGCTCCTTCGTCTATTTTCTTCTTGGGGAGTTCTCGGCGAAAATTGTATATTTTCACACTTAAGCGCAAAAATTGCTCCCCGTGTATTTAAGTGGATGTGCTTTCTCTACACCGCAAAGCGCTGGCGCGAAAAATTTTGCGCTGTCATGTCGCGTCGTGTATTTGAATCACTTGAATTCCGAACGCAATTTGCCGGCGCAAATAAAGGATATAGATGCTATTATTCGTACTCATTGGTGTAATTGCAAAACACAAACGAAGATTTTATGACAAAAGTCGGAAAAACAGCGCTTGTTTTGTAACTTACCAATTTTAACGACGAAAGTTTGATAGTTTTGTTGCAAATCATCGAGTTCTATACAATATGAGCATGAAGGAAGTACAGAAATGTACAGAAAAAAAATAGTTATTGTGGCTTGAATTTAGTCAAGAAATAAATAAAATATGTAAATATTGTATTTAATCTTAGCGATATTATGGATGCTCATAAATTTCGTCTTCTATTAAATTCAAAACCTAATAAAACTGCTCAGGCGAAAACCTGAAGTATTTTAAATTTAGTATTATCATCAACCATGTATATTTAAGAAGTAAAGAATAATTTGTTCTATAATTTTCCATGCAATATTCATATAATGCTGTTGCTGTAGGTACTTTACTAATATTTCGTACTATTTTAATCGTTTTGCAACGATACTTGAAACTTTTTATAAATATTTTTATGTGTTTATCTATGTACACAAATTATGACTTTTTCAAACTTCTTTAGAATTGAAGTTGGTATACGGAAACGCTTATAAAATTAAATCCACCAGATGGCGGGACATATCTGTGAATGACCAACATTTGAATTTACTTCCAAAACATATTTTAAGAAATAAATGTTCAATCACTACATCAGATTAGTTTATAGTTTACTAAATAGTATGTATGTAATTTATTTCATTAGGTTATGCGGGGACAGGTTTGTATAAATCCATTTTTTCATAAACACGTTTGGGAATTTTCATTATGAACGTTGGTCATTTCGATTTGCCATATATGTGATGTCATCTTGCGACAATTCCGTGAACATAAGCACCATATGGTTGCGCTCCCTTGCGAAACCAGTATCACGCCGACGTAACGCGAGGATGCGTCACGTCGGGCGCGACACACTGTATAATAAACCATAGCTTTACTCTCCTTGACCAGAATTTCGGGTCTTCCGTGTGTGCGAGGTTTTCAAATGAAAATCCTACTTTGAAAGCTTTATGAGGTGCTCTTGATTTTATGTCTTCACATGTGATGTCTCCTTCTATGCCGTTTTTGGAGAGGTATTGAATTGTACTTTCCTCTCTGGTAGATTGTTTTAGTTTACCTTCCTATATCCAAGCCATTCAGTCCTCTGTTGCAGTTCACTGTCTTCTTTTATTCCGATTATTCGTCTCGGTGGTTTTTGTTCTGTCTTGTTGCAGTTTTGCCGCGTTTCAGTCCAGTTGTCAGTTATATGATCGTTGCTTTCTTTTTCTTGGCGTTCTGACTCTTTTCTTTCCCTTCTTTGACTCTCTTTGTTCATTACCTTCTGTATTTGGGATACTGTTAGATCCCCTAATTTGCAATTTATGAAATTACTTTCCGCTATAGTATTGCAACTTACCCGATTTGTTTCTGTTCTATTCCGTATTCGTATCACCTTGGCGATGTATGTTTCCATTTTCCTGGGTGTCACCTCCAGAGCGACCTCGTTGTGTAAAAGATTCTTGCTTTTGACTGCTAGGTATGTCTGACTAGTAGATGACTACACGAGGTGTTTGTTTCCTCCCGCTGCTTGTGAGTTTGGACAATAGATGGCGCCACCTGTCCCTCTACGCTGCTGGCCTCTTCCCCTGACTTCACATTCAATGGTTCATCAATAATCTCCATTTATGGTTTCTTCTTTTCCCTATTGTGTAGTAGAGTTTTTATTGCCGTAAAACATTACTTAATGTCACTTACCGCTTGCTGCAATTTTTCTTTTATTCCTTGTTTTAAATACCGACTTCCGTGATACTTTCTATGATTTTCAGAGCGCTCTCGAACCGTTTCTCTTCACCGTCCGCCATCTTGGCTATATTTTTGAAGAGAGTTTATTATATATTTCCAAATTGCTTACAAAGTTTGAACTTAATTTTTCGTTGAATGCAAACAATACATTTATTCATATTTGAAGAGAAAAATTAATTTTTCTCTTCAACTATGATTTATCCATCATTGAGATGTATGAAATTAATAATAAGAACATCGAATACATTTATTGTTCGTATATTATAACGGTATGGTATATGAGTAGGCTATCATTACATAAAATATCCATATACATTTTGGATTTCTTCTAAAAGATTTTCCATTATAGTTACTAAAATAATAATAAAATAACAAAATAACAATAATATAATAAACTAATAGTAAAATAATAAAATAATACACATATTTCTAGTGTTTATCTTACTTGATAGAAATATGTAACAATTTTTTCATCAGTGATCAATAACGTAAAAAAATTAGGAAATTAAAGAAAAATCAAATACATATTCAAACAAATACAATATAAAAGCCTGGTATATAACATATGGCATGTTTTTATTTCATTAATGGGAATATTTTTCAATATCAATTGTTTTGTCCTATATTAATTTTGGCGTCTTTGTGAAAAAAAATTTGCTGACGTAAACCTCAGAGTTATTCAGTCCCTAATGAATACCCCTTTTGATGGCTGGTAATCTTTTCAGGTTAGGTCACTTGCGTTAATGATTATGTTCAAATGGATCAAAATATCTAAAGTATGTTAACATAGCATTTAAAATTTCATATTTGTAACATACGTAGAACCATATATCCTAGGTCTACAGGCATGTCATTTACAGTAGACGCATAAAAGCCCTATATCTAATTGTAGCATACGGGTTTAGGATAACATTGTTAAGTCTAAAATTAGAATCATAAAAATTACAAGACAGCATAAATTCGGTATAGTAGACAACATGTAGGCCTAAGTAAATTAACAATTGTAACATATTATTCTAAAGGAATTTCTGCACTTAATGAAATAGTGTAAAACTGACGCTTTTCCTGCAGTATTACCTTACAAATATTTTATGGAATATATTTTGGTAATTATTTTAGTTAAATAAACTGAACCAATATACGGTATACAAAGTACATTGGAGAAAGTTAATATAATTACTGTAATGTAGATAAAATTTTATTAATCCTTGTCAGTAAAGGTCCACCATTATCTTAAATAGTGAGTATATAAGTCAAATCAACATTTGTTTCATAAAAGAATTGGAGTGAGACAAGCCGAATAAGAATGTCAAAGTATTTCTCAAAGCCTCAAGCTTCTCACTTTGTCCCGAAAAACGCACGTTTATCAAGGACGGGTCTGCTGGTTCGCGAAGTAGTTATCTTAACGAATATAAGTTGTATTAACCACTCTACCTATGCTGCAATCCACAGGCACACTACAACAGCACGAGCTTCGCGGCTTGTGATAAAGGCCCATAGACGATCTCTATATCAGGGTGTACCTTATTTAGAGGGGTGGAATTTCGATGTCATCGACGCATATATATATATATATTAGGATGGACCTTATTTGGCGGGGTGGAATTAAAATGTGATATTTCAATGCACACCTTCATGTTTTTTTTATCTTTGCCCAATTTGATAGCATATCAAATTTCAGTACGACAAATTAACATTATTCAGTGCCGCACTTCGCCACCATTTACAAATATTCAAATAACTATTTACAGCAAGAGTATTTTTTATTTTATTTTTTTTTGCTGTTGTAATATAGGAAAATAAATCAATAAATATCTTTAAATACAGCTGTTTTAATCTAATTAATTGTTAGCGTAATACATTATTACCATTTTATCGATATTTTCATTTCAATTTCTCTTTATTACAATCTGAGAACTGCTTCCTATGAGCTTCCACTCATCTCAGATAATTTTTTTCTCTTCGTCATCAACAGTTGAGTCCATTAAAGTCTTGCATTAACTTCACTACTCTCTGTCATATAATTTACCACATGTAGATTTTTAATGCCTTTAAGATAAGAAATGTTTTCTCTCCAGCAGATAGAATTTATATTTAAGAAATCTGACTATGACTACTTCTTAAACAAGTACAAACATTTAATTGAAATACATTCGTTAATTCCCGTATTCAAAAGATTTGGTAACTGCACCTGAGAGAACAACGTACCTTCTCTCAGTTCCCAAGGTTTCCATCTTCAGGTTTCTAACCATACGTGTTTTTGTGTCATTGTAAATGTTGTCTTAAAATATGCATAATGTTAAACTAACATTTAATTATCATAAATGCTGGAAGAAATTGTTTAGAACGCATGAAGAAACACTTGAATTTACTTTTTCATATAGTTTTAATTATGTCAAAAATCGCAATCTTGGTATTGTCGAACCCTGGCAGCGTACGAGGCAACGAAGCTTCTCCGAGACCACAACTGTGGACCATCTGTACTACAATCCCACGTACTATTACATAAAATGTCTATCACGCCGAACTGAAAGTTGAATATATGGTGGAGCCCGTTAATCCTCTTCATGTTAAGGGTGAGGGTCCTTAATACAGTGCAGTTTATGACATATTTGCGCCGGACTTGGTTCTGGAGGAAACAATACCATTAACAAGATTGCAACATCCATCTGAACATAAACACTACATTATGGACTCCTGCAAAGAAATTCGCCAATATTCCATTTTCACAGATGGTTCAAGAATAATTGGCGACGGAAGAGAAGAAATTAAAGTTTGATATGCTTTTGTAGTGTATGAGAACTCATGAGAAAATTCCTCAATTTATTCAAACTTTCTCCACAATGTTCCATTTTTCAGGCAGAATTATTAGCCATAAAAGAAGCTGTTGAATGGTGTGCAAAAAATGATGTAAGTTCTCGTATACACAGTGATTCACAAACAGCCCTGAAAGCAATTAATGATAGATATAAAAATAACCCAATAGCTTTCGAGATTAGGGAACAAATTATGAAAATTTCAAAACATATTTGTCTATCTTGGGTACACGGGCATAGCGGGATATTAGGAACTGAATGTGTGGATGTATTAGGCAAGTCTGCAGCATATTTCAATTTACAGTATGCATAAGATCTCTGCCATATTTCTTTCCCAAAGTCACAAATAAAGCAACATATAATAGCAAGATGGAACAATGTGTGGCTCAATAGTACCACAGATACATTAACACGACAACTTTTCTTTCCAAGTATCTATGACAGAATAAAATGCAACCACATTGTTCCAAATTTCATATCAAAACACAATTCCTTACTGGGCACGGAAAATTTGGCCAATATCTACAGAGATTCAACATCATAGAAAATGCAAGCTGTAATTGTGGAATTTAGCAATCAAAGTGTAGAACATATTACGGTATATTTGATCGTCCATTGTTCTGGAATGAAAGATTTGAAATTATATGTCTTCTAAATAACATCGCTCTGTTTAAGTAAACCACCCATTACAGAAGTGATTATGACAGAAAAGAACTGCAGACTTTTTAATGTTTTTATAAATAAAATTTATAAAAAAAATAATTTTAGATAAGAGATAAATTATGTAACGACACAAATTTGACAAAATGTAACCCTAATGTACCTTAGGTGAAATAGAGTTTATACGTTTTGGATAATTAAAAAAATACGTACATAGATCGTTGTGTAACTCATGTACTGCGCCGACATTCCAATAACGTACTCTGTAAAATAAAGAATAAACAATTAAACCAGAATTAAAACTACGTATGTAACTAATTTATAGTATAATATTATAATGATATTGTGAAATATGATCCATTATTGGAACTGTGTTAAAATAACAGTATTGAAAATTGTTAAATAATGTATAGTAGTACACAATAAAGGAAGAAAGGAAAAAAAAGTGTACAAATTCCGTAGGTAGTTTCGAACGTGATTCGTCAATCTTACATTTGCGTCGATAGTAAGATTGTTATTAGCACTGAGCTAAAGGCGCATGTTTGTTGCAAGTTACAGTCTCTATATCATATTATTTCCACTTTAATTTGAAATAATCAGTGGCGTGCCAACCATTTTACAATTTGAATCATAACTTGGATATTTCTATTCGTATACCATTCGTTCATTAACTCAAAAAGCTTATATAATACGTCGTGCTCCTCTATACGTAGTATATTTGTGCGGTATAATTCATTTACACCTTGTATGTATATATATATATATATATCTTCGGGTTTTTTACAGCTGCTGCCGTCTTCCCGTGCCAAACCTCCAAAGCCTACGGTCTTGGGCATCTTCGATGCTTAGCCCTCTAGTTTGCATTACTGTCTTCATGTTTTCCTTCCATGTTAACTTTGGTCTCCCTCTTTTCTTGTTTCTGTTCGGATACCATTCATATAGTTGCTTCGGCCATTGCTCATCTTCCATTCTTAAAACATGTCCTAACAACTTTAATTCCTTCCCCTCAATTCTTTCAATTATGCTTTCTTCTGCTTCCACTATGTTTCTAATTTCCTTATTTGTGACATGTTCTAATTTAGACTTCTGGCACTTCTGCGTAAATAATCCATTTCTAGAGCTATTAGTCTGTTCTTGTAGCACTTATTGATTGTCCATACCTCACTTCCATACATTGCAACAGATTCCACCAATGTTTTACCAATATATTTTTTTGTGTCTTTCCAAATATGCTTATCCCACCATATGGAATTTAACGATGATATTATTTTGCTACTCAATTCAATTCTATGTTTTATGTTCTCTTCGCCTATACCTTCAATGTTAATCATAATTATTCCTAAATATTTAGTTTGTTTCACTTGCTTTATTTGGATTCCTTCTTCCAATATTAAATTTTCTCTTTCATTGCTATTTATTGCCAGATATTCTGTTTTTTGTAAATTTACTGTGAGACCCCATGATTCATATGTGTTTTTCAACCTTTTTAACATGAATTCCATATCAAATTTGTCTTGCGCTGAAACCAGTTGATCATCGGCAAACTGTAATGTCAGCAAAAATCTGTTGTCTATTGGGATCCCCATACCTTTGCAGCTTTGTTTCCATTTCATTAATATAAATTCTACATAAATATTAAATAAAATTGGTGATAGACTGCACCCTTGTTTCAATCCCTATGTGGTTTTTATAGGATTAGACATTATATTTCCAATTTTAACATAAGCGGAGTTATCTTTATAGATTTGTTTAATAATTTCTATTAGGTTTCTATCAATATTGTATTTCTCCAATACTTCCCATAATTTGTTCCTCGGAATTGAGTCACAAGATTTGTCTACATCTATCATTGTCAAATGGGTTTCTTCTCCAACTGCAGTCCGTTTTTCAATTAACTGTTGTATTGCAAATATATTGTCAACACATAACCTTCCTGGTCTTTTTTTAACTTTGTTTTTAATAACTTCGTAAATATTCTATATAATGTGTTATTTATACTTAGTCCTCTGTAGTTTTTTGCGTCTCTTCTATCGCCCTTCAGGTATATTGGTACAATGTAGCTTATTTTTCATTCATCAGGAATCTTCTGTATTGCAATGCACTTATTAAACAAGTCCCTCAATCTACCTATTAAATTTTTTGGGCCATATTTAATTAACCCATTGGGTATGTTTCCCGGCCCTGGTGCCTTTTTATTCTTCAAGATTTGAATTTCTAATTCTATATCTATTGTATCAAATTCCAGGGCGTTCATTTCTATAGTTGGATTTTCTATTATTTCCATAAACTCATTTCTACTTTCTGGCGTTAAAGCTTTGTAATGTTTTTGTGCGTCAGATTTTACTAACAAATTTATCTTGCTGAATCCTTGGTTGATTTTCAGTGTTTTTAGAAATCTCCATTCTTCTGACGATTGTGATCCTCCTATATAACTTTCTATTTCTTGGTATTTTATTTTCCATAATTTGTTTTTTTTTCTTCTATCACTTTCCTTTTAACTTTGGCGTTTGTTCTCTTGTATTCTATCTAATTATCTGTTTTTTTATTTGCCAACCATTCTAAGTAGAATTTTTTCTTCTTTTTGGTTAATTCTTCAATATCATTCCACCAATCTTGTGTATTTTGTTTTTTATTTATTGCGCCTAATGCTTCTTTTGCTGCCGAATGTATTATTTTCCTTTAATTGATTATATTCTTCTTCTATGTCTTCCTTGTAATCCAAATTCTCAATTTTATTCCTCACTCTTTCTTTATATAGGGTTTTGATACTATCCTGATTAAATAAATACAATTTAAATTTTTCTTCCTGCTTCAGTTGCATTGTTGATTCCCTTGTTTCATCATGCACTTTTTTCCTTGTAAGGAATTTGGAGATGATCTGTGCTGTGAGTAGATAGTGGTCGGAACCACAATTTGCTCCTCTTTTAACCCTTGAGTCCTTAATAAATAAGGAAGTATTTTGCTTTACAATTATGTAGTCTCTTATTGATTTCTGATTGAGACTAGGACGTTCCCAAGTAAATTTATGTATATCCTTATGAACGAAAAATGTGTTTACTATCTTTAATTTATGTTCTTTGCACATTTATAAGATTCTGTTTCCATTATGGTTGACTTCTTATTCCCCATATTTTCCTACTGCTTCATCATTGTTTCTTCAGCCCCACATTCCCATTTAAATCTCCCATTAGTATTAATTCTTCGTTATTTCGTATTTTCTCTAATTGTTCCACTATTATCGAATAGTACTTTTCTTTCTGACTCTGTGCAGCATCATCTGTTGGTGCGTAGACTGCTAAGAACGCCATTGTTCTTCCCATAAGCTTCATTTTAATCTTTAGGCATCTTTCATTAATATATTCATAATCTATTATGTTTATACTCTATTTCTTTTTTACAAACATTCATACTCCTGCTTTAGCTCTTTTGGATTTATTTACACCTGACCAAAAATGTATGTAATTTCCTATATATGAATTTCCCGATCCTTTCTTTTTTGTTTCCGTCACTGCTGCAATATCTATATTGTTCTGAAATAATTCTCCTGCTACTTCATTAACTTTGTTTCTAATTCCTCGTACATTCCACGTTTTCTTTGCTTTTGTCTTTCGTACTTTTTTCTGTCCGGCTTTGATTGATTTGGTCTTTTAGCATTTTTTTTAATATGTGGGGAGTTGGCCCACAGCATAAACCCCCAACCTGGAGGACCAGGAAAATTTCTGTCTGGGTTTTCCTCCCATAGCCTTTGAAGATCCCTGTTCACCGCAAGGCAGCGTTTCTCTATTTCCCTTAGAGATAGGGTTGCCTCTTCCGCCAGATCCGCCGTGTTGAAGGACTCTTTCTGCGCCGACTCTGCCGTTGAGGTTTTCACCGTAACTCTGGCTAGGGACCCTTACAGGGTACTATCAGTCGGAGGCAACTGAACCCTGGTTTTTTAACGAGGTTGTTACTCCTCCCCCTCCTTCATTCTCATCCGGCTTTGGGACCGGCCATGGCGGAGTTTATATATACCGTATATATCCATCCATAGTAATTCTGCCCGAAGGCAGGTCCTTCACTGCAATCATAGCATTTTCATGCTATGCTTGCAGCTTTACTAGGGAATTGTGTAGGTGTGGTAGCTTCCCGTTGCTTTCCACACCGGTGAAGATGATGATGATAATGATAGATGATGGCCATATGATTTCGGGGACCGTTTGGGCCTTAAAGTTTTCCTGACATTTGTCTTACAGGTGAGGAAAAACCCCGATAAAAACCTCACCCAGAAAAACTGCCCCGACCGGGGATCGAACCCGAGCCCGCTGCGTGACAAGGCAGCACGCTACCTCGAGACCACAGCAGTGGACACCGTATATACAGTATATATATATATATATATATATATATTTCTCCATGTACCATGTAGGTAATTAAATAGTGTATATATATATATATATATATATAATATATATATATATACTATTTAATTACTTACATGGACATGGAAAATGAAGTTCAATGAAGAATTTGACAGAATAATAAAACCAAAAAGTTATCAATTTCATAACAAATAAAGATTAAATTGGATTCGACTTATACACAGTAGAGGATGATAGATTGGTTAAAAATATTTTAAAATGTGGAATCGCTCAGATTAAGGTTAAAGCCCTCATTTTTCCTAATTTGAGTTCCACATGAAGACAGCTTATTAATTGCAAGTGTCGCTTGTTTTCCATGTAAAACTCAACGTAGAAAAATAAATTGGGGTTAAAACCTTGTTGAGGGGGGCTATTTAAATGGAAACAACGTGTCTACGCGAAACGAAGGTATACCAAATACTATCGAACCCGTAGGTTCGTCGCCGCACGGACATAAGATCTCCATACATCCCTATCCTGAACTAATGCTTTCCAATCATTCCTTGTATAATCTACTTCCCTCAAATCATAGTTAATGTTTTTCCCACCTCATTCTTGGTCTACCAACTGGGCATTTTCCCTCTGATTTTGCTACAAGAAGTTTCTATGCACGCCTTTCATTCCCCAATCGTTCCACATGTTCTGCCCATCGCAGTCTACGAGGCTTAACTCTTCTTCTTATTATATCTGGCTTCCTATAAAGACCGTGTAGTTCATTGTTAAGTAGTCTTCTCCATTCACCTGTCTGTTCATCTCTCTTTGGTCCAAACATTTTCCTAAGAATTTTACTCTCAAATACTTGTAACCTCCTATCCTCCCATGTTTGACATCCATATAATATAACTGGTAAAGTGGTAGAATAATAGTTTTATATATTTTCAGTTTAACGTTATTTGAAAGGAGTTGGGACGTGAAGAGTCTCTGTAATGCATAATATCACGCATTCCCAGAATTGAGCCTGTGTTTAACTATAGGAAGCCTTAATTCCTTACTTCTTAAATAAGAAAATGGGTTATATTTTGTTCTACAGTGAAAAATTGAACATTAATATAAGGACTTCCTGAATGTTCCTTTTATCAGAGGTGTCAGATAAATCTAAGCTCTAATAAGCGGAAAAGTGTAACTGTAGACGCACACGAAGAGAAAACATCGGTGTCATAGCGCATGTGCGAAAATGCAACGCTTGCTGATCCATAGCATGCTGTATTCAGTTCAGGAGTGTCTTACGCTAGGCAAAGCGCCCTAATTCCATCCAAAAGATATTTTCAAGGTTTGAAGAGACACAATGGGGAAAAGACTTCAAACTGTGGCTGCAATGGCCTGTATGAAGACTCTTCTCATGCTGTTTAATTTTGCTTTTTGGGTAAGTCATGAAACATTGTATTTTACGTACAAAAATGTTTGAAACTGTTTCCATATGGTGAATTATATATACATTATATAATATTTTATCTATAAAAATCTACTGTTACTTGATTAAATATATGGTATTGAGAGTGTGAATTTCTAAAAAGTAAATACCCTCTTTAAAAATAAATGTTTCTAATTAATTAGAAACTAATCATTTAAACTAATATCGTATTTATTTTAATTTTGAAACATATAAAGATAAACATTGGTTCAGTAATGGGATCTAGTTAATTTTACTTATTAAACCACACAGATATAAATATTTGTTTAAAATTAAGAATATACATACAAATATATGCAATAAAAACAACAAAATAAAATGACAATAATTTTTTTGCATTTGACATCATAATGTAATGAAGTTGTAGGGATATTTTTGTTAATATTTTATATTTTGTATTTTATATCAAGTAAATAATTCAATAAAGTTCTAGGATTGTATAATAGTAATAATAATAATAATAATAATAATAATAATAATAATAATAATAATAATTAATAATAATAATAATAATAATAATAATTAATAGTAATATATATAGCTAATTAATAGTTATTATTATTACTATTATTATTATTATTATTATTGTTTTAGCCTAATATATTTTATACTAGTCTTTCTTATCAGATCTTTAGGTCTGTTGTGAATAAGTGTTATTAATTTAACTACAGATAATTCATAATTATTAATAATTATATAATTTATTCTTGGTAAAGTGGAAGTGAAGGCCTTGCGGTCTGTACTTCATCAGGTAAAATAAATTGTTAATTTATTAATCATTATTATGAAATTGTTTATTATATACCTGAATTAAAATGTAATTAATATAATTTTACACTGAAATCAAAGTCAATATTGTTTATCTAAACATTTTTTTTTAGATTTATTTATTTAGCCTGGTGGAGTTAAGGCCATGTGGCCTTCTCTTCCACTCACCAGAACAAGCATATGTTACATATGAATACAAAAAAAAATACAATAATAGTCATATAAAACAGGACAAACATATGTTACACATGAATACAAAAAAATTACAATAGTAGTCATATTACACAGGACAAACATGTTACATATGAATACAAAAAAAAGTTACAATAATAGTTATTGAACAATTCATTATCTGTCATATTGAATAATAATGAAATTAATGTCTAATAATAGAATGAAACTAAATACAATTAAAATTAAATTAATGATACAATGAATAAAAAAGGAATAACAGCTCGAATCTACTATGCATAAAAGAAGAGAAAAAAACACTACAATTAATTAATCTACGCTTTTTATACAAGGCATTAGGTAAATATATTAACAAATCCTAAGTCTATTTTTATTAAATAATGCAAAAACGCATTATTAATTCTTAAAAAGTAGTATTAGTGAGTTGTTTCTGTTAGTAATTTTATTTTCAATTTATTTCTGAAAGATGGTAAAGTTTGGCAGTCTCTGACATAGGGTGGAAGTGAATTCCATGTTCTAGCAAGAGAAACTGTAAAAGATTTTGAATAATAGGTAGTATGATGAGGAGGGATATAAAGGACACTGTGCTCAAGGGATCGGGTATCTAAGTTATGTGTATCAGAGAGTTTAGTGAAGCGGTGTGATAAATAATAAGGTAAAGATGTGTGTAATATGTTATAGAGTAGGCAATAGGGAAACATGGAGGAATATAAAATAGTATTGAGTGGACATTGGACATTGCAAAGAACGTTCGTCATGCAGGTGTTGCATAAATTGAGCGAATTCCTCAGTAAGTCAAATTTATGATCCTATTATGCTGGTTTATGGACTATATCTATCTTTTGTTAATTAAATCTTATGTATCCAGTTTCGTTGCGAGCAAACAGAAATTAAGGCAGCTAGAACATTTTTTTTAAATTTTGGGGCCCAGTTAAAATTCCATTCCTTTGATCCGATTTTTTGGCTTGGTATTTAGACCGCAAAGCATTAATGAAATTTTTAGGAAAAGAAAGGGTAACTAAATTAACTTGATCTAGTAGTTCTTAACAAAGGAGAGTCCAAGGTCCAACATTGGGCTGATACGCCATCGTATGTAGATAGATCGAGATGGACCGATTTTGTTATTATACGTATTACGTCTTTGTTTTGATAACTATATCATATGTACGAAGCTTTCGTTGCGAGAAAATAAAATTTGCAGCCGTTAGCGCATTGGAAATGTTCCGATTAAATATTAGGTTTTGAGTACCCTCCAATTCTAGTGGTCGAATTTTGCTGATTAAGACACTGGATTTTAATAGTTTCCTTATTCATATGTTACATGCCGGATTTCATTGCGAAAAAATGCAGCCGGTGGAGCAAGTTTTTGGCTTTCAGGTAAAACCCCACTACTAATAATTTGATTCCGCTGATTTTTGGAGAATACTCTTCTTAATTTATTTCAATGGCATAGACCTATATCGGGGTTTCTAGAGAAATAATGGCGGCCGGTAGAAAGATTTTTTAAATTTTCGTTTCCGGCTAACCTCCATTCCTAATAGTCCGATTTTGCTGATTGACGAAGTCGATCGTACACATTTTTAATTGATTGGTTCCGAAAAGAAAAGTATATATATAAGTAACTCACTGGCACTATCGAACCCGCAGGTTCATGGCCGCGCGCACATCCCTATCCTGAGCTAATGTTTTCCAATCTGTAATCTACTTCCATCAAATCATAGAAAATGTTATCCTCCCACCTCATTCTTGATCTACTAACTGGGCGTTTTCCCTCTGGTTTACCTACAAGAAGCTTCCATGCACGTCATTCTTTCCCCATTCGTGATTTTTATTTATATTTATTTATTGTGGCCGCTGGAGCACACACACACTTGTTCTCTCTCTCTCTCTCTCTCCTCTCTCTCTCTCTCTCTCCCTCTCTCTCTCTCTCTCTCTCTATCTCTCTCTCACAGACACACACACTTACTTACTTACTTACTTACTCACTGGCACTATCGAACCCGTAGGTTCATGGCCGCACGGACACAAGCCCTCCACACATCCCTATCCCGAGCCAATGCCTTCCAATCATTCCCTGTATAACCCACCTCCCTCACATCATAGTTAATGTTATTCTCCCACCTCATTCTTGGTCTACCAACTGGGCGTTTTCCCTCTGGCTTTCCTACAAGAAGCTTCCATGCAAGTCTTTCATTCCCCATACGTGCCACATGTCCTGCCCATCGCAGTCTTCCACAGACACACACACACATATAAATATATATACATACATGTGTGTGTGTGTGTGAATTTTGCAAAGTTGTTCTTGTTGTCCAGAAAGTTGGATAGGTGTAGATAAAAAAAATTCCACACATATTTTCATGGGTGCTCCATCAATAGCTATATTCCTTTGGAAGTTGTTTCCAGTTGTCAGTTATATGTGAAGCAGATTTATGTATTTGAAAATGTCGTTCATATGTGTGCGGTGAAAAAGCCTGACACCTGTATTCCTAGCCTTGTTGAGAACAGAAAACAAAACAGAAATCTTTTCACGGAAGACATAAGAAAATTTACATTTTTTGCATCATTTCAGTTAAACGAAGTTAGGTTAAATGAGGTTTTACTATATCGAATCACCTTAATCATCAAATAGCTTTCAGGGAGTTAGGCCACTGTTTACCTGTTCCGTTCTCATATCTGAATCGAGGAGATTCATCAATGGTCCTCCTTGGTTTGTTGTAAATGATGGAATGCAATTTTTAAATAATATAGACAATATGCTGGTTAGCAATCTGTTTGTATGTTGCATCCATTCTGATTCATAACTTTTTGTGTTGTCGAGAACTGGATATATTCCTCTGAAATGTTTGCATTTGTTTTAAAATTGTTCCAGTTATAACCTAATATTTATCTCATATTTGTCATTTCTGCTGCAGTTATTCCTGATTTATATGTGGTCTTAATCGTCAAATTATCACAACCATATAATAATAACTAAAGATATGGCACGTTATATAGGTATATTCTTATTAGGATTTTTGATGAAGTTTGTTTTGGTATATCATATGGTTATTTTAATAAATATTTTAATAAATTTACTTAATTTGTAATACATATCATTTCACTTTTATAAGAAATTATTTTCCTAAATATTTAAATTGATTTACTTATGAATGATTCACTTTAAATGCCGTTGTTTTTATATCGATATTGTTAAGTTATATTCATATAGTCCACCGCTGTGGTCTCGAGGTAGCGTGCTGCCTTGTCACGCAGCGGGCCCGGGTTCGATCCACGGTCGGGGCAGTTTTTCTGAGTGAGGTTTTTATCGGGTTTTTCCTCACCTATAAGACAAATATCAGGAAAACGTTAAGGCCCAAACGGTCCCCGAAATCAAATTACCATCATCATCCTTATCATTATCATCATCATTCTTCACCGGTGTGGAAAGCTACGGGAAGCTACCACACCTACAATTTCCTAGTAAAGCTGCAAGCTTAGCATGAAAATGCTATGATTGCAGTGAAGGGCCTGCCTTCGGGCAGAATTACTCTGGATGGATATTCATGTATTATTCTCTTAAATGTGTACGTTGATTTTTCGGAATTGGAGATGAGAACTTGGTCATCTGCAAATGAATGGTGTAATAAATAAGAATCCACAATTTGATACCCTGTTATACTACTGAAGTTAAAGTAACCCTATACGTTATAAAGTAAGTTAGTTAATCCTATTGATAATATTAAAACCTGTCATGTCAAAGAATTCTGTTGGCTGAATATCAGAGGTCGTTTCAAACTTTATTTTACATTCAACAATACTTTTAAATGCCATGCGTTCTTAATCCTTTTCAAACGCATTTTTGTTAACCGTAATAAAATTTATAAAAGTCCGTCACATAAGAACTGGGTAAATTAAGCGAATTCCTCCGCAAATCGAATTTATTATCCGACTTTGATTGTCTTAAATCATATGTACCAGTTTCGTTGCAAGAAACAGACATTGGAGACAGCTTAAACATTTTTTAAAAATTGACTCCACTTGTAATCGTCCACAATTTTGGTGGTTTATCTAATAGTCTGTATCTTTAGTTTGGTAATTTAATCATATATATATATATATATGTAGACAAATTTTCATTGCGAGAAAATAAACATTGCGGCGGTTAGAACGTTTAAAATGTTCCTACATAAATTTAATTTTTCAGTTAACCCAGGTTCCTAATGGTTCGATTTTTCTAATTAATCAATTCGATCTTATTTATTCTTCAAATGTCACATGTTGAGTCCTGTTGAAAAAAAAATATACACTGCTCAAAACAATTAGAGGAACACTTGTAATAAATTGAATAAGTAATTGTTTTTTAAAGCTGTGATGCTGAAAGTTGGACAATATGTAAATTGAATTATTAATTTTATAATTGGATACAAATTTTAAAGATCCATGGCCTAAATACAGAGAAATTACCTCGAATAACAAATATAGAGAATTTTTTTTATTTTGGAAGGCACTGGCCACTTCTAATTGGTAAGCTTCCTGATGTTGTTATAGTGACGAATGTTGATTATTGCCTTGTTTATTGAAGTCTCTGACAAAATGAGGCATTTAAATGAGTTTGAAGTGTATCATGCTCTACATCTTTTACGACAAGATCAATCTCTGCGACAAGTGGCTAGAGAGCTTGGGGTTTCTCCTTCCGTGGTGTCCAGGTTACGCAACAGGCACAGAGAGACAGGTCAGTATTGTAGAAGGCGTGGCCAGGGCCGTAAATTTAAAACAAGCCCCCAGGATGACAGATACGTTGTTCTTTCTGCTCTTCGACAGCGTACAAAAACTGCAAAAGACCTGCAGAATGACCTTCATATGGCTTCCGGAATCCGGGTTTCAGACCAAACCATAAGGAACAGATTAAGGAAAGAGAATATTCGTCCAAAAAGGCCCGTTAAAAAACCACGCTTAACAAATGGGCATAAGGCAGCAAGACGTACGTATGCTGAAAACCATGGTGATTGGAACCTGAACCAGTGGGAGTCTGTGCTCTTCTCGGACGAATCCAGGTATCGTCTTACACGTTGTGATGGTCGATTGAGGGTATGGGGACGGCCAGGAGAAAGATTTTCTGCAGAGGCTGTACAGGAAATTGATAGATTCGGAGGAGGTTCCATAATGGTGTGGGCCGGAGTTATGTACAACAATCGTACGGACCTTGTACTTGTTCCCCAGCGACTGAATGCTGTCCGGTATATCGAGCACGTTCTGGAAGAACATGTAGTACCTGCTGCCATTGGAGTAGGCCCTGGATTTCTGTTTATGCAGGATAATGCCAGGGCACATTCTGCGGCTATCACCAGGGATTTCCTGAGGAGGAATGAAATTGAGGTAATGGAGTGGCCAGCGGTCAGCCCAGACCTCAACCCTATTGAACACTTGTGGGATCTTCTAGACAGGAAGGTCAGGAACCGACATCAAGCTCCACAAACTCTGCAGCAACTTGGAGATGCTCTGAAGGAGGAATGGGAGAATATCCCGCAAGAGGAAATCCAGAATCTTATTGGGAGCATGCCACGTAGGTGCCAAACTGTCATCGAATGTCGTGGAGGCCATACACGATACTAACTCTATACAACGAGTATTTAACTTTGAAAAATAAGCACAAGATTCAATTGCTTACATAGCGGAATTATTTGAAAAGTTAATTATCAGCGTTATTCATTTGTTTTTACTGACATGAACAATAAATAAATAATCACAAATAATGTACTTTATTAATTTCATGTTTGTACCTTTATCCAATAAAAAAATATTTGCATATTTCAAAGTGTTCCTCAAATTGTTTTGAGCAGTGTATAAATCTCAGAATTTCGGCCTATATATTGAACGTCAAAATGACAAACATATATGTGTATGTGTGTGATTTAACGCTATAGAGGTCAAAATCATTATTTATTGCTGTGGAATGCTTCGTTTACATAACACCTTTGCGACTGAATTTTTATTGTCTATATTTTCGTATGATAAATTATTCCACTCAAAACAAGACAGTGTTCATATTTTTATAGCACTACTTCACTTTTTAACACTCATTTATACTAAAATTTAAAAAAATTACATATGATGTACAATTAGAAACAAAAAAAAAATCCGTCACGAAGGAACTGTGTAAACTAAGCGAATTCTTCAGGAAGCCTAATTTATAGTCCGATTTTACTGATTTATGGAATATAACTTTCTTTTGTTAATTGAATTGTATTTATACAATTTGTTTGGTAGAAAACAAACATGGCGGCCGCTAGGTCGATTTTTAATTTCGGTTTCAGGGAAACCTAACTCCTAATTGTCGGACTTCACTCACATTTGGAGAATATGCTACCTTTCTGGTTTTATTACAATGTCATATAGTCTACAAAGTTTTGTTGCGAAAAATCATAACTGTGGCCGTTAGAGTGGTGTTTATATTCACTTCAAATTAACCCGGATTCGTCTGATTTTGCTGATTAATAAACTCGACGTTACTTTTTTCAAATGAATTGCTATATGCAGAGTTTTATTACGAAAAAACAAATTTGCGGTCGCTGGAGCATTAATAGAAACACATACATTTATAACATAATCACTTTCGGTGTCTAGGAAGTAGCTATAATACATGAAGATTTGTAAAAGTTTATTAAAACTCTTTTTAAGAAAACATCAATAACTGCATTCTTTGGGAAATCGTTAATATAGTCATGCTCATGTTGGGGTGGGGGGAGGATTCAGATGTATGGCCTAAATAACGAAATACTTCTTTCGGTGTTTAAATTGATACTATTGTAGTATGAGCTAAAAGTAATACCCTTCTAAAAAATCCTCCGGGCCGGATTTGAACCAGCGACCTATGGATTACTGAAATTATATACCTCTACAGTCCACCGCTCTACCAACTGAGTTAACACAGGATATAATATTAATTTCATTCAACGATGGACTAAAAAGTCGATAAGTCCGCAACATATTATACCGGTATTTTTATTGATGTCCTGATAATCCTGAAATTATTGTATTGTCATTGGTCCTTTACAAGTATACAAAGTTTCAAGTCCATCCAATGTTTTTAAGTGGGTGAAAATCGTGTTGAAAGATTCCGTTACATAGATATACAGATACAGGTCAAGCTAAAATATATCCTGCAAAAAAATTCTGTAACTGGCTGGATGATAATCTATTTCTGTAATTTATATATGAGGATGTGAGAACAGTAGCCGTCTAATAAGCCAAGGGCTTCCTTAAGCCTGTGATCCATATATATTAAACGTTGGAATGCGAAAATAGAAAGTCATATAATGCCTTTTAAATTCAGTCATCTCACAGACAGTAAATAAAAAAATGCACCTTTGCCCAGGTTTACAAGCCTACTTCTGATTCTAGTAAAAGTATTATAAAGATGTTCTTATTCATAATTACGACATTTAGGATGTAATGTGATTTTTGCATGTGATTAAGTTATATTGAATTTTTAAATATTGTCAATTTTTTATACTCCAATATTCAATCGATTATAGAATTACAAATTTTCTATTATACGCCACTTCAAAACATATGATAAGTTAATTGGAAATACGAACTAGAATTTACTATTATTTAAAAATTACAAAAACGCATATGTTTTTGTGTTTCGTTATCACCAGAGACCGGAACTTTGGCAGAATGCCTTTTAAATATGTGAAATCTATCTTCAATTTGAAAGTGAATCTGTATGAATTATACTTTAGTGATTAAAATGCCACAGTTTTATGTTGCCTTTTTCTGCCTTTTTAAATATAAATGCCTAATTTACGAAATAAATGCTTTTCGTTGTCTTTATTTGATTATTTATCTATTGTTTATTAATTTACTATTAAAAATGCCTGCAGGTACTTTAATTTATATCTATAACCGTTATGAAAGTAACTTCACCGAATGTATATTATAGCCTTTCAGCCAGTTCATAATTATCATCTTCGCAAGAATGAGTGTTGTCGTGCAAAAAAAAAAATATATATATATTGTTGAACGCCCATTTACTAGATGGGAGGATTCATTAAATCCCACTTGATGTGAAAACAGGTCAAAAGCATGAAGCAAAAGAAGAAGAAGAAGAAGAAGAAGAAGAAATATATATATATATATATATATATATCAGAAAGCATTTTAATTATTGCATGTGTTTATTTGAAAAGGCAACAATGAGTGCGGGTGTAACTTAATTTTTCTTTCAATTTTCATTGCGACGTTATTGTAGCTAGCAGCAAGTTGCCGAAATTCAGTGTTCGTTTACACAGTAAAATGCAAAATTACGTTAGTACTTTTGGATCCGACATATTTTGTACTGACGGTAACGTACTCACATGCAAAATATGCGTGCAGTTAGTGAACTACGAAAAGAAACATCAGTACAATCATATCAATACAATCAAACACAAAAATGCATTTTCCAAGGCTACTGGGAAGATGGTTTCATTCCTTCCAACAGTAATTGCAACATCGAGTCGAAAATCTCAATTTATAAGTTCTTCTAATTGCCTTTTATAGCCTATTTTAGTTATTTATAATGCCTTTTTGCCTGCCTAAACTTCCGGTCTCTGGTTATCACCCACTGCATTTGTGTTCGGTTTTCAAGCTAGCGGGATATAAACGGTGTTAATATTGTCTTCTTTAAATTTTCGCACCACTTTGACAGATGGTGATGCGTATACTGTATTGAGTTCAGGGAGAGAGGGTATTTTAAGAGTGGTGTGTAAGTGATGATGAAGAGGAAGGAGTCGAAATCCGGTGCCTGCAGAAAGTCTACTCCTGTAATAGAAAAACACCAAGTGACCCGCCGGGCTTATCCGCCCAATCGAACAGAAGAATTGCTATAACAATATCACATATCTTCTCAACATACGTATATACTGCATAGTCGTTTGACATTTAAAAACCAGGCCTCTGTTACATAATCTAATAAACTAACTATTTCACTGGCACTATCGAGCCCGGAGATTCATATAAGCTGTCCATACATCCCTATTCTGAGTTAATGTTTTCCAATTATATACTTTACGTGAGAAATTCTGATATTCAACATGCTTTTCCTCAGATTCGTCCATCATAAATATCACATGGAGCGACCGAGACGTGAATTCGGGACCCAGAGGTAGAAGGCGAGTGACTAATCAGTTACATCAGGAGCCGCCTCGATAATGCCAGTGAATTAATTAATTATAAGACAAATAAAGTTCCATTATTTATACATGATTATTCTGTTTTCTATAAATAGCAATTTACGTCTTAGAACTGAAATATTAGAATTCTCCTGAAGTTGGTGTGAAATGGTAAAATCAACTTTCTTAATGAAAATATTTTGGAAGATTCCATGCCACGAACCACTCTACATATATTCGAATAAATTAATAAAATAAACAAAATTATTCTAATAGTAATTCATTTCCCAACCTGTGGTTCGCGAACCCCCGTTCGCAAAATATTTCAAAGGGTTCGCCAAAACTTTTCTGTAATGGCAGGTTTCGAGGTTAGGCTTATTATTGTTTCCTTTATTTCTGCGGCATTGTCATAATAATAATAATAATAATAATAATAATAATAATAATAATAATAATAATAATAATAATAATAATAATTGACATTTATTATATTATTATTATTATTATTACATTTATTATATTAATTATTATTATATTTATTATTACTATTAATATTATTGTAAAAAATAAGTTACAAATAACTTATATAATTCAATAGTGAGAAGTAGTGTAATCGTATATGGGGCTGAAGTTTGGAAATTCAACTAAACTTAGAACAAAAAGTTATGTCGATGGAAATGGATTTCATAAGGAGAGCAGCAAGATGTTCAAAATTAGAGAAAATAAGAAATACTGTCATACGAGGTATAATAATTATTAGATATTCAATAGTAGATTACATAAGATATAAGCTACTCAGTTTGCACGACGATTGCAGGAAGAAAGGTTATCCAGAAGAACACTGGAATGGTGTCCACCTGGAAGAAGAAGGAAAGGAAGGCCTTGAATCTCGTGGATGCAAGAAATAAGAACCGGAATGAGAATAAGAGGACTGGAGGACGTGGAGTGGAGGATTAGAGACGTGTGCAGAAAGAAAATTGAACTTTAGTACAGAAAGATGTCTAAACGTTAAAAATCTGTATATAAATAAAATTATTATTTTAAAATTAAATTAACCCTATAATATATGCGTATGCGTAAGGTCGAAAATGTATCATATTATTTCCATAATTACAGCGAATGCCTGATTTACAGTTATGTAACAACGTTAGAAACGCATTTCATTTCGCTACAACTAGGCCTATACGTTGCGTAACTTTTAAGCCGTAGCTAGAGTAACTTTAGGTTTTAACCATTAAGGGTTAAGTTAATTTAAGGTTATTAAACCTTTTTCTTCGAATTAAATTTTATGCATGTCTACTGAGTGGTTTACTCAACTTAGATCGTTGTGGAAGGGGTTCGCGAGTCGAAAAAGGTTGGGAACCGCTGAAATAGTAGATCTATGTGAATAGTTACATCATCAAATTTTTTCACCCAAAAAATCTACAATATGCCTAAAAATTGAATGACAATATGACGTAAAAATTGACTAAAGTTATTGTTGAAATATGTCTACTATCTTTTGTAAAAGAGAATAACAAATTTATGAAAAACATGCTAACAAAAAATGAAGATCTCCAAGTAGCTATACCTAATCTCATTTAATTTAACCTACCCATTCTATTCTAACCTACTTAGCATAATCTACCCAATCTAAAAAAAAATATTAGAAATTGGCTATAGCAGAAAATTGAATGAACATATGGTAACCATGCTAAATATTCGATAAATATCGATATAGTTACTAACTAGTGGTCCATTGAAAAATTCACAGACTGATACCTGGCGTAGAACAGCCGTATTTTGTCCCTACATACTTGAGGAGTGTTTACTGTTATGTCCTCACTTCAAAGAGACGCAATTAACATATTAGTTGTACGAGAATGGCTGAATAACTTTTAGAGACTCTAATTTATGCTTGAAGTCTACGGCAATACATACGCTTGGAAGTCTTTTTTACGAGCCCAAAAATATTTACACTTGGGATCCACAAATTTATGCACCTCCCGGAGGACTTATATCTTCGATTTTTCCACTATAAAATATTCATTGACTTCGCAAACATGGAGACCAGAGAAAAGGAACGTAAATTTAGGCTACCGAGACCGATGTATATTATAGACTATAATTATAATTGTTTTATTTCGTAAGCAGAAGAGCATGTGTTGTATGCATGTTGACCCCTATATCCATCCTGTTAGCGCTACAAGTTGCTAAGAGGAGTGGGGGGAGTAAGTCTCTAACCCAAAGTGCACTATTTTCCGTAGGCGCAATACTGTTAGCAATTAAAATAATTGAAATCAATATTTATAGTGAATTCTGAAAAAGAAAGTAGGTATTGGGGTTGTTGTTATGAAAATAATTTTGAAAAAGTTTTACAAATCTTCATTACTGGACAACGCAAATGACCATGACAAATGTATATATATATATAATGAATATCTCTTACCCTCTAGCGGTCATAATATTTATTTTTCAGAACTAAATTCGGCATATAGTAATCGATTTTGAAAAGTTAGTTCGAGTTAATTGACCAGCAAAATCTAATTATTAGGAGTGATGATTCATCTAATGAGAAATTTTAGAAATAATTCTATCGACAACAATTTTTTGTAACGAAACTTGGCATATCTAATTGAAATAGAATGAAACGCATTTTCCAAAAAGAAAAAAATGCAGCTAAATACGGCCATTAAAAATGGGGATATTCTGAAACGCGAAATTTTAAAATCAATAGAGCGTTTCCCATATTTGTTTTCTCATAACATAACTCTATTCATACGTTTTAATTAACAAAATAAATATATATCCCTTGGAACAGTAAAATGTGACCATAAATAAGGCTTTGTGAGGAATTCGCTCAGATCACGCAGATCCTGCGTTATCGACCTTTTTATTTATAGTGTTTTGGTTTCCAACATTAAATACCCTCATTCAAAGGATAAATATTTTGAAAACTAAATTTTAAATTGCCTCATGTTGCACGACTTTAAAAATCTGTTTGCCTGTAATGTATTGCAGGCTGTGATAATTATCCCTAACACATTATAATATTTCTTCATGTGTGTGGGCGCGTGTTTATAATGTTTTGTGGAAGGAGACAGTTTCCAACGGGAGCAATTCCAAACAGCAAAACTACTTATTATTTATTTCTGACTTTAGTTGGATCAGCTACAACTTTATATAATTGTTAAGGAAACGAAGGCTAAATAAGTAAGTTAGTTTGATTTACAATTATAAACTAGCTTGTGTGGACTGTAAATCAATTTGATATGAAGGCTCAGAGAGTAATTTTCCGCCCCCACTTTACACGATTACATAACATTCCTTTTTTAACTCTTACGATTATTAAAACTGATTATACGGATTATTAATAGTGTGTAAATGTATATTAAAACGAATATATTTTTTAAAGTAAACCTGTTACTCAGGTACTGCGTAAACTAAGCGAATGTTTCAGAAAGTCGAATTTATGGCCCAATTTTGATGGTTTACAGAATATATGCCTTTTTTAATTAAATTATATTTATCCAGTTTCATTGTGAGCGATTTTTAAATTTCGGATTAGAGGTAACTCTCACTGGTATTTAACTTCGCTGATTTTTGGTCTATATCATTTTCATGTTTTTTTAATGGTATATACAGATTTTCGTTGCGAAAAATAAAAAATTGCGGCCGCTAGAGTGAATTTTTAAAAATTTTATTCAGTTTAACTCCCTTTTTTTTGGTACGATTTCGCTGGTAACTGTAATAAAACTTGATCTTACTTTTATGTTTCTCAATTTGTTGGTATATACCGAAATTGGTTCCGAGAAATATAAAAATGCGGCCGGTAGAACTTAACAGACACACACACTTATACATATAAATTTACAAATATACATATGCCAAGATAATTTTCCGTCTTTATTAATGTAGTAAGATCTATGAAGATATGCAACCTTTAGAAGAAAATATATCCACCTGGAGACAGATGGCTGCAACATGTATCCCGAATGTCATCAGTTGGGATCCCTAATGAAATTCTTCCGTATTGCACACGATGACGACGACGATGACCTGGAAGTCTAGTTGAGACCGAAACAGGTCAACATTGGCCTATATTCGTGAGTGATGTATGATGATGATGATGATCTATGAAAATTATTAATACATTCATATATCTTAACATGAAAACATCAGTAGCTGCATTCCATCCGAATTCACTAATACGGTAATATGATTATTAGAGACCGGATTATATGCATTTTAATGTAGCATATGCTTTTGCATATTTAGACCTTCTTCACATGGTATTGGATATTTTAACTAAAAACTGGCGATAACGCATATTTTGGCGCTATCTTTACAATATTTTAAAAATCTGTGTTGTTCTACAATGGACATTTCGAAGCCATCAAAAGTGCAGTAAACGGTTTCAATAGTGCAAAGGCTTTGGCAGTTTTTCAGTGCAAGAAAACATTCCAGTATAAAAAAAAAAATAAAAGAAAAAATCGCGAGTTTTTACCAGAAATAATAACAAAAATAACCAAATTCAAATACTGCTCAATTACTTCAGTTGACTGGAACGGTCCTTCTCTGATTATAAACATATTTTGAGCGATGTAAGACACAACCTTACTACCGAATATTTAGAACAGTATCTGACCGTTCGTCTTTACAATAGTAGCAAAATCTAGAATATTTTATTTTGTGAACAATACTTTTGCTTGATAATTTATCATTTATCAGCGATAAATGATAATATTAATAAATATATAATAACAAATAATTATTACGTTAATTTAGAAATAAAATATAAAATAAAGTATTAAATATGATGTTTTTATTATTATTTGGTATTGCATATATTGACTTTTTCACGCATATTTTAAGCTTTTTTCATGCATATTTGCATGCATATTTTGAGCTTATTATGTTGCATACTCGTATAATCCGGTCTCTAATGATTATACATTTTATTGAGTCCTATTGGTTTCCTCACATTTAAGGTTAATTTATAATTTTAATATTTTGAGAAGTTTAAATTCGAGATTTTTACAAAAAGAAACTCATTTATAATATAACTCACCCGGAGATTAATCGCGCACGAACATAAACTCTCCATACATCTCTATCCAGAGCAAATAGTTTTCAAACATTCCTGTATAATTCACTTCAAATCATGCTTAATGTATTTTTCCATATCATTCTTGGCCCACCTAAAGGACATCAATATTCGTCTCTCTTTGCTAAAAGTTTTCTTATGCAGTTTATTCTTATTTATATTCTACATATTTTCTCCCCTCTTAAAAAGTTTCCATATAACTGGAAGAATCAGATGAGGTTGATTTTATAAAAAAAAAATTGGAAAATAATTATAAATTCCATCAACGCCGTGAATGACCATGAAAAAATAATTATATATATGTGTGAATGTCTTAGCGGCTGAGTTTTTTGGAAACAAAAATCCACATAAATTAAGTAAAGTAAAGCTGAGTGCATTAACCTGAAAAAAATTGTCCTTTAGGAAATAATTTTCGGTTTTCCGAAACTAAAAGGTATATGTTATTAAAATAAAGCTAGAATATTATTCACCGAAATCCGACAATTTGGAGTGGAAGTTTACATAAAAGCCGTACTTTAGAAATCGTGCTAGTGCCGGTCATAATCTTTTTCTCGTAACGTAACAAGACATATACGATTTAATCAACAAAATAAATATTTATGTCCATAAATCGGCAAAATATGACCATATATTCGACTTGACAAGAATTTGGATTAATTTACACAGTTTTATGTAATATTTTGGTTTAATATTTTTATAACGATATACATTTTGTTACCATTATTAGAATTTTATAATTTTATTTTTAGAAAAAGTTGTTAATATTGGCCTATACTTTATTTAATATAATTTTCCCTGTCATTAAAAAGTAAATTTTTTACCATATATGCATGATAATTATAATGTTTACCTTTTTACGATCAAAATAGTGAATATTGTAGAGGTATGTAATCAGAGCATTTTGAGATCATGAAGGTACGAGTGAGTGTCTTTATCATAAGTAATTTGTTAGGACTATTTAACGAATAAAATTAAGCTGTTTACTCACAAATCATTGTTTAACTACAGTTATTTTAAAATATTTATGTATTTAATGTAAACGGTGATGTTTGAAAACAAATCAGAAATGTGAGGTTATGTTCATTCACTGCTGCTTGATCATAATACTTATTGCCAAATAAGATCGCAATATTTTAAGACTGCACCCAAGTGGAGAAATAATGAAACACATTGTACCGAAATCAAGATTTCGATACAGGATTACGTCATACTGTGCAACCTATACGTCATCGCGTCTCCATTTCGTGTGTGATCTTTGTGAAAAGTGCCAAATTCTCTCCTACCTACCCCCACCTTTCCTAGTACGCGCCGTGTTCTAGCGCGCTTTCTCCCCTCTCCTTGTGAACTCTCATAAAGAGCTGTGTTTTCTAACATCGCATCATCATCTCTTCAGTTGTCATCGGAGTCTGGTCAATATAGCTCAGAAGAGCTAGTTTGCTTTATTAGTCCTTTAGGCCAGGGTGGGGCCGCAAGGACCGTGTACCCCAACCCTAGGCTGGACTAGTGTGTATGTAACTATGTATGTATGTTCCTTAATATTTTTTTTGTATAGATGATCAATGATAGAATTATTTTCTTTGTCAAATTAATTATTTATTCATTTATTGTCAATGTTATATCTGACTATCTTTTTGACTCGCATTAAACTTTAGTTGTCTATTTCAAGTACTTTTTGCTATTTGTTTAGTAGCTAGCCTATGTCAGATATGAAGGTAAAATTCCAAAGCTTACTCAAGCGTGTGTGAGTTCCTCTTTCCTTAAATCTTCCACGATTATAGCTTGTAGCTTACTACACATCACATGTTTGATAATTTATTAAGGAAAGTTGAATTAATCTTTGCCTTTTATGGGCCCGGAAAAGATATCTTAATTTGAGCAATCTATGTTTTCTATTCAAAATATTTATCAACAATATTGGTTTGATCCAGCACCAACACGCGGTGCAATCTTTGGTAGCAGATCGCGTGGTTTAGGGTTGAGTCCCGGTGCAACATGAAACTATATGTCATAATCAACATTACGGGTTATTCATTTACTTTTTTAGTAAACAACTCAGTAAAATTAAGGAATCTTTTCATTATTTGCTATATTAAATGTATTTGTTGGAGAAAAATAATGCTTTGACCTGTTCAGAACATTAAAAAGGAGGAGCTTTCTTTATCACAAAATCAGGAGCTGATAAACAGAAATCGATAAAGAGCGAGGTGAAACACGACTGTCATTGGTTGTAAAACAACATTAATTGAAACGTGGAGCAATTTCAATATTATTAACAGACCGAAATTTAAATACATCCTTTTTTGATCCTGCAGGAGGAGGGGACCCCATTCTATACCAACACTTATTTTGATTTTTTGGCCATGAACCTACGGGTTCGATAGTGCCAGTGAGTAAGTAAGTAAGTTCGAAGGAATCTCTTAATTAATAGATATATTCCATATATTTGTTGGAGAGTCAGTCACTGCAAAATTATGCCCTGACCTATTCAGAATATTAAAAAGGAGGAAAATTTCTTTATCACAAAAGCAGAAGGTGATAAAGAGAATTCGATAAAGAATGAGTGGTCATTGGCTCCTATTTGGAACATAAGTTAAATAGCCAGTGAAAAATAAATCCTATAGGAATTTCGAAATATAGCACGTGGTAGATGCAGAATATAGGCCTAAATATAATTGTTGTTCCCACAATGATGTTAACAAAATATCCTTCGAGACAAACATTTCTAGGGTCATTTGAAGCCGTAACAAGATCTAGCACCATCTTCTCACATTGATGGATAAACATTGTTTCTTTAGCGTCCTGACTATGTGAATTGAAAGGCAAGTCTCTTTTTACATGCTTTATATTAGCTTGACCTGTATCTATCTATCTATCTATCTATCTATCTATGTAACGGAATCTTTCAACGCGATTTTCACCCACTTAAAATCATCGGATCGACTTGAAACTTTGTATACTTGTAGAGGACCCGTGCCAATACAATAATTTCATATTTATTTTCTATCATCCTGGCCATAATCATCAGAAAATTAAAAAAAATGTTTTTGTATCAATGTAACGGAATTTTTCAACGCGATTTTCACCCACTTAGAAACATCGGATCGAGTTGAAACTTTGTATACTTGTAGAGGACCCGTGACAATACAATAATTTCATATTTATTTTCTAAAATCCTGGCCATAATCATCAGAAAATCAAAAAACGTGTTTCTGTATCAATGTAACGGAATTTTTCAACGCGATTTTCACCCACTTAGAAATATTGAATCGACCTGAAACTTTGTATACGTGTAGAGGACCTGTGACAATACAATACTTTCATATTTTGTTTCTAAAATCCTGGCCATAATCATCCGAAAATAAAAAAAAATGAAAACTGGTATAATAGGTAGCCGACTTGTCGAGGTTTTAGTCAATCGTTGTAAGAGCTCTGTTGGTAAAGCAGTGAACTCTTAGTGGTATATAATTTCAGCAATCCATACGTCGCTGGTTGAAATCCGGCTGGAAGGGTTTTTTTATAGAAGAGTATTACTTTTAGCTCATACTACAATAGTATCAAAATTAAAGGTATTTACATTTTTATCTTATTTTGTAAACTATTAAAACTAAAAAATAAAAAATAAATAATAGTTTTAAAAAACTAAAAGAACACGCTTTATTAGAAAACTAAAAAATGAAAAATAATTTTAATTTCCAATACGCTTGGTATAAAATAAAGTGGTCAACAAAAAAATCATCTCCAACACATATAGAATAAAATTAGAGTTATCAAAAAGAAAATAATTTTACCATCAAAAGCGTGGGGTGCTTTTTATGATTTTTACATTTTCTTCTTAGAGAGCTTACTTTTACCAATATCTGTTTATTATCAAATATATTAATTGATATAGAGCACCGCACGCTTTTGATCGTAACATTATTTTCTTTTTGATGACTATTTAACTCATGCCCCAAATGGGAGTCAATGACCAATCACGTTTCAATGATTTCTGTATTACAACCAATCAGAGACGTGTTTCACGAAATAATTATCAACGTTAGGATTATCATATATTAAGCAAAGCTCCTCCTTTTTAATATTCTGAACAGGTCTGACCGTTATTTTGCAGTGACTGAGCCTATAACAAATACGGCTACCAGATTGTATATAATAGTGCTTACATGTCAACATTTGTAGCAATTGATTATACCACCAAAAAAAGAAACCACTGTTTGCACTTTCTTAAATGTATACGACATCAAAAATGAATTAATATACAGATTGATGTGTTTCATTTTTTCTCCACTAGAGAGCATTCTTACAATATTGCGTTCCTTTGGCAATAAATAGTATGATCTGGTTGCAGTGATAAACAAAAGAAGCAGTAGAAGCGTAGGCTACCTATCGTTTCTCATTAGTTTTCAAACATCACCGTTTACTTTAAATATAAAAATATTTTTAAATAACTGTAGTTAAATAATGATTTGTGAGTAAACAGCTTTATTTTATTCGTTAAATAGTCCTAACAAATGCCACTCTTGATTTCCAAATTCTCTAGATAAATTCACTCCTCACTTCGTGAGTCGTGAATTTATCGATAATTTGGAAATCACTCGTGGCATTACTTATGATAACTCTAATTTTATTCTATATGTGTTGGAGATAATTTTTTCGTTGACCACTTTATTTTATACCAAGCGTATTGGAAATTAAAATTATTTTTCATTTTTTAGTTTTCTAATAAAGCGTGTTCTTTTAGTTTTTTAAAACTATTATTTATTTAAGTTTAACATTTCATTGTATCTAAAATATGCGTTTCCCACTATTTTAATTGTCTCAGAAACTCACATCTGTTTACAGTACTTTACTATCTGTATATCCCTTAAGGGGAGATGATAGTGTAAAAAGAATTCGACACATATATATATATATATATATATATATATATATATATATATATATATTAAAAAGTAAAGTATTCCACTACAGGCCATTGGAGACCTTTGGGGTAGTAGGAGGTTAAGGCTCTCATATTTTCTAGACAATCGGTACTTGATATCAGCCGGGTTGTAAGCACTGCGTGACGGCCATCTTTACCCCCAGAACAAGCGTCTCAATTCCGTTAGAGGCTGAGTCGACCCCAGGGCCATGGTGCCACCAGAGGGTTTGGGTCAGTTTAAAAATCCTGACCCCACCGGGACTTGAACGCTCGACCTTCCGGTTTTGTATTGCTCTGCCTTAACCATCACGCTACGGCGTGCCTCATAATTATTTGACATTATTAAATTTTAGGAGTACATTCAAATTTAAACAAATATGATTAATTGATTGTTTACGAAGTCCACAGCTGTGATCTAGTGGTAATGACGTTGTCTCAGACGCAGGAGGCCGGGGTTCGTTCCCTTACCGGGACAAGTTTCCTAGGTGATGTTTTTTCAGCGTTTTCCTCACCTGTAAGACAAATGTCAGGAAATTTTAAGGTCCAAATAGTCCCTAAACATCATCTGACCATCACAATCAATCATGTCACATTCACCACATGAATGTACGGTGTGCATTGTCTTAAATGTTCGTGTATACTCGGAAGTGGTCTTGGCGTTGAGCTGAAATTTCATCCATGAAGAACATCCATGTCCTTGTTAGGTTAAAAAATGTATGTGTGTGATCCAGAGTCCAAAATCATCTTCTAACAAGTTGTGTCCTTGTAAGTGCAGTGTTGCGTGGGACATGTAAAATTACCTACAAAGCCAGATGTTCAACTAAGGTACAGTGAATATACATCAATAAATAAATTTAAAAAAAAAAAATATATATATATATATGTTGTACTGTATACGTTTGCGGATAAAAGCATGATTAAGACAGTTTCTTGGGGTTTACCGTGTCATGGATTCATGGTCGGCCTTTAGTTACTGATTCCGACGTTTCGGCATGATCCTAAATCACTAACTAACTCATTGACACTATCGAACCCGTACGTTCATGGCCGCGCGGACATAAGCTATCCATACATCCCTATCCTGAGCTAAGGTTTTCCAATCATCCCCTGTGTAATATACTTCCCTCAAATCATAGTTAATGTTATTCTCTCACCTCATTCTTGTCTACCAACTGGGCGTTTTCCTTCTGGTTTTCCTATAAGAAACCTCCAACCACGTCTTTCATTCCCCATTCGTGCCATGTGTCCTGCCAATCGCAGTCTACGAGACTTAACTGTTCTTATATCTGGCTTCCTATAAAGACCATGTAGTTCCCTGTTATGTAGTATTCTCCATTCACATGTCTGTTCTCTTTGGTCCAAAAATTTTTCTACGAACTTTATTCCCAAATACCCTACTCTCCTTTCCTCCTTTAAAGTAAGAGTCCATGTTTCGCACCCATGTAATATAACTGGTAGAATAATAGTTTTATATATTTTCAGTTTAACGTTTTTTGAAAGGAGTTGGGACGTCAAGAGTCTCTGTAATTGATAATAGCACGCATTTCCAGAATTGAGCCTATGCTTATTTTTTTGTGCATCTCATTCCTATTTGTGATTATCGTTTCTAGGTTTTGAATTCAGCCACTTCCTCAAAATTTCCCTCATTTGTCATTAGCTCTCCATTTCCATTATATAATATCTATCTATGTGTGATCATATATTTAGTTTTATTGATATTTACTTTCAGACATGCTATTACCAAGGAATCATTCCTAACAACAATACCAAAAGGAGCTTCCATCCGGTGGACGAATAGGTATCAACATGCATTCTCATCAAATATCTCTAAATTATGTTTAAAACAGAATTGCCATCTTAGGGGAATGTTGATTCATAAATGGGTGGTACAGACCAAAAGTAGACCAGATCCAGTATATCAAGTTTCAAGAAATGAGACGCTAAATGTTATTAATCCATAATTATTTATAGGGAGTTTTGTTTTGTTTGAAAGAGGCCTAGTGCAATTTTTGGATTTGTTCTGCTCGTACTCTGAACCTTTCAAATGTCAGCTGCGCTTCGCTGGCTAAATCGCTTGTGGTGTCGCCTTGAATTCCACCAGAGACGAGACAAGTACATTTCATATCATAACCTAACTATACCTAACAGAACGACCTAACCTATATTAAGGCAACTTTCGTAACGTAACCTGACTAATAGCCTGAATGATAATTGGTGAAAAATGTATTATAAACATTCACGCGAATTAGTGATGTTGGATGTAGTACCGAATCAATGCAGAAGATCTCCCTATAGAAGAAAAAATACAAGTTGTTAGAATGAGATGGAATCGAAAATGTAACAAAAGGTAATCGAAATACAGTGAGTATAAAATGTGATCCTGCAGTTAAAGACTTTTACTAAAAATTCAAAATATTGTGAATTGATAAACATAATTGGTATAAAATATATTTTCATTTGTTTAACATTTTATTCTCTAGTGACCTGCCATAGGGCAGGTTTTCACTGCAATCATAGCATGAAAATGCTATGCATTGCAGCTTTATAAGGGAATTATAGGTGATAGCCTCCCTTTGTTTTCCACATCGGTGAAGGATGATACTGATGACGATGGCCAGATCATTTTCGGCGACCTTTTGGGCCCTAAAGCTACCTGACATTTGCCTTACAGATGAGGAAAAACCCCGGATAAATCTCACCAGGAAGCTTGTCCCGACCGGGAATCGAACCCAGGCCCGCTGCGTGACAAGGCAGCACGCTACCTCGAGACCACAGCCGAAGACTGTTTAATATTAATATACAAAATAAAGTTACATAACCATGCTATATGAGCCATGAAAATATATAATATTCTACGAGTAAGAAGTGAATGTACTGTACCCTCACTTCAAAATCTACACATTACCAGCCCCTGCAATATAACCAGTACCGTTATGTAGAATACACAAAACAGTTAAATTACACTGAAAAAATTAAGTACCTATAAATCATACGGATGTTTTACAGGCAATTGAAGAGAGACGATTTAGATAGTATGGATATCTCAAGAGGATGACATTTTTTAGAATCCCTAAGAGAGATAACCTTAGGATATCTCAAGAGGTTGATATTTGATAGAATTCCTAAGAAAGATACCCTAAGGATATCTCAAGAGGATGATATTTGATAGAATCTCTAAGATCTTGGAGTGGAAAATAGGTTTGGAAAGGAAAAATGGAAGACCTAAGGATGGTGTGAGAAGAAGTATGAGTGAACTGGTAATTTAGAGATGATGATGTTCAAGACCGCTACAACTGGAGAAGGCGAATATCTTGAGGGAAAACTAAGATTAAATAGTAGTAACATAAAAATGCTTTAAATACTACTGCGGTTATAAATACATGTACAAATAATTTGTGATTTATTACAATAAAAAGGGGTACTACAGCTCTACTCCCGTACAGATTTCAGAAATAATGTAGGTCTTTACATAGTCCTTAGTAGTTGTATTACTTCGGAATTTCAGGGAATGTCGGGTGATATACTAATAACAACTTTCTATGTAATTGAGGTAACTCCAAGCGCGACTTGGCTCACCAGCCGACTGCTGGCCTCAAATGCACATGTGATAATCAGAGGGGTGGACGATCATATGCAATTGACTTAGGTATTTGAAATAGTGGAGTTTCCTTGTATCTGAAGAACATATGCAATTTTTTTGATTGAGTTCGTTTCCATCCCAAATTAATTCCTTATTTCTTTATTCGGAAAGGGGGGGCAGACTGCTCGAGGAACGCGACTTAAAAAGATCTACTGAACTATCCCACCTAGACGGATATAGAAATGACAGAATAGATAACAGAGGTGGAGGAGTTTGTGCCTTTATATCAAATGAGCTTAATCCAAGAATTGTCCACAAGTCCCCTTCTGTATATTCCGCTCGCCCCGAGTTCTTATTCGTAGAAATTCAAGCCAGTCTAAAAAAATGTCTCTTATGCATTGTATACAAACCTCCAAAAATTGGGCACCTTTCGGATCTAGAAAACGCTCTGAACGATTCATTGCCTCATTATGAACACGTTATTGTCGCAGGCGATTTTAATACAAATCTTCTTCAGACTGACTTACCAGCCATACAACTTAAAAATATGTTCCAAAGCTAAATATGACAATTGTTCCTCTCTCTGCCACACATCATACTGCTACTACCGACACTCTACTGGACTTAATTGTGACTACACATCCACAGAAAGTACTGTCATATGGACAAATTCCTGCTCCTGGCATATCTGCTCATGACATTGTATTCGTAGAATACTCACTCCAATGTCCTAAAAGACGCTCTAAATTGATTACGTACAGAAATTTACAAAACATAGACGATACTAAACTAAAATCAGACGCTTTAGAAACTACCTTGGTATTCAATATGGAATCTTAGATCAGTTGATGAAAAAGTAGACACATTTAATACACCGATACTACAACTATACGACAGGACATGCACCAGTAAAAACCCGACGATATTTCCCGCTCCCCTGCTCCCTGGATGAATGATTCAATACGTGAACTTATGTCAAAACGAGACAAAGCATACCGAACATACAGACGACATAAAAATGACGAGAACTGGCAACTGTACAAACTTCTTAGAAACACAACTACACAAACTATACGTAATGCCAAACTACGACACGCCCACAGTATAATCGGACCTGAAATAAGTGCACGGGACACTTGGCGAAGAGCTCCGTGCAATGGGACTTAGACAGTTGAATCCCTCAACTGACTCTATAGACATTTCTGTAGATGACTTAAATGAACATTTTACTTCAATATACCATGATACCTCCAGACAACAAGACTAAAATAGACATTCTTAAAGACTTATCACCATCCCCACATATAGGAAGAGATAAATTTTACTTTTACGACATTTCGCCTATAGACGTTAAAAAAGCACTCAAGCGGATTAAATCCAATGCGCAAGGAACAGATAACATCAGCATTTTAATGCTAAATAAAATCATTGACATTATACTACCCACAGTGACTCATATTTTCAATGCTTCCCTTATAACTTCTATCTTCCCTATTGTATGGAAACAGTCTAGAGTTCGGTCTATACCAAAAATAAGTACACCTACTAACTGTAATGACTTCCGACCGATTAGCATCCTTCCGACATTATCTAAAGCCCTGGAATATATTGTACATAAGCAAATGACTGATTATCTCCAAGAAAATCACCTCCTTGATCCTTATCAATCCGGCTTTAGATCTGGTCATAGCACAACCACAGCTTTGCTAAAAATTATCGAAGATATTCGTGAAGCCGTGGACAGACGTCAGTTGACTCCTTTAACCTTACTTGACTTCAGCAAAGCTTTTGACACAGTAGACCACGGACTTACTTATGATAAAGCTCAAGCACCTACATTTGTCTGACAGCGCTGTATCCTGGTTCGACTCATACCTGCACGGTCGTCAACAATACGTTTCATTAAACTCTAGATCTTCGACTTGGTCGTAACGTGCCGGCTGGAGTCCCCCAGGGCAGTGTTCTCGGACCTCTTCTTTTCTCAATCTACATAAATGATTTGCCAACTGTACTAAAGCACTGCCGTTATCACCTCTATGCTGATGATCTCCAAATTTACCTACATTCACCTCCTCATTCGCTCTATAACAGCTTGATGAAAATGAATGACGATCTCATATCCATCTTTAACTGGTCTTCAAGTATCGGTCTAAATGTAAATCCTAACAAGTCACAAGTAATTCTAATGGGACAACAAAGACTGCTTACAACCTTTGACATATCTACACTTCCAAACATTACTATAAATAATATAATTATCCCTTATTCTTCATCAGTAATAGATCTTGGACTACATCTAGACGCAAATTTAACCTGGCAAACACAAGTGAAACACATATGTAAAAAGACTTTCTCCATCTTACATTATCTTAGACGTTTAAAGAATTTTCTCCCAGTTTCATTAAAACAAATCCTAGTGCAGAATCTTGTGTTACCACACTTCGATTATTGTGACATTATATATAATGATCTAAACTATGCCTTGTCGCAGAGACTGCAGCGTGTTCATAATGCTTGCATTCGATTCATTTTCAATATCCGCCGTTATGACCATATTTCCGAACACTTTAATAACCTCTCTTGGCTCCGTCTTACTGACAGACGTAAATTGCACTCTCTTTCGCTACTTTTCAAGCTTCTGAATTCCTACATTCCTACTTACCTGGCGTCCAGATTTGAGAAGTTATCCTCCTACCACAATATTGACACTAGGTCACAAGATAGCAGTCTGCTAACAATTCCTCTTCATAGCACTTCCTCCTATTCTACTTTCTACTTCCTTCACAGTAGCCTCCGCCCGCTCCTGGAATCTCCTTCCTCAAGATATCAGGGGTTGCCGCACACTTGGCACCTTTAAGTCACGCTTATACAGTTACCTGTTGTCTAATAATTAATTGTTCTCTATTTATTTAATTTTATGCTATGTCATTAATCTTTTCCTCGTTTTTTTATATATCTTGTACATATTATATATTTAATTCGTTAAATTTAGAGTAAATCAAAATACATTATAAATATTAATTGTATTGTATTCATAACTTGTAATCGTTTATATATTTATAGTAATTTAGATTTAAGACTTTTCTTTTGTATTTTTTTAAACCTGGTTGAGTGGTAGACAAGGCCTTAAGGCCTTAACTCTGCCAGGTAAAATAAAGCTATTATTATTATTATTATTATTATTATTATTATTATTATTATTATTATTATTAAGAAAATGTGTGGAATGGGCACCATTAGAACCCGCAACTGCATATTTTTCAACCAAACTGTTTTTTTCTTAATATGAGATACAGTGAAGGATGATATGAAAAATTACAAGGAGAGGAAAGGGGAATGGAGAGTGTTCATGGGATAAAATTAGGGAAACAGAGGAACCCCAGAAAAATCAGGGAAATCCCGGTATGGATCATCAATACTCTTCTGGAACCGCCAGGATTGAACCTGGGATCTCAGCCGAGCAGCCACACTCTACCGAGACGGCACCGGTAATAAATGTGGCTTCAGGTTTAGTCCATATTTTATATGTTTCAATTATAGACTCCTTTGTTTAAATTTTAAAATGTTTTCAGTGTTTTCACATAAGAATACTTTCATTAATGTATACATTTTTCTATCTCGGTTGAGCGAGTTTGAAAGACCAGATTACATTTTATTATATAAAACCTTTTATATTGACACATTTCAAGTTTATCATCATGTTAATATTATTTTATGGATGAAAATTGTTATATAGTTTCTGATCCCCGTGTTTCCTATAACTAAAAATTTGCGGATGCGGAGATAGAGCAGACACGATAGAAAACCTGTATTATAAGATGAAATAAAATTTTAAAATAAAAATTGTTTATTAAAAAAAGACAAGAAAGCAAACATTTTTCGATAAAACCAAAAAGGTGGCATGAAAACATATTATAGAATTTCTTTACATTATTGAGAAAGAATTATAATTAATTGCATTCAATATAATACACCGTGTTCCAAAATGATGGATGGAGTTTTAAGTAGTTGGTATAGCTTTACAAACGAAATAGGGTGCATGATTATTTGCTATAATGAAAGAAAAGTTGTGAAACTTTCAAATCCTGTATTGCAATAATTTGTTTCTTGTTATTTTTACGTCACAGCGTTAAATTTGTGAAAATGATTACTCGTACACAGAAGTCATTCTGCGTGATACAATTTGAGATGTGTACGACGTACCACCACTTCCAGACTTGATAAGAATTGTTGCTGCTGTTGAATCCATTATTCCATATGTGCTGAACAAGATTTGAGAGGAATTCGACTATCGGCTAGACGTGTGTCGTGTAACGAAAGGTGCTCACATCGAACACTTATAAAGTATATTATCAAAACTCGAGTGTTTCTCTTTAACCCCATGTAACTTTTGTTTATATATAATCATGTAAGGGTAATTAAATAACTTTGAAATCCCGTCCATCATTTTGAAACCCGAATTTCCCCGAGAAGCACTTTTGGTTAGTGTGCCAGTTGGCACATAATGTTGGAACATAATGTTTTCTCTTTAATTGTTCACGCACAATCAACATTTCGATGTTTTGAAAGTTAGGTTCCGTCTCTTTGCATATTGAAACTCTTTTTATAAAAAAATGCACGCACTACATCAAAATAAACCGTTTGTGAATATATGTTTTTGTCTCTGAACTTCAGATCAATTTACTAGTTTTTCAAGACTCGATTTTTATAAACATTGTTTAATTGTATCATTTTTTATGGTTTCTATAATAAAACAACAGTCCCATACGTAGTCGAATGGTTTAAGGAATGACCTATGGAGCACAGCTACGGAACTGGGATTGGGTCGAATCCCTATGGGGAAAGAAATTTCCTTATGGAATTTCTGTCAGTACGGGACCAGTGCCCACCCAGCAACGTGAGGAATTTGGTAGTTACAAAAAGTACAAGTTCCAGAATGAGAAAATCAGTTACAACCGCTCGGGGTTCTGACATGTTCACCACATGTCACCCTTATACTGGCTAGATGATTGTCCGCCTCTATGAAGAAGATATGTGAATGTGAGACCTGCTGCCATCTGGTAGGCCAAGGACCTTCTAGGCCTGTATGCCATGATAACACAACGCAAATTATCGAGATATATGCCAAATATTGCAAAAAGAGATAGTAAAGTAAAGTGTAAAGTGATCCCACAACAGGCCTCAGGAGACCCTTGTGGTAGTAGGAGGTTAAGGCTCCCACTTTTTCTAGACAATCGACACATGATGTCAGCCGGGTTGTCAGCCCTGCGTGACGGCCGCCTTTACCCCCATAACGCGTCTGACACTCATTTCCGTTAGAGGCTGAGTCGATCCCAGGGCCATAGTGCCGCCAGAGGGTTTGGGTCAGTTTAAAAATCCTGACCCCAACGGGACTTGAACTCTCGACCCTCCGGCTTGTAGCTCAGTGCCTTAACCACTACGCTACGGCGTGCCCCCCGTAAAAAGAGATAACTAACTAAAAATCGATGTGGCTGAAAGAGGGAACAAATATTCGGCTAATGGGAAGTCAAAACAATACAATTTGAGGATTTTAAACATAAATAAATCCTGTTATAGATTATTTGTGATCTTTTACATATGTTTAATTGTGTCAGAACTCAGTTTATCAGGTCCTGGGTTAGATTCCGTTCAGATTACATTAATTTTGTTCTTATAGGGAGTTATTAATATGGTCGCTCATAGTCTAGAATTTAGGTTCAGTTTAGATTTATGGACTCTCCTGGTACTTCATTATAATTTACCATTATCACACATCGTGCAATTAAAATAATGCAATGCTACCTTCCAGGCCTCCCAACTTCAGAAATGGTTTACAATTTTGCAATTGCCATGAGAGAATAACAGGAATGTCGTAAGAAACCTGGTGGCTTTGGACAAATATATAGATATAGATGTGTGTGTGTGTGTTCTCTTTAAAATCAGATTTCTAATTTTAAGTTAGACGTCTTGCGAATTACAATATTGAACTTCGGTATCGAGCATCTATTTAGTACTTTTTTATGGCTTTAATTCACATATGAAAAAAAATCAACATATTATTGGACAACCCACAGAAGATATATTAAAACTGATTTGAGAAGAGGAAATAAAATATAGGCATAGGTTTGTCTTCTTTTATTTTTTACTTAAAGTTAAGATTATCTCTTTTATATTTATTTGGTTTCGCTGAACTTTGCCTCATTATCGTTATGACAAATTAGTGTATTTGACGTGAAAGAGTTTCTGACCATTATCTTTAAACTATTTATTATTCTTTATTAACAATCTTACCAAATATCGTATTTTGTAAGGGATAGACAAGTAAGATTCTTAAATATCATAAATACCTGGCTATGACGGAAGAGAATTTATTTTCTATTTGAGTAAAAGAAAGTCCACGCTTTCATTTATGCAATATCATACGATGTAGTTCAAATTTCATCATAAGTAGATATATGTATATTTTATATATCTTTCAACGAAAATGTGTTAGTATATTTTAAATTATGCCTTTAAAATAAAGAAATTCTAGTTCGAATAACTGCTTACAGTAGTACGAAGCAAACAACGCACAGATTATTGTAACAGTATGTTAATAACGACCTGAGGAATATATCGTAGACTTACAAGGAAAAGGCGTTAGGTCCAAATATAAAAATAGTTTAATGACAATAGGCACAACACAGTGTATACAGAGAAAATTAACTGAGTGATACATATTTTGGGATTTTGCAGAGTCGCCTTTCCGTTTCCAATCTCCATCATTCTCGATCCAGGGCATATTATTCCTTATTTATTTAGCCTGATGAAGTTAAGGCCACATGGCCTTCTCTTCCACTCACCAGAAAAAAAATTCATATACAAAAATCGCAATAATATTAGATACTAATCGATTATCTGGGCAAACTGAAAAATAATAAAAGAAACTCCAATCATACAATAAAGTTAAAGATAATTAAAATTAATAAAATTATATATACATAAAGGAAGAAGAGCTCCAATCTACTATATTTGAAAAAAAATACAAGGAAAGTAATAAATTGTAATGAATTATTCTATAGGTGTCACGATCCATTTCAAAGAAATAATGAACTCTGTTTGATGATTTTTATGTATGTTTATTGTCAAGGTATGTATACATGTTCACCGTATTTCAACATGGCCTCCGTCAATTTCGAAGCATTGTTCCCATCGCTCGAGAGTAGTCCGAAAGACGTTTTTAATCATAGCTGGTGAAATAGCCGTCACTGCATTGCGAATTCGAGTCCTAAGATCCCGGAGATCCCGTATCTTTGTCTTTTACACCTTCCCCATTATGAATCCCCAAACAAAGAAGTCCAGGGACCATTCTGGTGTAGCTGTGGTTCGAGGAATAACTCTAGCATGTCAAGGTAATTGTTGTCATTAATTGTCTGTTCTGCGAACATGAAGGGTCCATATATTGTGGTGTTCGTAATTCCAAGCGATGCATTCACTTTCGGTGTGTTTCGATACCTCATATTCGGGTGTTATGTTTATTAACTTTGCCACATATATGGAATGTGGCCTCATCACTGAACAGGATGTGATCCATAAGGTCCTCATTGTGTGCAGCCGCTATCAAATCATATCACTCAGCCTGACGAGCTGCGTAATCTTCTGCGTCTAATTTGAGGAGCATTTGAATGTGGCATGCCTTTTTTTCAACGTAGTGTAAAACTTTCAAAATCCTTTATTTTGGCACATCTAACTCATTGCTTAAACGACGACTTGATTCTCTCGGGAT
This sequence comes from Diploptera punctata, assembly GCA_030220185.1. Taxonomy (NCBI): domain Eukaryota; kingdom Metazoa; phylum Arthropoda; class Insecta; order Blattodea; family Blaberidae; genus Diploptera; species Diploptera punctata. The sequence goes on from JASPKZ010008305.1 coordinate 316,915, forward strand.
TCTTTCGATTGATTCTCTGATTCGCTGAACAGTCTCTTCTGGTACAGAAAATCTCCCGAAGCGTGGTTCATCCGCAACGTTCCCAATAAAGTTACAATAATAGTACATACTAAACAATTAATTATCTGTCATATTGAATAATAATGAAAATAATGTCTAATAATACATTGAAATTGAATACAATTAAAATTAAATTAGTGATAGAATGAATAGAGAAAGGAATAACAGCTCGAATCTACTATACATTAAAAGAAAAGAAAGAAGAAACACAAAGAAACCTAATACACTATGATGAAATAATCTATAGCTTTTTACACAAGGCATTAGGTAAATATATTAACGAATCTTAAATAAATTTTTATTAAATAATGAAAAAATTATTAATTTTTGAAAAGTAATATTAGTGAGTTGTTTCTTTTGACTATTTAACTCATGCCCCAAATGGGAGCCAATGACCAATCACGTTTCAATGATTTCTGTTTTACAACCAATCAGAGTCGTGTTTCACCAAATATTTATCAGTGTTATAATTACCATATTAAAGAAAGCTCCTCCTTACAATATTGCCTTCCTTTGGCAATAAATAATATGATCTGGTTGCAGTGATAAACAAATGAAGTAGTAGAAGCGTACCTATCGTTTCTCATTTGTTTTCAAACATCGCCGTTTACATTAAATATATAAATATTTTGAAATAACTATAGTTAAATAATGATTTGTGAGTAAACAGCTTAATTTTATTCGTTAAATAGTCCTAACAAATGCCACTCTCGATTTCCAAATTCTCTAGATAAATTCACTCCTCACTTCGTGAGTCGTGAATTTATCGATAATTTGGAAATCACTCGTGGCATTACTTATGATAATTTTATTTTCAATTTGTTTATAAAAGATGGTAAAGTTTGGCAGTCTCTGATATAGGGTGGAAGGGAATTCCATGTTCTAGCAAGATAAATTGTAAAAGATTTCGAATAATAGGTAGTATGATGAGGAGGGATATAAAGAAAACTGCGCTCAAGGCATCGGGTATCTAATTTATGTGTATCAGAGAGTCTAGTGAAGCGGTGTGATAAATAATAAGGTAATGATGTGTGTAATATGTTATAGAGAAGGCATAGGGAATGGATGGTTCTACGATCTTGTAGACGAAACCATGACAATTGTTCCAGGGATGGTGTAACGTGATCAAATCTACGTATACCACAAATAAAACGTATGCAAGAATTATAAACACGTTGAAGTCTTTGGGTAAGAACAGTATTTAGTTCAGTAAAAAGAGGATCGCAATAATCAAAACGGGGCATTGAAAGTGTTTCTACTAACATTTTCCTTAGAGCAAACGGTAAACAATTTCTTATACGATTTAATGCGTGTATTATTGAGAAGATAGTTTTGCAAAAGTTATTTATTTGTTTATTCCCAATTAAATGTTTATCCATAAATACTCCTAGATTTTTTACTGTCTCACTATAAGGGATCTGAACCCCATTAAGTGACACATGTAATCCTGCATTTGTGTTAATTGAGGATAATAGTCTCTGATAGCCCATTATGATTGCTTGTGTCTTTTTAGGATTTAATTGAAGTCCATATTTCTCGGTCCACGCCGTTAGCGAATGAAGGTCCTCATTAATTTTGATTACCGCGTCATTTAAAGAATGTTTGTCTGAGCGAAAGTAGATCTGCATGTCGTCCGCAAATAAATTATTTTTGCAATGTTTTAGGGAGTCAGATATGTCATTTATATAGATTGAAAAAAGCAATGGGCCGAGCACCGAGCCCTGTGGAACTTCAGCTGTACAATAGGTCCAAGAAGAGCGTAATGTAGAATTTCCTACAACATATTGCTGGCGCTCACGAAGGTAGGAGTTGAACCATTGCGTGACACTGTCAGAAAGTGAGAGGTTTTTTTAGTTTAAGCAACAATAAGTCCAAGTCAACCGTGTCAAATGCTTTACTAACGTCAAGTAGTGTAGAAATAGTAAGTTTTCGATTATCAGATGCTTTGCGCATGTCTTCACATATATTTAATAGAGCAATATTTGTATTGTGTCCTGTCCTAAAGCCTGATTGGTATTGATCTAAAATATCGTGTTCAGTTAGGTAGTCAGTCAGTTGTTTATGGACTAATCGTTCCAAAGCTTTTGAAAGGGTAGGTAAAATACTAATGGTTCGAAAAACGTTAGGCTTTAAGGGAGGTTTTACTTTCGGGAGTGAGCGTATAATTGCTTTCTTCCATAATGTGGGATATATAGAGGTTTGTAGTGAGGAGTTGAAAACATGAGTTATGGTAAGCAGTATAACGTCGATTATTTTGTTAAGTAGAGTGATATCTATACGGTCAGTACGTTCTGCTTTTGTTTTTATTCGTTTGAGAGCTTTCTTTATGTCATTTTCTGTAAGATATGAGAAATGGAAATGTTCTCTGCCTGGTGGATTTGTTAATAGTAATTCACTTATTGTCTGTGTTTTGTCTTTAGGAGTAAAGAATGTGCTTGTAAAATGGTTATTATCGTCAGCATGCTTCTTGATTATGCTAAAACAAAAAGAAAATAATTACGTTAACACAGAAATGGATCGAGACTTTATGACAACCCTGTATAGGCCTATATAAGACATAAGGTATAAATATTGATAGATCTTCTTGAAGTTCTTTAGAAGACTTATCTTATTTAATTTTTAGTACCACGAAAAGCTGTTTGCTATCATAATCCTATTACTGTCCATGACTCCCTGAAGAGCCACCTGATAAAATTATTCTATTACCATCACCAAACTGCCCAGTCTTCATGGGAGGAGAGGATACGAATACGGAACACTTAAAATCATGCTAATCTTTTAATATGCATTTATACATTGTTACTAAACATTGGAAAACTAGGAGGAAATTATTTTATTGTCAAATCCTGACCGTTAAATACATACATATTTTTTGGTACAATGGTCTTCATGGTTTTCCCCAATATCTCTTCCGGGTGGTATGAAATGAAACATTTTTTAAACCATTGTTGTTGTTGAATCCTCATTAGGCGTCCAAACCTTTTTAATTCCCTTTTTTTCATTTCTATCTACTTCATTTTTCCTTTGCTTCGATCCGTCTTCATTATGGACCCTTTGAAATCTTATTACCCCTTCGCTTCTTCTCAAATAATCCATTTCAACTGCCAAAAAAAATTCTTTCAGGCCTATATTTTGCATTTGCATCCCATACTTCACTCTTGTACCATAAAAACACTTTCAACTAATTATTTTCACAAGTATAATTTTGTGCTCCTGGAAACATTTATCCCAGCATATTAAATTTAGAAATTCTAAGTATTACTGTATGTTCAATCCATATTTGAATATCAACAAATCCAATTCCTAACAACTGAGTTCTACCTCTTAATAGTTCCTTACAATGAAACTTTTACATATTCTTATTCTTGATGTCTTATAAACATTCGAGCTTTACAGTTCATGGAATTATTATATTTTCCTTATTACTTACTTACTTACTTACTTACTCACTGGCACTATCGAACCCGTAGGTTCATGGCCGCGCGGACATAAGCTCTCCATACATCCCTATCCTGAGCTAATGCTTTCCAATCATTTCCTGTATAATCTACTTCCCTCAAATCATAGTTAATGTTGTTCTCCCACCTTATTCTTGGTCTACCAACTGGGCGTTTTCCCTCTGGCTTTCCTACAAGAATTTTCCATGCACGTCTTTCATTCCTCATACGCGCAACATGTCCTGCCCATCGCAGTCTACGGGACTTAGCTGTTCTTATTATATCTGGCTTCCTATAAAGACCATGCAGTTCATTGTTATGTAGTCTTCTCCATTCACCTGTCTGTTCATCTCTCTTTGGTCCAAAAATTTTCCTAAGAACTTTATTCTCAAATACTCGTAATCTCCTTTCTTCCCTTAAAGTAAGAGTCCATGTTTCGCACCCATATAATATAACTGGTAGAATAATAGTTTTATATATTTTCAGCTTAACGTTTTTTGAAAGGAGTTGGGACATCAAAAGTCTCTGCAATGCATAATAGCATGCATTTCCAGAATTGAGCCTATGTTTAATTTCTTTGTGCATCTCATTCCTATTTGTGATTATTGTTCCTAGGTATTTGAATTCAGCCAATTCCTCAAAATTTCCTTCATTTGTCATTAGCTGTCCATTTCCATTATATAATGTATTTCTACGTGTAACCATATATTTAGTTTTACTGATATTTACTTCCAGTCCTAATTTCTTAGTGTTACTCAATAGTGTGTGCGTGTTGGCCTTTAGTATCTCCTCGCTATCGGCCAGTAGTACCACATCATCAGCATAAACTAACAGCTTATTAATACCATTCAGTTGTAAGCCTTCCTTATTCTCTAAAGATTTAATGGCATGCTCTAGTACAAAATTAAATAGTAGAGGAGATAGTGCATCTCCTTGCTTCAACCCATTCTGGATTTCAAAAGTGTCTGAAAACTGTTTGCCTACACGCACCCTACTCGTTGAGCCATTTAGACACATTCGTATAAGTCTAACTAACTTTTTGGGAATTCCGAACTCCAGCAGGATACTATATAACTTCTCCCTCTTAATTGAATCATATGCTTTTTTGAAGTCTACATATAGTTGATGTACAGTACCATTATATTCCCATTTCTTTTCTAAAATCTGTCTTATACTAAAAATCTGATCTGTTGTAGACCTGTTTCTTCTAAATGCACATTGATGATCTCCTAGAATGTCATCAATATAGGGAGCAAGTCTGCTTACTAATATATTTGTTAGAATTTTGTACGAAGTTGAAAGTAATGAGATGCCCCTATAGTTGTTGCAATCAGTTTTATCTCCTTTCTTATAGATTGGTACGATAATTGATTCCTTCCATTCATCTGGAAGAGCTTCTTTTTCCCAAATCATACTAAGCAACCAGCGTATCTTGTCCATCAATTTTTCTCCCCCTGATTTTATCAGTTCTGCTGGGATCTCATCTGAACCTGATGCTTTATACATCTTCAACTTTTCAATTGCCATTTCAACCTCTAATGCACTTGGCTCTGCGACTAGCATTTCTGCTGTCTGTAACTTATCCTCCTCAATGTCCTGTTCTGTATGTACATTTAATAGCTGATCAAAATAACTTTTCCATCTATTTAATATACTCTTGGAATCTGCAATCATATCCCCATTTTCATTCCGAATTATGTTTGTTCTAGCCTGAAACCCTTTCTTCTCTATACTAATTCCCTGATATAATTCTCTAATGTTCCTATTTTTTGCATTCATTTCAAGATCATTAATCTTCTCTCTCAAATATTCCCTCTTTTTACTCTTTAGTAACATGGTGGTTTCCCGTCTAACACTACCCAATTGCTCTTAATTTACCTCTTTTGGGTCGTGTAACCATTTCATTTTTGCTAGCTTTCTTTTCTTTACAATGTCGGCACATTCCTCATCAAACCATTTCTTGTTTTGCCTCTTTTTTAAACAACCAATGCTTTCTGATGCTGACAATTTAATAGTATCTCTTATAGCCTCCCATTCTTTATTTATATCAGTTTCTTCTTCGTTTGCCACATTGTCATCTGAAGATTCCAGTACTTCAAATCTATTAGGAATTTTGATTTGGTATTCTTGCCGCATTTCATCATTTTTCAAGTTTTTTAATTCATATTTTACTGAATCATCTTTAGCGTTTTTTCCTCTCACAAGCGATAGCCGTTGTCTGATTTTCACTCTGACCAGATGATGATCTGAATTGCAGTCTGTCCCTCTAACTGATCTAACATCAATGATGCTACTGTGCCAGCGTTTATCCACTAATACATGATCTATCTGGTTCCGAGTTTCTCCATCTGGGGACGTCCAGGTGTATTTATGAATATCCTTATGCTGAAATGTTGTGCTCTTAACAATGAGATTCTTTGATGTGGCATATTTTCCTTATTAGCCCAAGATATACGCGATTGTGTATGTGTTATTATTCGACGAAAGTACGGAAAATACTGATAATTGAATGATAAGTTGACATAAAATAATATAAAAACGGCATATTAACAACACTTAACGTTGCAACTTACGATAGTACGTTGAAACTAAAAGATTGAACTATTTTAATCTTAAACTTATAATATAACTAAAATAACTCACCTTATCCTCATATTTTGTCCATTTTATAGAGCATACGTTAAGTGTTATTATGAATTGCAAACCTGCACATGAAAAAAATTACATTAAGATGTGTCGGAAAAATGAATAAACATATCAGCAACTAGATATATAATCGAAGTTAACCAAAAAATATAGATGTATTCAGTAACCTGTTCTTTGTTAAAACATTCATAGACTGTCATTTGCGGTACAATAGTCTACAATAATATTCAGATACTGAATATAAATATCTTAGCTCAAAGTAAAGAAATATGAAATAATTTTAATATTCGAAACGATATACACAAAGGTTGGAGAAAGTTTATGAAAGGGAAATGACAGAAATAGTTTCGTTGCTTTTAGTATGTTCACATTTACTCTTGAAACAGATTCAAATGCTTTCCGACTTTCACAAAACTTAGAGAAAGGGCAGAGAGTTGGAATTGTGAGAAGTTTTTTTAAATGAATTTTAAGAGACTTGATGGAAAGAACTCTAAGATGAGCATGTAGTTGTTGTTCGTAATGTCTTGTAGTGGTTGCAAACCTCTACTTGTTGCATCGTCTTGGAGTTTTCTAGGTTCCGGACATGTTACCCATGTAGTTTCATGTAACAGGATAAATAATAATACTATTAATATTGTTACTATTGTTATTATTAGGCCTATTATCATTATTATTTTATTTATAAGTAGAATTATATGTGGTTGTGACCGCTTTCCACCCCGAATCTCCAGTTACTTCTACGCAACATATTTTCCGAATTCAGTTCTCTGGTACTTATACCCTTTCAGCATATGTTCCATCAAATCATATGTTGATATTCCTCTGATTGCTCTGCTATGATGTTGATAATTGTAGATCTCCGTCGGCCATCAAACATCCTTCGTTTTCATTATATGTCCCAGTTATCTTTAGGAGCTTTTTCAGTTTGTTCTATATTTCTCTACATTCACCCTATTTAATATCCCGTGACATGAGATCTTGTCTTTTTGTTTCGATAATCCTGAACTCGTTCTGAAGTACTCCATTTCTGCGTCAAGATTTGCTTCTTCCTTGAATGCACCATGTTCCATTCCTATAGCAGAGAACTGTTCTTCCATACTTTTATCAATATTTTTTAAAGTAATAAGATGATAAAATTAGTGAAACTAATTAATTATAGACCTAATAATAATGGTAGCTGAGTGCTAATGACAACATATGTATGTTACAACCGGTCACAGATTACAAACTGCTATGAGTGCAGTGGGTACTTTGATCAATTAGCCATATTTAATTTATTTTTATTTAATTGACAAAATACTTCCTTCAGGCCTTTCTTACATGGTAACAATTTTCTCTTAAAAATTACGAACTATGGAATCACTTTCGATACCTGTGATTTACGTTTATTAGAAAACCGAATAATAAACTTATTTTATTGTTAATTTTCTTTTAGGAGCCATTTAACCATTTTATGTTTTTGTGGAATTGTACTGATTATTTAACTCATGCCCCAAATTGGAGTCAATAACCGATCACGTTTCAATGAATTCTGTATTACAACCAATGACAGTGTGACAGTGATGTTTTACCTCGGTCATTATCGATTTCTCTTTATCAGCTCTTGTTTTTTTGTGATAAAGAAAAATCTCCTCTTTTTTAATATTCTGAACAGGACAGAAAATGATTTCGCAGTGACTGACTCTCCAACAAATACATTGAATATAACAAATAATGATCAGATTCCTTCGGACTATACGTTTGATAATTGCGTGTTCAATAATTGTGTTTTTAAATAACGGTTTTACTGAGTTGTTTATTAAAAAATGTATAATAACCTATAATATTTATTATAATATACAATTTGATGTGTTTCCTTTTTTCTCCACTAGGAGAATATTGCGATCCAGTGGGTTATCGCTTTATCAGTGAACTGCGATCCTATTTTGGCAATAATTAATTATGATCAAGTTGCAGTGAATAAAAAAATGATACATAACCAAACATTTCTGATTTATTTTCAAACATCGCCATTTACATTATATATGTAAATATTTTAAAATACCAGTAACTATATTTAAATAATGATTTTTGAGTAAACAGTTAATTCTATTCGTTAAATAGTCCGTAAAATGCCACTCTTGATTTCCAAATCCTCTAGAAAAATTCACTCGTCACTTCGCAACTCGTGAATTTATTGATGATTTGGAAATCACTCGTGACACTACATCTTTATGATAAATTATAGCTGAAACTTTTTAAACTGTAAAATATTAATTTCATTGCTCTGAATAGATTTAGAGTAGTCGTGCTCTTTATAAGCGCATTTTAAGATTAGTGATGATATTTCAGGACCTCCTTAAACTTGTTTTCCTATTTTGTTACATGGACACAATTTTATGTGCATTTTAAAATCAACGAACCAAACGTGTACCAAAAGAATATAGAAAATGCCTGTAGACATTGTATGACATCATTGGACAATACTAAAAATGTATTAATTGTTTATGACCAAAATTAAAAGGCTGTAATATCGTTGTACCAAATAAAGATGGACGTTAAGTTGTGGACAATGTATAGTGGACAAATTGACCTTGAATGATAGCGCTTTGTGAGCTTTAACAAAACAAAACGATCAATAAAAGGAAACTATTTTAAACTTTTTCTCCTGTACGCTTGTACAACATGTGATAACGAATTAATTGCGTGCTGGAGTGTAATGTATTCTGAATTATTAATACAAGTCATACATATCTACATTTTTGACGCATTTCATACATTTTAAAAATATTTTATTCATTCAATTACACCGTAATGAAGAGATTAAAAACATTATTATAGTCGTTTAAAATGTATACCACACTATCTTAATTTTCCGATTTTATATAGTGAATAACTCTGAGAGCCAAGCTCTCTCTTTCATGTTGCTTGAATGCGCACTGCGTTAACTAGCAAACAACCCAGTACAATTACTGAAAACGTTTTGATGTGAATTACGCTCACTAAGTTCCCCGATCGATTGATAGAATCTGCGGATGACTCATTTTTGTCTAAGGGTGTACATTAACTTGGTATATTTGTTATGGTTTAGGCAGCGTAAGCCATCTAAGCGTCAAAATAGGGACTTAATTTCACATTTTACATTACAAAGGGTGATTTGTAGGGTTGAAGTGGTTGAATACCATAACTCCCTTATAGCCTATGTTCATCCCGGGAATCTCCTGAACATTTTGCAAAAAAAACATCAAAATCGGATCAACGGTATGGCCGCGCATAGAATACAAACAAACAAACACTGATTTTTATATATTAGAATAACATTATTAAAGCTCTTACTTTTATTATTATAAGTTAGTCTAACTTTTATTATCAGATTCTACAACTTTATTATTATCAGTTTGTCCAACTTTTAATTTTAGTACCCATTATTATAATGTTGTGATTTTTTTTATCCGCCACTATAGTATCGGAGTACCCGTTGTCTCGTTCGAAGCGGGCCCGGGATTGATCCACGGCCAGATCAAGTTTCCTCGGTAATGTTATTTTACGGGTTTTTGTTTATCTGTAATTTCACGAAACGTTAAGGCCTAAAAGATCCCGAAATGGCATCTAACAGTCATTAATATCAAATTCACCTTGTTTGGTATGAATGTATCAGTCTTATATTAAATGTTCATCCAGAAAGGCCCTCCAAGACAATGCGTTCTGAAAAAGTACGTTATTCGAAATTTCAAATCCCTATAAGGCGAATGTGTCGTCAGGCACGTAAAGGTATCTACTATGGGAGATGTAAAATTAAGGGGCAGAGAGAGAGAGAGAGAGAGAGAGAGAGAGAGAGAGAGAGAGAGAGAGAGAAAGAGAAAGAGAAAGAGAGAGAGAGGAGCGAGAGAGAGAGACAGAGAGACAGAGACAGAGAGAGAGACAGATAGAGAGCTGAGAGAGAGATAGACATGAGAGATACAGTATAGAGATATAGTCAGTATAGATATAGAGA